>REGO01000009.1:1683351-1924451 GCA_010120015.1 Rhombomys opimus
CTCCCTCCCCTCTTCTCTCCTCTCTCTTCTTTTCTCTCCCCTCTTCTCCTATCCCCTCTCCTCCTTCTCTCCCCTCCCCTCCTCCTCTTCTCTCCTCCTATCCCCTTCCCTCCTCTTCTTTTCTATTCTTTCTTCTCTCCTTCCCTCCCCTCCCCTCCCCAAGAAGCGCTGGGACCTGTGAGAAACTCTTCAGTCTCCAGCATTCCCACTGAACCAGATTAGCACAGACAGAACATTTTCCTCTGAAAACTTCACATTTGTTTGGTTTTGAGATAAGGGTTGACTTTCTAGTCCCAGCCTGGCCTCAAACCCAACACCAACCTCCTCCACACACTCCATAATCAAGGGAAGCGAAGGAGTCACAGGTTTGAGGTGGGGAGGGTGTGGTGGCCCCACCGGTGACGGTGACAGCAGGAGCCGCACAGCTTAGGTGGGAAACTGGCTATAGCCTCCAGGCTGCCCAGCCCTCACCTCCTCCAGGCAGCCCCACATGTCTTTCCTCCTCCTCCTCCTCCTCCTCCTCACTGTGAGCCTCCATTCCTTCTCTTGCACAGACTGAGTTAAACTCCAGCCGACGAAACAGGAAACTTTGGAAATATTTATAGTTGACTCTCCCCCCAGCAGGTCACGCTTCCCATATAACGCACAAAGCTCAGGTATCCTTCTTGAGACAAGATGTTCCAGGACCTGCAGCGGCCCTTGTCTCGGTGGTGCGTGACCTCATAAGCAGCCTTCCTGTGGCGCCAGAGTTAGAAGGGTGGAAAGAGCGGGAGCGGCAGCCTCTGCAACACCGGAATTCTTTCCCGCTGCTCACTGTGTGTGTGTGTGTGTGAGCACATGTGCATGCGCGTGTGTCTGAATGTGTGTGTATGTTTGAGTGTGTATGGGTTGCATGTGTGGGTATTTCCATGTTTGTGTGTGTGTGTGCGTGTGTGTGTATGTATGTGTGTGTGCATGCGTATTTGTGTGTGTGCGCGTGTTTGTGTGCGTGTGTGCGTGTGCTCTTGAACCTCACTGCAGTAAATTTTGTTTGTTCTTCCATCTAACAGTCTAACAGTCACCTGAAATCATCCTGGAAGCCCCAAACTTCAAACTAGAGAGAATGCAGGACATCAGGGCGGAACACCGTCCATGCGGCCAGCGCTCTGAGTCCCTAAAGCACAGCGATTAGCAAAGGCCTGTGTGGCTACTGGAACCACCAGTGGCCAACAGGCCCCCTGCTGTGGGGACAGAACTGAGTCTTTCCCCCAGCAGAGGCAGCCTTGTCACATAATTTGTGGAAATCTTAACAGTACTTTATGTGGGTTAAGCCCTCTTCTGCTTGCAATCCCCTTTTCCAAACTCCCTGTGTCCAGCCCTCTTTCTGTTGCCATAGCAACGCAGATTTCATGATAAACAATTGAGGAGGCAGTGGTGGAGGACCTCCATCTGCCCTCAGATCTGTCACTGCTCTTCTTGGCCGTGCTATCATGAGAACATTATCCTTCTGCCCAGATCTTGATGCAGCAAATGACACCTGGCCATTAAGTGGATGGGCGTGTTATTAACGTGCCATCGGCTGTCACTCACCTTGCCCACAGTGCGGCCAGTTGAAAGACCCGCCTCTGGCCCTGCACCTCTACGTCCTGCACTGACACTGCTGGTTTAGGTGCTCAGGGCTTGTTTTCTGCCCCTTCCTGCACAGCCCTGCCCTGCCTCCCTGACAAAAAGCAAAAAGCAAAACAGAGGCGCCGTTAATTCCAGCTCTCGGGAGGCAGAGGCAGGCAGATCTCCGGTCTGTAGAGTGAGTTCCAGGACAGCCAAGGCTACACAGAGAATCCCTGTCTCAAAACACCAAAAATAAAAATAAACAATAAACAATAAAACAAAAATGAAGGAAGGAAGCGGAAAAAGCAAGTGGAAGGCCTCCTGAAGGTAGCACCACACTTGGCCACCCTCACATGAGAGAAGCTGGGCTCCGGTGCCCGCCGAGCAGACGCTGTCCAGCGGCCTCTGCTTCTGATTTCCAGCCAGGCTCTCAGCACAGAGTCAGCAGTTCTCTGAACATCTCCACAAAAAGGAAGGAACGAGGGATCCCCATCACAGACAGAAATGCGGCCCACAGAGCCCCGGTCCCTCTGTGATGCACCAGTGTTGAGGCTGTGTTCACGAGGCAGATTTTGTTCTCACAGCGGTGACTTCACAGCTGGGACCATGTACCTGTCCACATGCCTCTGTCTGTATGTCTCTGTGTGTGTGTGTGTCTGTCTGTGTGTGTCTGTCTGTCCAGCGGCCCCACGTGGAGTATTTGTTCAGGATGTCTTTGTGGTTGATGCTGCTGCTAATAGTGCCAGAAACGGCACCTTTGGTAAAGGTCTCCTCATCGTGTAAAGTAGCTGCCACCCTGTCCCATCTGGCTCCCAGTCCAGATGTGTGTGGGGGAAGGTGTCAGGGATCCAGATGAGAAGCTGGAAGGCATTTGTAAATGCTGGCTGAGGCTGCCAGAGAGAGGAAAGGCTGGTTCTAGCTCCTGAAGAAAGAACTTTACTTTTCTTTTTTGAGACAGAGTCTTGTTGTGTCCTGAAACTCACTCTGTAGACAGGCTGGCTTCGAACTTACAGAACTCCACCTGCCTCTGCCTCCTGAGCACACACACCTGGATGGAAGCTGTGCGTCCCCACAGCCAGCCTTGGAAGAAAGGGTCTTGAGGTTTTCTGTGTCTGCCACCGCGCTAGCTCCGAGAGCAGTTCGTGAGCTACGTGTGCAGGCGCTGGCTACTGCACAGCTAAGATCTCCGCCCCAGAAAGGCAGGATAGCAATGCTGCTGTCCTTTGATAGGGTTCCTGATGAAATCAGGCTGAGAGTCCACAGCGTTCTGGAATCTTCCTAAAGTCATGTGAACGCTTGATAGAATTCATAGCTCACACCAGATCTGCTTTGCAGTGGCTGATACTGGAGCATGTAAGCTTTGGAAGTGTAAATGTGTGGATTTCTGATTTTTCTCCTGGAAAAATCTCTGGTTATTGGAGAAACCCTCTCCATCCTGTGGCCTGCCCAGGCTGTGAACTTCCTGGTGAGCGCTAAGGGAAGACTGTGGAACTTTTCTTTTCTTTCTTTCTTTTTTGGGGGCCTTTTTTTTTTTCAAGGTAGGGTTTCTTTGTGTAGCCTTGGCTGTCCTGGACGCGCTTTGTAGACCAGGCTGGCCTCGAACTCACAGAGATCTACCTGCCTCTGCCTCCAGAGTGCTGGGTTAGAGGCATGCCTTACCATGTCCAGCCATTTCCTCCTATTCTCCATCTACTCTCTGCTGACATGCATTGATAATTGTTTTCTAAAAGGTACCAAGTCAGAGTGAGACCTCTTGACAGCCAGAGACCAGTTGAATTACTGGCAAACCCTGATGAAATCACCCAGAGGGACAGAGCAGCGTGCTGAGAGGATAGCCTGAAGCAGCGTTAGAGATTCAATTCACTGACAGAGACGGTGACAGTTCTGATCGACTGTGCAAGTCGGTATGGCAAAACAAAACTGAGAGTGCATCTCATGCTACAACCTAGTCTCCCTGCTGTAGCCCCCGCAAATGCTGAGATTACAGATGTGGCCCCCATTCCAGCTGTTGTGAACAGCTCTAGTGTGTACTGTTGAGAGCAATGGATGATGAGAGATGGAGAGGGAGAGAAGGAGGGTGATGGCCTGCAGAGAGAGAAAGGTCCTTGTCCACCCTGAACCTGTGCAGGACTTAAGAAAACGTGTAAACAAAGGGAAAAAGTGAGCCCCGGAGGACCCCCAGCTTGCATGGCGGTGCTGTTGTTACAGATGTGGCCCGAACAGTGGAGAGTTGGTCTCGTGGCGTTTTATTCTGCAGTTGTGCGTCATTCTCCTGGAATGGAGCAGCTTAGTGGTCACACTGCCCACTTGCCTAGGTTTCCACCCTCCACCATGATGGACTGTGACCCCTTAAACCGTGAGTCTGTGTCCTTAAACATCTGAGGTTTCAGGAGATGTGGATCGTATTTCTAGAATTAAAATTAAACAGCAGATGAAAGACAAGAAGAGACAGTTCCACAACTGCCTGACACTGCTTGCCTGTATCTGATGTTCTGAAAACCGCACAGCTGTGGGGAGAGAGGAGAGACCAGGTTGTCACATCTGGGGAGAGGGGCTGCACGAGGAATTGCTGTCAGAGATGAAGGTCTGAGCCCTGGCTGTGGTGGTACCAGGTTAAAACTTGTAGCCGTTTTGTACACAGGAAAAGGTCAGTGTTGTTGTAGCTAATTTAAAATGATAACAACTTTCAAAAGCAAGAAAAGGAAGGCTCAGTGAGCCAGGGAAGATTACACGTCTGAAGCCACATGAGAAAAGGCTGTGGTTTTCCAGCCACTCGGCAGATGTCTACCCCACGCTGTAGGGCTGTCGTCCCTGGCTGAGTCCCAGGCGCTGCCTCAGCATCACCTCTGCCCTGCCCAGGGCTTCACTTCCTCCCCAGGAGAATTGTGACCAACTGTCCAGTGTCTGTGTGCATGTGTGCACCGCTTTTCCTGGTGCTGTCACCAACACCAGCGAGGCCCCATTGAAGGACACAGATTTCATGATGTGAGGGGCCTAATCCATAGTGGTGAGGAAAAGCCCACACAGTCATGATGGTGGACTCGTGTGACCAGGATTCTTCATGTCTTGTGCCAAGAGAAAGGGGAGTGTTCCTGTTTCCCTGGTGTCCTCCCGTTTCCGTTTTCATTCGCTCTTCAGCACCCACCCGTGGGATGGTCCTCCCACACCAGGATGGTTCCCCCTCCTCACTCAGCCACTGTGGGGAAGTCAGAAGACACACTTACTCAGGTGTCTCTCAGGCCAGTAGACTGGACAGTTGAAATTAACAGCCACAAACAAACCCCAAATCAGGAAGCCCCACAAGTTGTAGATTTTGGTGTCGGGTTTATATCGTGCATTTTGTGGAGAAGCAGCTTCCCGCCCAAGGGATCTCATTTTGCTCAGTGGCGTTGCCTAGTGTCGTAGCTCTGCAGCTTGATCTGACATGGCACCAGATGGTGCTGCGGACATGTGCCATGGCCCTGTATACCCTGGGCCTGCTGGGAGGTTGTAGGTCATCAGGGTGTGGCTCCCACCCCTTCATGTCTTTTCCCTTCGCACCATGATTGGTCCATTGGTGCTTCCAGGAGCCTTGCAGCCCATCAGCCACGGACTGCGAAAACGCCAAAACCACGAGCTGATTACCTCCGGCAGCTGTTATGGTGATGGGAAGCAGGTTGACTCGCTCTTGTCCCTGCCTCTTCTCTCTCTTCTCGTCCTAGTCCATCTTGGTGTCCACACCACCTCCTGCTCTGACCTTTTGCCCACTGCCTCTGACTCCTCTGTCAGCATCTCTCTGAAAATGCGCTATCCAGATGTGAGTGGATTCTCTGCAGAGTTCTGTTGTCCAGCACAGGGCTGCTCTGACACAGCTGTCTTCTGTGGAGCACAGGGCTGCTCCTCCATGGCCTTGACACAGGTTTTCTATTGATGATCACACCCCCAGACACTGTAGTCAGACACTATAGTCACACGTGCTTGGCAGCACGCAGTCTTCCCGTGTTCATAGGGTGGAGGAGGGTTTTTCACACTTACATGGAGCACCCCAACCCTCCTGTCTCCCTAGAGTTGGCCCGCACAGTCTGTTCCATTCTCCCACATCCTCTGGATTCTGACATCGGCACGCCTTGCTCTTCCAGCTTCAGGCTTAGACATGCCAAGTCTTCACTCAGTTGGCAACGTGGTCTGTCTTCCCAAAACCCCTGAGGAAGGGAAATGCTCAGCTTTCAGCGTGCTCCTCACCTGTGACTCACTGGCACAGCCTGCTCCCCCAGGAAAGAAGAGCCACCTTGCATTACGCATGGCTTCAAACCTCCTGTGTTCTGAGCTATTGCTCTCCACACGATGGTTAATTGCATGCCTTGATGCTCTTGTAGGTGGCTGGGGCAGGATGGCGCCACATAAACGCAGGTTATCATGGTAATTGGCACCGCTGCATAGTTAAGCAGCCTGGCATCCCTGGGCCGCCTCTGGCACAGAATGGCTGTGTAGTTAAGATACAGCCAGCACACATCTGGATTCTGATTTCCATAATGGTTGTACTTGAAAGGTGATGGTGGTGGAGCCTGTTCTCCATGCCAAGTGTTAATTATACTAATAGGGGTCCTAAGGCCTCTTCTGTCGGTGGCAGAGGGGGATGTGGCTTCCAGAGACCACAGAGGTGGACTGTCGTGGGGAGGACGCAGAGGGTGCAGGCTGAGCGACCACGGCAGTCTGTGACTGACGTGCACGTGGTATGATGAGGTAGTCTGAAAGGATGGGCCTTGCTGTAGTTTACTCTTGAACAAAGCGCCGGGGACTTTCTCCAGCAGAGGTTCCCAGGATGGTCCTAAGAATGGAGGTGAACAGGTGCCAAGATGTCCTTGTCTGCCTGCTCAGAGGCCATGCTCTTCTGCCATGCCTTTTCTCCTCTTTCATTTAGTTTCTGTTCACCTCCCCAAAGGAAATAAACCAAATCACGTGTAAAGCTAAGATTCTGTGCCAGTCCACCTTGTCAAAAGCTTGGAAACCACATGCGGGCGCCCTGGCACTGGGCACTGCGAGCAGACCCATCTTCCGTTGCTCTCTCCTGGCCATCTGTTAGTGCCCACCCACCGTCGCTCTTGGAGGCGGAAGGGGGCTTACCTGCTCTCATGGAGTGTTGTCCAGCTGTGGTGTCTCTGTGTTCTGGGCCAACCCAAAGCATCATATGCTGTCCCAGGGGTCTGTCCAAATAGCCCTGGGACAGACTGTCCATCTTCCAGGCCAGTTATCCTTCTCCTCTGAGGCATCGGTGTTATATGCCGTCAGCTGCCTTGGGGAGAGGGTAGTGCAGATACGTTACCCTACCAGCTGTGTCAACATCCTTCTCGGGGGCAGTTCCTCTGCTGACTGACGTAGAGTGATGAGAACTGAGTGGCCATGCAGACAGCTCCGTCAGCACTCCTGTACTGCACTTCGCTTAATAATGAGACTCTTGTAGGAATTAACTGTAAACCTGTATCCAGGAATCAAATGTGAAGAGTTGTCCATATTGATTTGTGATTATGATGGTGTCCTCAAAACGAGAGTGCTGAATTTGCTCCCTGCAGAGAGGAGAGCCTTGCAGGACATCCCGGCTGGGGAGCCTGAGCTACACACACGCCCCGCACTCACAGTCCACACCTGCCCAGGCCTGCTAGTGGGGCGCCGTCACTCTGCATGTGATCCACGCCAGAGATGATGACAACCTTGATTGTTGTATTACACACGTGTAAAAATGCATTATGCATGTGTACAGGTTAATTTATAAATATGCATGCATGAATAGATACGTGCATAATTCATTCCTATTGTAGGTGTTTTGTGTATAGGAATAAAGACCATTCTTCAGGACCGAGACCATCTCCCTGCTGTTTCACTCTCTGGAGTTTGTTTGTGAGAAACTGGTGTCCAACTCCCTTTGTAGCCTATGGTGGCCTTGAACTCCTGATCCTCTTGCCTTTCCCTCCTGAGTGCTGGCATTGCTGCTGTGTCCATGACACTTGGCTCCTGCAGCGTGGGGTCAAAGCCAGGGCTTTCTGCATGCTTGGCATGCGCTGGGCAACTCCAGCCCCAGCATTAGTATGGGGGCAAACTGTTTACAGCCAGCAGTGACACTTGCTCTAGAATTTACTAAACAGATAAGCATTTGTATAGAAACAATTTGTGTTATTTACAGAACAGCATGAAATCCTCTTATACTTTCACCTTTTAAACAGCCTCTCTGTTTTTATTCCTGTATCTGCACAGATGTGTGCAGGTGTGCACGTGCACACATATGGATGAAGGTCACAGGTGACCTTCTCCCACCATGGGATCTAGGGGTCGAGGGTTGGCAGACTTTACCTGCCGAGCCGTCTCACCAGCCGCCTTTGTAGTTTCAGTTAGATTTTAAGTTGTCTTTGAAGAGCTTACGTTTGGTCACTGAGGAGTTGCTTCTGCTGTCGGCTTCCCTGCAGCTTGTGTTGGTTCCTCGGGCCTCCCCTGATGCCCCACCTTCAGGGCTCTCAGTGGCCTCATTTTTCTGAGTGACCAGATTGGTCCCGTCGTTTGTTGAGGGAAGACAGCTTACCCTTGGGTTCCTAGGGGACTGTTCTCATCATTCCCATCTCATCACTCCTAGACCCTGAGTGTGTGAGGTCAAGCTGCTCTAATGAGAAACATGACTTTTCAGGTAATTGTAGGCTGTGCTTGAGACCCCCAGGGGTGCGCTCTCGGGCTAACAGGCTGCCCTGCCCCCACCCAGGCTGGTGTACATGGCCCTGTGGGGCAGGGTGGTGGTCTGCCTTGGAGACACTGCCACGCACCCAGGATCTCAAAGGGCATAATGATTTCCGAGGAGATACTTGAGTGTGTCACTCCCCCTCACCCCCCCCCCCGCCCCGACAGCGTGTCATCGGATGCTGGGTGGAAGCAAGAAAGCCAAACGAGATCCTCCTGGGGACCACGGTGTGCAAAATTCCTCATATGAAATGGAGAGAAAACGGCGTGCCAGTGGGGGCACAGAGCACGGCCACATCGTGGCAAGCTGAGCCAGCCCTGCCCGCTGTTGTGCCCCTCGTGGCTGCTCCCTAATTGGGCCGTTTTCCCTCTGCCTGCTGGCGGTTCTCCGTGCCTTATGTTCGGAGAGTTGCCTTTTTGCTGAACTCCTTCCTCTCTGCTGAGCTCCTTTCTGTAGCTCTGAGGAGTGAGTCCACAGACACTGAGCAGCACCCCGGCCTCTGTGCACACAGCAGATGCTCAGTAAATAAGTCTGGAAAAGACCAAGCTCAAGGAAGCGGTGTCTCGCTGCCCTTCAGTGGGCTCAGTTTCCTCGATCTGCACCGTGGCTGCTGGCGGCTGCTGTGTTCTCTTGGCCTGCCTCTTTTTTGGTCCCTGGTATACTCTGAGTCCCAGTATCTTCTTGTCGAGTGAAGGGGAGAGGAGGGCTGACCGCTGGTGCTAAGTCCCAGCTAAAGTGGCTGTGGTGTGGGATCCTGAGCTGGCTCCCACTGCAGTGACAGCCATCCCTCAGAGCCACGGGGGTGCTGCCGGATCCAGGAACACGGCTGCCAGGGGCGAGCATTGCCAACTCCTCGTTCTGGGAACCCTGAGCACTGTCTGCTACACTGCTCACACGGAAACACTTCAAAACCGTGTCTTCTGGTAATCCCAGCGCCTCTCGCTTCCACGGTTCTTTCACATTGCAACTGTCGTGAGGTTACCTGCTGCTGACTCGGTAAAGCTGGCCTTTCACCCCTTCCACCCCGCTACCTGTGACCCAGGCACAGATGCCTCTGGAGTGTGGAAGGGCTGGGAGGGATCGGTGAACTTTGAGGTGTGTTTACGGCCAGCCCTGACTGCGGAGCATCAGGCGAGGACATGGCTGCAGCGCTCTCAGTTGTCAGCTCCTGGCCACGCCCTCCAGCGCCGTCTAGGGTCACGGCATCGTGTGGTGTGGCTGGGTATACTATAGGATGAGAGTACCAATATGGAGTCAGAATATGCATTTAATGAAAAATGCTATCCTTTCCTTGAGCTGCGTGTAAACATCATCATCCAGCTGGACCAGCCTTGCTCTGTGCTTTCAGGTCTGCTGTTCATAGAGGTGGGGTTTGGAGTCCCTTTCCATTATCTCTTCCCACGCTGATGTATGTAAAGTATGGTGACTCCTCCTCCTCGGTGTGCATAGGTTCAAGTGTGTAAACATGTGTATCTGGACATATTACACGAGTGGAGTTTAAAACGATATGCATGGAACTGCCATAATGTGTTCTCATGTGGAATCCAGAGAGGGAACTGCTTTTTTTAACACATGTGTTTGTAATTTAACCTGTTGCCACCTCCTCTTTTTAACTTTGTTCTGAGTGCTGCCCCTGGCGCTCTGCCCTGCTGCTAAGTGCCTAGGCCACCTCAGCCTCTAGAACAGAGGCCCTGCCAGGGCTCCCTCAGGCAGGAATACGTGTCCTCCGGTTCCTGCTGGGTTGTTTCACCGAGGACTTCTGGGTTAAATTCTCTACAGTGGAATTCTCTTGAGGGTTGTAGGCCCATCAGCACCTGGCAGTTGTATCCACTGTAATGGCTGCAAATAATAGTCGCTGTAATTTGCCGTCTCTGCAAGCTGATGTGTTGCTCTGGAATTTTGTCCTTGTCTCTCCTGCCAGCCTTCCACTGGTGGTCTACCTGCTCCTGGCTGACTGGCAGGCATGCTTCTGTTCTGTAGATGTTTATGCCAGTATCCAAAGATGGCAGGTATCATCTGATGAATGTGTGTGCTCGCCTTCCCCACAGCGCCCTTCAGATGCTGGAAGCATCTGGACTTTGGGTCTCTCCTTTCCGTGTTAGCACCTGGCGGAGCACTGTCCCTGATCCCTGTCATAGGATGGCCTCCAGCCACACATTTTTGTTTTCACCTCAGGTTTGGCGTGCAGCCGCTTGGCTCTCAACTGTTTCTGGCTTTGTCTAACCTGAGGGAAGCCGTCATTTTCAGTGCATTTTTAATGTGTCTGAGTTGTATTTGGCAAATGGTGCACTCTAAATTCTTGACCACTTGACCAGGCATCATTTCTGTGCCAGTGGCTCTGAATCTGGGGTGCTCATGGGGACCACGAGGAGCCCTGTGAGTTCTTGGGGACCACGGGAGCTCTGTGAGTTCTCAGGAACCATGGGGAGCTCTGTGGGTTCTCGGGGACCACGGGGAGCTTTGTGAAAGTGCAGACTTTTGGTCCCATGTGATATTCTGGTTCCGTGGGTCCAGAATGGAGCTGGGGAATTTTTCTGCCTGTGCAGTCCTGACAGCTGCCCTTTGTGTGGCCCTGAGACCAGAAGCTCTAATCATGGCAGACTGATTTTGACAAAATGTGTTTGGGGAGGCTCACCCGAAATCGCAGCCTGGCCCTGAGTGCTGCGGGCCTGCGGCAGAGTCGGTTGGGTGGTCGAGGGCCTGGGCCTCCTCACACTCACGTTCACCTTCCAGCGGCGCTGGGTATTTTGAGAACCAGCTGTGGTTTCAGGGACATCGCACCCTAATCAGTGCCTGTTCTGCTGTTATAGCAACACCATGCCGTGGTCAGTGGCCACGTGGGATTTGTAGAGAAAGCATCTTCCTGGGCTTTGTTATATTATAGAGAGCAGAAGTGAGAGCCAGGGAGACCGGGCGATTAATTTCCAGGCTTTAAAGGTGGCAGGAAGACATAACTGCAGCAATTTGTTCAATCTGGAGACTTATCCACGGCAGCCTGAACCTTCCCTTCAGGGAGGGTATCCCGAGGTCATGTCCGGAGGTTGGTCCCGGCTGAGGACCCTTGTCCAGGACCAGTGAAGCAGCCGCAGCCGGCTTGTTCTCAGTGCCCAGCGGAGGTTCTGGACCAGGCAGGCTCCTTGTTCTGTAGACTCTGGAGAAGGTGATGCATGCCGGACAGGCTCGGGGCTCCTGGTGCTCTCTACTGCAGGAGGATTTAACTGGGGCCATGGTGACACATGCCTGCAGTCATGGTACTTGGGGGTGCAGGCGAAAGAATCATTACCCCCAAATTAGCCTGGCCACACAGGGAGACTGTATCTCTGGAAAGAAAGAGTGCTGTGGTCTGACAGTTGACAACCATGGTGACCGTGCTCACAGTTGGTGTCCTTAGGTGTTCCCGGAGGGAGCCACAGCACTTCCTAGATGACGTCATACGACAGCTCCCTCAGTCAGTGCCCTGGAGCCAAATACATGCTGCCGGTAGACTCCGTTACTACTCCTGAGAGCTCTGCCCATCCCCAGCCCTGTGTGTGTGTGTGTGGGGGGGGGGGGTGTGCGCGCGTGTGTGCCTGTGTGCAGGCATGTGGGTATGTACCTGGAGGCCAGGAGCTTACTGTATCATTCTCTAACTTATTCTTGCTGAACCTGGAGCTACCCTGGTGGCCAGCAAGCCCTAGTGGTGCTTCTGTCCCTGTCCCCATAGTGCTGACCACAGGTGTGTGGCTGCACGCAGGCGAGTTGGCTTAGTTTGTGTTGGTTGTTGCTTTTGTTGTCCTTTATTTTTGAGAATTTCTTATGCATAGGCTCTGAGATACAACTCTAGAGCCAGCCGGGCTACATGTGGCCCTGTCTCTGCTAACAGCAGCTCACGTGGCTCTTGACCTGTCGTGGCACACCGATGTGGCATGCTGACGTGGCACACAGTGGCTAGGAAGGCAGTGGGCCTGAACAGAGAGGTCAGGTGTTGGCGAGTGAATACGGAGGCGTAGTGGCCATCACCCCAGTCAGATGGACACAGACATGTCTTGCTTTGACCATGCACCTAACACTGGTAGGAACCGCAGTCCCAAGTCTGCCTTGCACTGTCTGTGGTGGCACACTCCCAGAGGCAGTGTGCAGGCAACCTGGGGGCACTGCGGCCTGCAGATGCCCTCCACAGTTGCTGCCTGCAGCTCTGTGCTGCTTCAGCTCCGTCCATCTTCACGGACCTGCTGCCGACACTCGGAGCCTTTCGTCTCCTGCTCTGCATCCATCCCGGCATGACTCACAGTGCTGCCATCCCCGAATGTGGCACGGTTGAGCACTGTGTCTGAGTTTGCAGACCGGGTGGCGGATGCACCCCAGCTCTCACCTCGAAGGACAGCTTATTTGCTTGGCCAGCCATGGGGGACTGCACGGTGCCCAGCGCTCACTGGAGCTGGCCTCAGGAAGAGCTGATGCCAACTCTGGTCCCTCAGGAGTGACCCCTGAGGCTGGCCCAGTCCTGAGGATTTTCCTTGGCCATGCGCCCTAGATGCCCACCCTCACCCCCCTCTTCCCGCAGGCACAGCGCTTGGCATAGTGTCCTAACTCCAGGAAGATCCCCTGTGGCCGTTCTAGGGGAGAACAGCAGCCATAATCCAGAAATCAAAACTTCACCGGGACACTTTTCCAAAATCCCAGATATGACCTCCAGACTACGGAACTAAAAGCCAGGACCCGTTCCCTATTGTAATTAAAACATAGTTTTTAAAAGCTAATTTAATGGCTTGGCTCAAAGCACTTGGACACTGAGGGATGGAGGCTGCTTAGGAGCAGCAATGGCACATGTCTATACCAGAGAAAAGGCCCACCTCACTGTCTGTGGAAGAGCTCCGCGGAGGGAAGCACTTACAAGTCATTTTCTCCGTAAGCCTTTTCTCCCTACATCTACCCCCTTAGGCTTTTCTCAAGAGATAGTATTTAAAAATTAAGAGCCATTTCTGCCTTTTAACTCATTAATAATTCACCTTCCTCCTGGCACAGCAGTGTTGGCTCGACCATTAGTTGTAGGGTCAATACAGTGCCATTGGCGGGGGAGGAGGTCAGTGAGTTAACAGTAAGCAGATGGGGAGGCCGGGCACTTGGCTGCTGCTACACCAGCCCGGAGCCCACTTGCATCTTGCTCTTCGTTTGCGCTGTTGTGAAAAAGCTCTGAACGTCTGTGTGCGTGCTGCCTTTTCTTGGACGTACACCGGTGAGTGGCCCGCTGGGCAGTTTGGATCTGAGCCTGGCGATTGCTGGGCAAGTGTCCAACCTCCAAGCTGTGTGCCCCAGGCCTGACAATGTGACAGGTTCCCGTGGTGCAGGAAGGGCCTCTCTGAGCTGCTTCCTTAGTTGTTGCTGGTAAAGAAACCGGGCTATGGTTTTGCTGCTGCCAAACTCGTGTCTATAGAGCATTCTTGGTCTTGAACTTGGTAAGACTGCCATGTGAGAGAAATTCCCTGGGCTCCTGTTCTTTTAAGACTAGGGCTCCCTCTGTAGCACAGGCTGGCTGCATAGCCCAGACTGACCCGGAACTCAAGGTGACTCTCCTGCCTCAGCGAGTACAGGCCTAAACTACCTTGCCTGGTTTGCGGCTGGTAGTCTCAGGGGCTGCCCCTTCCCCTGCACAGAATCCGAGAGCTCCACTCAGGAACGCCAGGAAGACACCGTGGTCCCTTTAGAGCGACATTCCTGCCTGTGAGGAGGGCCGGAGGTAGAGGTGGGAATGCCAGCCTTGCCTGTCTGCCTCATCAAAAGGGAGCAGAATGAGGGCCGTCAGAGCACCCCACTCCAGCAGGGGCTGGCTGAGGGAGGATACGCCTGCCGCCTGTCTGGACTTGGCCTGTGAGGAGTGTGGGGAGGCCTGAGCGCCCCTGGCTGCCACCTCTCACCTCGGCAGCTTCCTGCTCCCAATTTGAACCCCAGGGCCACTTCAGTTCTGTCCCCACGCATGGGGCCAATACCCAGGTCACACCCAGGCCTGGCTCCCAGAGTCGCCCTGACTTACGTCCTGGAGCATCTGACCACGGTGTGGGAAAGGGAGAACGGCTGTGGTCCTTCGGCTCTGATTCCCAGGAGCCCTCATCTCAGAGAGAGGGCCACACAGAGTCCTGCTTCCACTGTGGGCACTGACAGCTGTCTGTGTTTTACGTGTGGGTCCTCGGGGAGGCTCGTGTCTTATTCCTGGCATGCCCCTCTACATGCCCTGTGCGTTGCTGTGGCCACAAGCTCTTAATTAGAATGAACCCCACTTCTCCTGTGTGCTCTGGAAACTGGAATTAGCACTCCAGCACAGACTGGAAGCGCTAACTCGTTAATAGCCTCCCTGGAGTTTTCCTTCCTGTGCTGATGCTTTCAATGATTTAGTCTTAATTTAGGCAGAATACAGTATCTCTGCCTGGCTCATGAGCCGGGGCTCTTTAAACGGTATTAGAAGTAAGGCCAACATCTGAACTCGGAGAAGTGTATCAAAACCATGTAAGAGCAAACTTACTGACAGCAAAACTGTATTTTAAAAAATGTAAATAATGTCGTAAAATACTGGCCACTTGCTCATTGGTATTTGCGTGCCTGGCGTCTCATCCTGTCTAATATGTTTCTACATAAATGCACGGTGAATTGAAGACTCTTCCAGAATATTCCAGTTTCAAGAAAAGTTCACTCACTCTTTAAATATTAAAATAGTCCCCGCTGTCTGCATTGAATTGGTTATAGATTCTTTAGGTTTTTGAATATTTAAGCTTGTTGATCTAAAATTTGACATATGAGATCCACAGGCACACGCTTGCTAACCATGACCACAAAATGATTAAATGTTCCCTAGTCCCCCAAAGATGCTCAGGATACATTTTTTACTAGAATCAAAACTTTCTCTTGTCTTCTCTCATTTAAAGATTGCCTGATTGCGTTCATCAGTGCTGTTTACAACTTGGAATTTGAACTTTTGGGGAATAATTGGGAAGAAGAAAACCCTGTGCTAAAGCCGGACACTAATCTAGATATTCAAGTGCTTTCCAAATAGCTCCTTCACTGACTGGCTCCTCATAGCACACTAACCCTGAAAAACCCACCAAGCCACTAGTTTCTGTCCTCGTGAGCTTTAACTGTCAGCTTGACTCAGCCTCAAGTCACCTGCAAAGGGTCACATTGAGGGACTGCTCAGATCCGGCTGGCCTTAGGGCACGCCTGTGGGATTTGTTTTGGATATTAATTAATGCTGGAGGGCCCAGCCCTGTGGCCCTGGAGCTGCTTGAGGAAGCTGGCTGAACAGGAGCTCGAGATGAGCCGGGCTCCCCATGGTTCCTGCTCCAGGCTCCTGCCCTGACTCCCTCCAAGATGGGCTGTGACCTGGAACGTCAGCCAGGTAAAGCCCTGTACCCTAAGTTGCTTAGGGTCACAGTGGGTGTTTTGTCTTGTTGGTAGCAAAAGGAAACATCTCCTTGGGCCTGGGTCAGTGCTCATGACCTGCCTTGGTTTGTGCTTTAGCTGAGAAGTCCTTGTCCCATCAGTGGTTGGAAATGAGCGAAGCAATCTTGGTTGACATGTATTTATTTTCAGGGCTGGAAATGTACCATTCTGACTCTCTGTGGGCTGAGGGATCTGCATCCCTCTGGCGTGTAGGTGTGTTGAGTTTTCCCCTCACGGCGTCCAGTGCTGTTCCTTGGTGTGGCAGAGCAGGGCCTGTCTGGTCACACCCACTGAGGGTCTAGATGCGGCCTGAGCTGTCTGCCTTTCCCTCGTCCTGGGAAGTTCTGTGCTCACAGCTTCACTAAATAACTTTTTGACGCCTTGAATATTTCTGAGCCTTCTCCTGCCCCGAGGGTTCTACACTTTCTCTGTGCTCCATCCTGGAGTTTGGGGGCATCGTGGCTGTGCCCACTTGTTCCTTGCTGGTGTCCAAATGCAAAGTGTCACTGCCCTGCCCCTCCTCTCAAGCGGTTCTCCGTGGCTGGGTGACCAGCCCGTCCTCTGGACCTCTTCCTCTCTGCACTCAAGTTTTCATTTCCAACCTTGGAATTTGACATTCAGAGATCTGTTTTCTTGCTGAATTTACTTCTGTCCGTTGTTTTTCTTACTTGTTTCATTGACTTGGGGGTTGGGGGGCAGGGGACAGACAAAGCTGTGCTCAGCTCATCTGTTGTCAGGAAGTTTCAAATGAATCCCACAAATGCTGGGGAATCAAGAGGCCTAAGCTGTCTGAGAACCATAACCCACGTTCTGCTGCAGCGGCCAGGCCAGCACTGCAGAACCAGTGCTGCAGACATGAGGGCCGAGAGCTCACCTCTCTCCCTTGGGCAGACCTTGCCCCGTTAGGGTGGCAGAGCTGCAGTTGTGGTGTCTACCCCTCCCCGCCCTGAGTTCACATTGCTGCTTCCTCCTGTCTCTTTGTACTGACTGAATTTTTAAGAGGAGACACTTTGTTTGCCTCACTTAAAGTAAACGCACACTCAAGTCTCAGCAGAGAAGCCTGCTTTCACGGGAAGCAGCGAAGGACTCACTGCCCAGTGCTGGTACTGTCCTGCTGTCTGCTGATATTTGGCTAAATCAGGATGGTGGGAAGTCTTTGCAGCTGTCTACACACTCCGTATCCACTCATGGAGGACATCCAGAGCTCATTAGAGGCCACCGTGGGCCCTGGAACATTCTGGTCACTTCTGCTCTGTCATTGTACCAACATGTAAAAGCACATTTCCCCTAACCTTAAAAGATTGAACACTGTCTCGCTTAACATGGAATAAAATGCTGGCTGGCTGAGTTGGCGTAGCGCTCTGCCCATAGGCACGCCACCCTCGGCATGCTGATTGCTCTCCACCCACTGCCGAGTGCACGGCCCTGGGCAGTAAATGACCCAGAAATGAGACCTTTTGTTACCATGAAATGCAACAGTTTCTCAGCCCCGGGCAGCTGCTCCGTCCACACATGCCTCCGAGTGTGAGGAACTCACCTGGAGCACACGCCCGTTCCCCACACCTTTGCACCCAGCTTTGGCCACTTTGCCCTGTGGCTTCTGGTCCCAGCAGGAGCCCAGGACACTTGACACCGCCAAGCTTCAGCTGTAATGAAAGGAAAATGGTCCCTTATCCAGGCTTGAACTGGTGTTAGTCACAAACCCTGTCCACAGTGCTCTCCCTGCTGTGCCCATATTTTAATGTGTCTGAGAGAGCAGGTGTGTGTATGCACATTCTCATGTGTGTCTGCACATGTCTGTGCATGCTTGTGTGTGTGTGCACACGCATGTATATGTGTGTTCACAGAATGCATGTGTGAGCATGTTCATGGAGGTGTAGGGGACAGTCTCAGGTTGCCACAGGCTCGCTGGCCTGGAAGCTTCTAGCATTCTCCTGCCTGCATCTCGCCATGTGTGTGTGTTGGGGGGGGGGGATGTCTGGGATTAGACACACCAGTCACCACATCTGTCTTTCACGTGGGCTCTGGGGAGTCAAAGGCAAGTCCTCACCTCATGTGACAAGTTCCTGAGCTGTCTGTCCGAGTGTTAGGCCCAGCAAGAGCCTAAATATAAGAAGGTATGAAGAGTACTCAGGAAACTAATCATCCATCAATGCAAAAACGCAAGAGACTCTTCTTGACCATTGCACAATGGGGTCACCCCTGCTGGTCAGCTAGGAGTGGCACCGGGAGACAAAGACCTTGAGTTTTTAAAAGACACAAGGCGGGAATCTCCTGGGGTTGCCTTCTTGGCGATTTAGGGTTGGATGAAGTGTTTAACTTTTAAAATAATTGGTCAGTTCTGGTCACCCTTAGGTCCAGTCAGCCCTGTCGTAAATATCTGATCTTCAAGTCAGTTTGGAATTTCCTGCCATCCACAGTTAAATGTGGGAGGGTGATTAACTCATCCCATGTCTGTTCTGAGGAGTGGGGGTTACAGGCTTTGGATCAAAGCTCAGGAGAAGGATTGGGGCCCTTTGGCCCAGTTTCCAAACAAAGCCCATCTCACCGGCACAAGCCGGTGATTTTTTTCTCCATTTAGTAGAGATCTCTGCTTGTTCTCTTCCTTATCTCTGCCCTCACAGATGGCTAATGTCAGGAACTTTTACATTCCTCGGTTCTCTGGAGAAGCACTAAGAGGCTTTAATTAACATGGGCCTAAAACTTGCAAATATAAGCTATAAGGCAATTAAAAGAAACATAGGTTACAAAGTTAGTCTGATTCTTTCACGAGCTCTTGCCCACGGTCTGTTGCGCGCTGACCGTGGACTCCATTGGGAGTGCTCCTGTCTGTCACACCAACGCTTCCTCGGGTCTTGTCACGCTGCTCATGTCTGTCACCTGGACGGCCGCCCTGCTCATGCCTGCGCCTCCTGTTTTCTGTAAGGACCCGGGAGGGGCTTTCTGTGTAGACGTTTCCACTCGGGAGGATTACCCAGGAGTGTGGTCCCTGAGGCACACGGAAGCGTGGACATGGTTTGTAAGGAACTCTCCAAGATCCTCCAGAGCAGGTACTCCCCTGAACCCGGCAGCAGGGAACTCCCTTCCTGACACCCACACCCTCGCCAGCGCCTTAGGGTCCTCTCTGCAGAGCGGGCGCAGCAGCTCTTGGCTCAAAGCCACGGTCTCTGTAAGTCACGCCACAGTATTGACGGGCGCGTTACCAAACCTGCCTGGAGAGGGCAGAGCCCAAGGAGCCGCCAGCACCGACACGCTTGGAAAGCAGCCTCCTGGGTCCTGGACGTCCGGCAGGGTGAAGCTGCTGGCCATGTTCTCTGGCCTGAAAAGGGTGGCGCCTCCTGAATGTCTGGTCCAGGGGCTGCAGGTGGAGAGGCAAGGCCCTCACAGCAAGCCTGCCACCATCTTACACCATCAGGAGACAGCCGCCACCAACTTATACCATCACACCACCGTCTTCCACCGTCACGCCTTCTCACCAGCCCACAGGTACCCACCAGCAGAGACTGGTGCTGGGGAGGGGCAGGGTCCCCATCCCGTGTCCAGTAACATCCACCCTCTCCCTCCCTGCATTTCCTCTGCTCCACTGAGCCCCAAGCTGTGACGGAAGTCAGGTGGAAATGCCCTCTGGATTTCCCCCATGCTACTCTGTGTGGCACCCGAGACTGAATAAGATGGCGAAGGGCCCGCTATGCTCTCACGGTAGAAAACAGCCTCTACCTTTGCAGCATAAATGTTTGTGTTTGGGCAACTCAGGCACAGTGGGCTGGTGCATCATGAAGGTGTCTTAGGAGGCAGAACTTCCGGGCGGGGGGGGGGGCACTGTGTTTACGATGATTGTAGAGAGGTGTTTACAAATTATTGTAAAAATCTAAATGAGAAAATCTGAAGCCCTGAGCGGGAACCAGAACCCTGTGGGACCCTGGGGCTCTCTGTCGCTGCCAGTCTACACTAGCTGGGCCCCTTGGCCGTTCGAAGAGGGCTTCTTCCCTGAAATCCAGCCTGAAGTGCTCCCCAGTGCACTGGACACACCTTTGTCCTAAAGACCAGGAGGAGCCTGGGAACGGAGGCTCCTCGGGGTGTTCCGGGGCCACGTAGTAGGGATTCTGTTATCAGCAGGACAGTGATCTTGCACGGCAGGCTGGTGGAGACGGCGAGCCCAGGGAGCCTGGAGTAGGCAGGGGCACCTGTAGATTCCCAGAGACGCTGAGGCCTTGAGGAAGGGAGCCTTTCCCAAGGCCTCAGCACGCCCTGCCTCCGGCTGAGGTGCCTTTCTAGCGTGTCACCCGTGGTGCTCACCTTCCTGGGGCAGCTGTGTGGGGGGAGAGCTGGGTTTTATAACTACAGCCTGCTGGGCGGGCATTAGGCTTACAGAAGTACAACAGTCTCTTCTCATCAAAGAAGTCTCTGTGCCCCACCACTCATCTCTTACCGCCTCAGACACCGGCAGCTTGAAAGTAACTCCAAAGACATTTTATCCTCTGATTGTATTTACACAGGCTTACGGGATCAAGGTCCAAAAGGCTTTCAGCCAAGCTTAAGAAAACAGACAGTGTGCGCCCTGTCCTCACACGTCCCTGTGTATAAGCGTGTAAATAACGAGACTCACTGGAGCAAACACTGGTGACTAAACTTGAGTTCCCTGAGTACCCTGGGATGACTGTCGCCTGCCTGCCTTACACTTGTGTGTATGGACCCCAGGAATGACAGTGTCGCCCCAGGAGGAGGGAACTGGGCTTGAAACCAGCTCTCTGGGCTTGGACCTCATCCCCAGAGCTTAGGAGACACTTAGTCCACAAGCAGCCCTGTTAGGGGCTGGCACCTTTGAGAGGCAGAGCTTTCACTGTTACCTCAGGGAAGGCTCCTGGTACGTGCATAAGTGTCCCCATTTCCCTCCCTTCCCCCTCTCCCTGCCTCCCTCTGTCTTCCTCTTCCCCTTCCTCTCAGTCTTCCTCTCTTCTTCCTCCCTGTCCATCTTTTACCCTGAGTGGCAGCAAGAAGGCTGTTGCACGTGGCGGGCTCTCGGCCTTGGAGTCTCCAGATCCCAGAGCTGAGAGACCTAAGTCTTGGTTCTCTGTCACTTGCCTATGTCCTGCACTTTGTTTTTAGCAACATCAAACAAGCTAAGATGCCCCAGCGTATCTGTATCCCAGGGACGAAAGGGGAGCTGAGGCTGTCTGTCCTTCGTTGGTCCTGGCTGTCAGCCCTGCCCTTTGTAGATGAAAGTCACAACCAAATCTCACCCGTTGGAGGTCCTGTTTGAGCTGATTTTGTTTCTGAATTTTGGACCAAGAAAAATGAATATAAAGATAAGCATCCTGATACATTCACAGCTCAAGTCCGTACCCCAGGGGTGCAACCAAGAGAAGCTGCACCCTCGCAACTCCTCAGTTCTCTAGCCAGCAGGAAAACATCCCTCCTTCTGCCTGAGCTCTGTTTTCCTTCCTTTTACCAAATTAAACAGAAATTATTTCTTCCGGCTTGTTAGAAAAAAAAAAAAAAAAAAGTCCCCAAATCCTGTACTTACTCAGCCTTCAACGCAACCCAGGTCCTGCGTGTTGGAGTAACAGTCCTCATCTCGGCATGAGAGAGAGGCAGACAAAGACAGACAGAGACAGCGAGAGACAGGCAGAGAGAGAGGGGTCCTCCTTGGACACCACCCACCCTGTGTCTTTGAGGCTGAGGCTCTCCCTGAACCTGAACCACACTGACTAGGTTAGGTGTGCTGAGCAGCCAGCCCAGGATCCGTGTGGCTCTTCCTCCCCAGCGAAGGGATGACAGGCACGCACTACCATACCCACCCCCTTTATGTGGGTTCTGGGGGCGAAAGTCAGGCCCTCATGCTGACAAGGTATTAGTTCCCAAGCCAGGCCCTCCCCATCCTGCTCTGGGCACACCTTCTGACCAGTCAGTCGGTCTCTGCCTGACATTCTCACCAGGGTTTTGCCGGGTTCACCTCTCAGCTCCTCTAGTTGCTGCCAGGCTCTTTGAGGTGCAGGCTTAACTGCAGGATCTTTCAAAGCCCTTTGTACCATCCCCTCTGCCAGCCTCAGTGAGCACAGCATTCGACCACAGGAAGCTGTGGTCTGCAGCCCTGTGAAGAGCAGTTGTGGGGAGTCAGCAGACACCCACTCCTGTCACCTGAGCTCCCACCACTGTCAGGCAGGTGGGGAGCTGAGGAAGGAGCCGTCAGACTGGAGCGTGGACTAGAAGGAAGCCACACCCCCAACCCCATCCCTGAGCCCCACCTCACCTGTGTGGCCTCAGCCTGCTCTTGTCCCAAGCCATGGCTGTGCCTGCACCCTGGGGTGTTTCCTGGGCCCTGAAGAAGTGCCTTCCGTATCTTGACCCTTGATGGACCCTGCCTCCCTGTGCCTGTTCGCTCCGAGCTGGACTTCGGGGCCCCGCCGTAGCTGACAACAGGTTTGTAGCCGGGACCCCAACCTGGGATCCTAAAGTTTAGTCCGACCCACCCAGTTACCAGACTCCCTCACGGGCTTCACCCCATGGCCTCAGCAGCCGCTTCTGAATGCCCACCTCACAGGGGCTCCCAAGGAGACACACTAACATGTGGGGTCTTCATGGGCTGTACCTCATTAGCCTACAGGACATTGTTAGGAATTTGCCTCTGACCTGGAGAGAGCCCCTCACTCAGCCAGGCCTTTCAACAGGTCCGGCAAAGCAAGGTCCCGAGAAGGACATCCTCCTAGGATTTTGACAGGATCCCGGTTTTAAGTCAGTCTCTCATTTCAGTCAACAGCAAAAATATGATGTGAACAGCCTCCGTCCTGTCCTGCTCTCTGGTTGTTTCTGTTTTGTTGGGATAACCTTATACTGCAGGTTTCTGTCATTCCTTTGTTCAGGAAGGAGACCTTTGTGACAGCACTGCAACTGTCCTGTCTGCCTTCGGCTGTTTCCATGTGGAATTTGATTTTACAGTGTCAGGTTCTGTGTGTCTGGTTTTCAAGAGCCGCTGCGCTCTGAGGCTAGCCCTCAGCCGAGCCTGCCTTGACCCTGTCATCCTCTGACACCCCTCAGCCAAATGAAGGACAAGGGCAAGAGCTCTGGCCTCAGATGACCAAGGAAGCAACAGCCGCCATTGATCAGCGCTGAGGCGAAGAGCTTCCCTCAGAGGGAACTAAATCACTGAGCTCCTCCAGGCTATAGGAAGAGAGAGTCCTTGGTTATAAGCCTGGCATACCCCTAGCACCACCAGGCAGCCATGAGTGTGAGAAAACCTAACCTGGTCAGAGAATAGGAACCAGTGCCTGAGGCCAGCCACTGTGGCTGAGCCTGAGGTTCAGAGGGCATTTCCAGCTCACTTGCTCTTTGGAGCTACTCCTCCCTCAGGCCATGTGTATCATTAAGTGTGTCTCTGTCACACAGCCTCACTGTCTGGAACCTGACACGGAAACATGCAGATTCTCCTTCCTCTGTGTTGATCCCATTCAGCCCTGGCCAAGGTCCAGGCCCAGTCAGGACATCGCATGAACCACCTGCTCCTCCTGGGGACGGTCTTAGGGAGGGGCATGGCAGCATCTGTCACCTTGGCCCCTGCACATGTGAGGGCCAAGTCTGACCACGCTCTCCAAGCATCCGGGCACCTGCCCGTGCCTCGACCGGCCAGGACAAGTACCGGAAAGCTGAAGTGAATGCCGTCAGTCTTTCCTCCCCGCCCCTCAGCCTGCCTTTAGGGCTGGATTCTCTTCTTGCTTTGAAAAGGGTATTTCTCAAAAGACATAACTTTCTGCCTCTGCCAGACACTCCTGCAGCCAGGGATGAGGAAAGGCTTTGATCCTCAGGGCGTTCTTTAAAGTTTGATCTTTTGATCTAATGTTTTGTTTCTCTCTCAAAGGCTTGCCTCAGAATCACCTGAGTGGTGGGTCAGATAAGACAAATACTCTTTAGAGCAAAACCTTTGTGCAGATGTTGCCATCGAGTGCCTACCACGGTGCCAGCACATCACCCTTGAAAACTGGCGGGGAGTGTGCTCGGGACCTCCGCTCTCCTGACTGTGACTGTGACCCAGGGTCCAGGCACTTCTCACACTCGATCTGCTCTACCACCGCCCTCTTGCTCTTCACAGAGAATAACAAGAGCCTTTCCAGGGTGTTTGCCAAGTGCTGTGAGGATCTCTCTCTGTCTCTCTCCTCTTCTAGGATAATGCACTTATCTTTGCTCTGACTCCCCTGGAATGTGGGTCCCTGTGTCAGGTTGAAGGGCAGTGCAGGGAGCAACCATAGCCTACTAAAAATTCATTTACTCCTGTCCTACCCAGAATTCTTAGCAGGCAAAGCCCTGCAGCCCAGGGTATCCAAGCCGTCTGGCTGTGACAGAGGCAGCTTGTCATATGAGTCTTAGAGTCAGCCTTTGCTATCATAGGAAGAGACACCTTCAGCTCCTACATCCAAGACACATGAGACCTGAGCACTAGCAAACTGGAACCCAGCTCCTTAGCGTGGAAATCACCACGGTCCTCAGTAGAACTCCTGAAGCCATAAGAACTAGTCACTCGGATCCATGGGTATTTTTTATTCTAGGCCACTATTGTTATAGCCGTGGGTTCTAGGCCAAGGCTTGACATTAATTTGGATTTGTCAGTGACAAAGATCTCATGAATAATTTAAAATGGGATTCTGAGGGTGCCACTAGTTTGCAAGAGTCGGTCCTTAGGCCTTTTAGGGAAGTTAATTAATCTTTATCTCTGGGAGAAAAACACAAGCTCCGTCTCAGTGTTGTGTGCTGTTGTCTGTGTGTTTCTGGGTGACATTAAAATACACAAGTTGACATCTGCTCATGGACCCAGAGAACTGGACCCCAAGTGGCTTGGACAGGGGGGACACTGGCTGGGCTTGGGGCGGTGGTGTGTCGTAATTTCTGCTTCTGGTCAACGTGGGCTTATATAGCCCAGATTTGCCCTCCTGTTGCAAACAGCTAAAGGAGTGTGGGGCAGGTGGAGGGGGAAGTGACAGGACCCCAGATGCTGGAGGTGACAGTTAGTGGCCCTTCGGGGTAATAATCAAGCAGGCAAAGCCCCTGCTGTCTACCTTGAGCATCTGTAGGCCACAGCTTGTGGGAAACTGGTGTGGACAGCACAGTCCCTGGGCAGGGCACACAGTGGACAGCACAGTCCAAGCAAGGCACAAATGAGACACAGAATGCTCAGAAATCTGTCTCTAAGGCCTTTTCTAAAAGGACATCCCGGGTGGCAGGTCCTAGTCTGTGGCTTTCAGGCCTCTTCATGGGCTCAAATCGAAATGATAGATGAACGTAACAGAGTGGGAGGAGTGCCTGCAGGACTGCGCCCTAAACACCGAAGGAAGAAGTCGCTGGGGCTGGGGTGCCGCTTCATGGTCCCGGCATGTTTGTTTGTTGTTGTTTGTTTTTATGGTTTTTGGTTTTTGGCCAGGGTCCTGGAATGCTGTGAAACACACACAGGGCCAAGTTCAGACAGCCAAACCGTGCTGGCTTCAGAGTCCTGCCCGGGCGGGCCGTAAAGAAGAACCATGACAGTAGCCGGCACCATTGCCCAGTGTGGAGTGTGGAGTGGTGGCTTGGGCAGCAGCCTGAGGAGCTGCCCAGCGGTGCCCTGTGTGCGGCGCAGTCCCCACGAGGGTGTTCTGTCAGGGCAGGCTCCTCAGGGGAACAGGCTGGGCCCGGCTCTGGCGTCTCACCACTGCACGTCCTGTTCAGGAGTCAGCCATGTTTCTAAACGCCTAAAACTGCCCTCGTAGTCACTGACAGTGTCTGTCTCTCACGCTCCTCCTCTTCTCCTTCACTGCCTCCTCGCCACACAGAATGGAATGAGGAGGCCGGAGCAGCCACCACACTCTTGGAGGGCCTCAGGGTGGGCACCAGAGCGGCTTTGGGGTTTGTTTGTGCATACCTGTGGGTATTTATTGGGTACAGTGGTGTTGGTGTCTGCGCAGTGTGTAACAGCTGGGGGGCCATGGGATGAAAGGCTGTGGGGGAAGCGGCATGTGAGGGAGAAGAGCGTGCCCCTCCTCTCCCTCTCTGCTCTGTCCTGCTGCTTCTGGTGGCAGCTCCTCAGAAAGCTTTGCCTTTGACCTGAGTGAGCAGAGCCCAGGGGCTAACTGATGCTCTCTCTCGGGCAGAGCCTGGAGGGGTTTCTTCCAGAGCTCATGCCAAGGCTGTCAGGAAAGCTGACCTTTAACCTGTGACACTCAGAAACGTGAAGGAATCTGGGATCTTGCACACCCACCCACAGCCGCCCACATTCCCATGCGTCCCACAGAGATCAAGAGGGAGTCTTTCTGCCCTCAGAACTCTGGGACCTGGCCTGTCACCCCCTCACCCTGGTCCCTCTGTGTAACCAGCTGGGGCTTCTCCAGAGCCTTGCCGCTGCCACCACAGGAGACTTGGCCCAGGGCAGCTGTGCGTTTCAAGAGGACATGTGAGTGACAGGCCACCTCATGAGCAGTCCCCGAGTGCAGACAGACCCTAAGTCCCTCCATGGCAGGGTCTCAGCATCCCACCTCTCCCCTACTTCCCTTCCTCTCGATCCTCTTGAGGATGCAGCAGGCAAAGGCCGAGGATCGGGCCAGTGTCTCCATGCTGCAGTGGCGGCTGAGCTGCTACCCCTGGAGGCCCTGAGCCTGCTTTAGTTAATAATGAGTCTGTGGAGGCCAAGCCAACCCTGTCAGGAAGTTTGTTCCTGGGTGGTCAGCCTCCCTGCCCCCACCACAGTTCCTTACCTCCCTCAGTCACGGGTAGCGAGTGTTGAGTCAGCTGACAGCTGCCCTGCTGCTCTGAGCTGAAAACACATCTTCTGCAGATAACCTTCTTCAAAGGCACCTCAAAAAGTCCTCACTGGCTGAGGGAGGGTCATCTTTCAGACACCCCCAAAGAGGCTGTAAGCGGCTGACGGCAGGGAGCGGGTTCCGGCAGTCCCGGTCAGCCCCAGGTTTAAACCCCGCCTGGCACCTGACCACCTTAACCACGTAAGCCAAAATACACCTGCCTTCCAGTTTTCCTTTTGTTTTAATTCCCTCCTGGTTTTGCTAATGGGGAGGAATGTCAGTGCCCGTAGAGACACAGACAGGTAAGGTAAAGTTTGGGAGACAGGGCAAGGCCAAAGAGGACACGTCCCTGTGGGCTCAGGTGGCTTCCCCTATAGCTGGCCAGTTTCTGAGCAAATCCCCAGGGGAGGGCGAGCCTCAGGGAGGGCCCTGCCTCCTGCTGCACTGGGACACATGCAGCCTACCTCCCCACCCCGCTGCCCTGGCTTCCTTGGCTGGTACCTGCCCGCTGGCCCAGAGCACTGCCTCACCACCTGGGCTCAGCCACCAGCTTGGTCACTGTGGCCTCCTCTGCTCTCCCTCCTGTTCTGTATTAGAGTTCCCGCTGTGTTCGGTTGTGTGCGGACAACCAACACGGACTCCTCCAAGAAGTCTGAGGACCGGGCCCCTCCCCCTCTCACCTGCCGGAGGCACGCATTCCCCGCAGCAAAGGGGTTTCTGCTTGAACTTGAGCACACCCACCGATGGTCACAGCCCGTGTCTTCCACCCAAAGTAACACGGCTTAGAAGGCTGATAACGCGCTCACTTAGGTGACAGTTCTGTGATGTCCTACCAAGTGGTCACTTACCAAAATGATCATGGAGTAAGTCTATTGATGAAGTTATGAAACTTGTCAGTTAGCTGAGCTTCCCTCTGCCCGAGAGTCAATGTGTAGTCCCGCTTCCATCTTCGAGGGGAAGCCCCATGCCCACCCGCCCTCACCTGAAGGGTGCACAGAGCTCCTTCAGGGTCGTGGAAACGGGGTGCTCTGCTTCTACACCCTGAGGGACTCAGATCTTCTTCCCCCAGGTCTAGTTAGATGTCTAACCCAACGGAGAAAGCGCTGTAGGATGTCTGGTGACTGTCTTAGTTGGGGTCTCCTTGGCTGTGAGGACAGCAAGAGCACAGCAGCTCTTACAATGGAAAACGTAACTAAGGCTGGCTCAGAGGTCTAGTCTCTCAAGTCAGGGCAGGAAGCATGGCAGCGCACAGGCAGACGTGTGCCGAGTGGGAGCCATGAGGGCTGTGTCAGGATCGGTGGGCAGACATGTGCCGAGTGGGAGCCTCGAGGTCTGGCTCGGCAGGCAGCAGGAAGAGAGCCACTGTGCACGGCTGGAGCTTCTGAGGCCTCAAAGCCCGTCTCCAGTGACAGCTCCCAACAACCACCCCACACCTCCAGCCATGCCAGTCTCTGGGAGCCCGTGGGCCCATTTTCTTTCAAACCAGTTGACTTCACCCACAGAGACCATATTCGTATGTGCACACACAGTCACTCTGACCCCAGAGTCCTGCTGACGTTTGCAGGGACCCTGAAGGTCTGTTCACACGTGCTCACGTCACCCATGCAGCGCATCCCTCCTGCCCAGCTCTGGTACAGTGAGGGCCCTGGACGTGAGAACTCGTGGAGGCTTTGAGCTGGGAGTCTCCACACTTGCTGCAGGGGCTGTAGAGACTCCCGTTGTCACTGGTCGAGGGCCGTGGGAGGACTCCCCACTGCCTTACTCACGGTGGCTAACAGCACAGCTAAGCCTCCAACACGCTGTAAAGGCTGACCTGGACATGGATGGACCTTGGGAGGCCTGTGGACCTGACATGGGTCCCCCACTCAGCCTCCCCCTCCCTCCGTGGGCAAGTCCAGAGAGAAATGGCTGACGAGGGCACTGTGAGGCCACCCTCCCTCTCCACGTCTCCTTCCATTTGCCTGCCCCCCCACATACAGACTCATGCACACACATACATACACATGCATTACACATGCATACATACATGCACACACATTTTGACATGCATACACATACACATGCATGACATACACGCATGCACAAGTATATACACGCATGCACAGACAAGCAGAATGACATGCACATATACGTAGTCACACGTCTCCCTGACAGTGAGCACAGTCCCCCTTCTGTGTCTGTGAAGCGGGGCTCGGGTGTGCAGCGTGTACGCGGTAGGCCTCACACTCTCAGGTCCATGACGGCTCCTCTGGGGAGGAATCACTGCAGCCACACACGGTCACCGATGTTACTTTGGAGACTCTGGCTCTTGTTTCCAAGCACTTGGTTTAGGCCTTGGCAAACGTGCACCTTGACCCTGTATTTCACGGGAACCTTCTGGGCAGACTTCAGTGTAAGCCTCAACCATGAGGAAACCTCTCGTTTCCTGCCAATTAAACCTGTTTCTTCCCCTCACTTGTTCGGGGCCTGGCTGTTGTACACAGTTCCTTCAGGCCTAAAAGGTTTCCCAAACTAGCTCTCGTACATTCAACACTTTAAACATACTGAATTTAATGGCTGGAAACTGATTTAATTACGAACCGTTTCGAAGCAGTCAGGGCATTTTCCCCTGCCCCGTGGAGAGAACTGGCTGGACTCACGTGTAAGAGGAAGCAACTGTGGATAAATTTCATCTAAAAATAATCGTGTCTTATGGGGTGAAAAAAGAAAAACTCTGAAACCCTCATCTCGCCGTCTGTGGCACCTGGTTGAAAGGGTTCAGTGCAGACATGAGAGAAGAGCAGGTGTCCAGTTAGGCTGAGGGACACACAGGCCAGGAGCAGGAAGAGAAGTTGAAAAGAAAGACTGAAGCCGCCAGCATCAGTTCTGGCTGAACCCTGCTCTCCAGCCTGCCTGACACCTTCCCTAATCCTGAAAGGTGTGCAAGGGTGGGCTCTGCCCCTTGTCCCCTTGACCCCGGTGCTGGGAGACCTCTTCCTCTCCCTCCTTGTGGCTCTGCTCTGCCTTCATGGCAGACCCCATGTATGGGAGGAAACACCAGTCTCTCTGAGGCCAACCATCTCAGTCAACACAGTGAGCTATCCATCTGCTCCCTGCAGACGGCACTGTTTCCTCCTCAGCCACAGGGAGTCCCCGCTGTCCCCCGGCTGCCGATGGCCAGATGGCCGTCCAGGCTGCTCCTTCCCGGGCTGCTGGGAGGAACAGCAGTAAACGTGGGTGTGGGTTCTCGGCTGCGTTCTGACTTACAGCCCTGTGGCTCTACCCCTGGGGTGGCGGGCTCAGTCACGTGATGGCTCTCTAGTTAGGTTCTTGAGGAACCTCTGCACCGATTCCCACGGCTGTTCCACGTTCCAGGCCACCAGCTTACACTTCCTCTTACACAGTCTTCTTTTAAAATTTTAATTTATGTGTATGGTGTGTGTGTGTGTACCATCCCCATGAAGGCCAGAAGACAGCATCAAGTCCCCTAGAACTGGAGTTCAAAGCCCCTGACATGCCCTGCAGGTTCTGGGCTCATGGGGGTCATCTGGACAGGCAGCCAGCGTTCTGACCTGCTGAGCGGGCCCTGGAGCCCTGGCTCACTTTCTTGATGCTCACCACCGTGACTGGGCCGGGCCAGTCTTCTTGCCAATGTGTACTGGCTGTTTGCTTTTCTTCTTTTGAGGACTGCTTGTTCATTCTTTTGTCTACTTACTGACCAGACTGTGGTGGTTTGAAGACGGGCCCCACAGGCTCATATATTTGAATGCGGAGAAAGTAGCAGGTATGGCCGTGGCGTAGGTGTGTCCTTGTTGGAGGAAGCGTGTCAGTGAGAATGGGCTTTTGAGGTTTCAGATGCTCAGCCAGGCCCAGTGCATCACTCTCTTCCTGCTGCCTGAGGATCGGGATGGAGACCTCTCCGCTCCTCCAGCACTGTGTCTGCCTGTCGCCGCCATGATGACCGTGGACTAATCGTCTGAGCTGTGAGCCCGCCCAGGTAAATGTTTTCTTTCATCAGAGTGGCCACAGCAGTAGATCATGGGTGAGACACAGGTGATTTGCTTTTTGAGACATCTCTAGATTTCTTTCAGCTCATTCCCTGGTTTAGGGGCCTCATGTGCTTCTGTGAGGAAGGTCCCCTGTGAAGGGACTCTGGGGGGACCTGCAGCCCCCCCGCCCCCACGCAGCTCAGCAGGACTATGAGAACCCCGTGTCCGTTAGTGTGCGATGTGCTCAGTTGGCATCCAGTGGAGCCTCACTTGTGGCAGTGTGAGCTCACATGCAGTCCTGAGAGGCACGGCAGCAGTGTGAGCTCACGCGAGGTCATGAGAGACACAGAGCCTCACCTGCAGCAGCTCACACATGGTGAGACCTTTGCAGCTGCCAGTGAAGCTTCCAGAAGGCCCCACAGTGCACCCCACAACACACGACAGCAGGCAGGAGAGGGAGTGGCCCGTGCCATCATCCCATCATGCATCACGACAGCTGCCTCTCATTGCCGGCCCTGGTGACAGATGGCAGAGGGAGGGCGGCTGTGTCAGGAGAAGCATCAGGAGAAACAGCTCTGAAGAAACACGGAGATGCGGCTGAGAAGACAGCACGCCCGAAGCTGGCCGGAGGGCTGCCTGGCGACGCCTGGTTTTGAAATTTAACTCTACCAAGTAGAGCTGTCATCGTTACTTGCCCGTTGTTACTTGTGCCGTGAGATCTGAAGCCCAGAGAATTAAAAACAACCCTCCTCAGGTGGTGTGTACACTAGAACGAGCCCACGGAGCACCTGGGCTGCCCCTGCCACATCCTGTCTGTCAGCCCAGGCTTGTCAGAGACGCCCAAGGCACCACAGGCAGGACCTGTCCGCACTGCATTGTTATAGCACACGCGTGCGCGCGCGCACACACACACACACACACACACACACACACACACACAGCTGCATGGGAGCAGTTTCTCCCAAACTTCATGGGGCTCCTAGGAGTCATTTATTGACACGCTTTCCTGAGGCTGTGAGATGGGCAGCATAGTCCGTTCTGATAGGCAGGCTTGGCTCTGTCCCTGGCGGCCAGCAAGCCAGTCGTAGGCTCCCACGGCCTTCCCTGGCTGAGCAGTGGTGACGCTGGCCACCTCTGGGTGCTGCCCTTACTAGAGGCTGCCCACGCCGCGCTGCTGTCGGAAGCTTAAGTCTAGAGCAGAGAACCGGACTCCCTCAGGCCGGTCTGCACAAAGGCGCTGCCTTGCAGCTGTGAGGCAGCGAGGACCCGAGAGCTGCTGCTGTAGGACACAGTGTCTTCAAGAGCTGGGCTGGGTACTGGCTCAGTGAGGCCTGTGTCAGCGTTCAGAGTGGAAGGGAGGACTCGGCCTACGTGTTACCCAAAGCATGCTTCCAGGTTTTGTGTGTTTATACAGACTGTGTGTATGCACACTCTAAACCACAGCCCCAGAATAATTCCCAAAGTTTTGGTTAACTAGACTTTGTGTCAACTAGACAACCTGGAATCACCTCAAAAGGGTCTCAGTGAGGGACTGTCTCCATTGGCCTGACCTGCGAGTATGTCTGTGGGTCTCCCCGTGGCAGAGCCCGCTGATACGGGAGGACCTGGCCCATTGTGGGTGGCACCATTTCCTAAGCAGGGCACTCTCCACTGCGCAGGGATGGGTAAATTGGGCTAAGCACTAGCTGACAAGCCAGCAAGCATTTTTTGTTTTTCCTGCTCTTGACTGTGGATGAGAGATGACTCGATGTTTAAAGCTCCTGCTGTGACTTTTCCACAGCAATGAACATAACCTGGAACCGTGAGTGGAAATATCCCCTTTCTCCCCAGACGCGTTTTGTGTGAGTTTTAACACAGCCACAGAAATGAACCCGGATAAAACTGACCTTAATACTGAGCTCAAATTCCCCAACTGTAATGATTGGCGAGCTTCGTGTATTCAGTGTAGCTTCCGTTTCAATTTTGATTTGATGTTAGCCAAAAGCCAGCAGTCAGATTATTGAAGACTGGGGCCAAGGACAAACTAAGTGTCCTTGACCTCTTGGCCACCCCTCTTGCCACTGCCATATTGCAAGGTCACTGAGGCCAGGGTGGATCTTAAATTGGGTGGCATGGCTCTTCACACTAGATTCTGCTTCCCCAGGTTCCTTCCATTTAGTTAGGTACTGTGAAGTCACTCTTCCCAGGACTTCTATCATTTTATTAAACATTTTGGATGATGGTGGGGTGGGGTGTTATGGGTTGTTTTAAAACTCGCTTAGAAGCCTGCTTGCTGTGTGTACATAATTTACTCCGGGGGGCCGGACAGGGTCTAGTCTTCTTTATTTGACTTGTTTATTCCTGATGGCCCCTTACTTTCCCCTTTCCAGCTTTCTTTCCTTCTCCTTGAACACGTGCATCAAGCTGCAGTAACACTTGCCTATCTCCTGTTGAGCGCAGACAAGGCAGCCCGGGTGGGGGAAGGGGTCCCAAAGGCAGGCAACAGAGTCAGAGCCAGGCCCTGCTCCCACTGTTATGCATCCCACAGGAAGACCAAGCTACAAAACTAAAGTGTGCGGAGGGCCAGGGTCAGTCCCAGTGTTCCCTGGTCGGCGTTTCAGTCTCTGTGAGCCCCTATGGGCCCACTTGATTCTGTAGATTTCCTTGTGATGTCCATGATCCCTTTGGCTACTGAAATTCTTCCTCCCTTCTTCTGCAGATTCCCTGAGTTCAGTCTACTGTTTGGCTGTGGGTCTCTGCATCTGTTCCCATCAGTTGCTGATGAAGCCTCTCCTGCTGACAGTTATGGTAGGCTCCTGTCTGCGAGTGCAGCAGAGCATCATTAGCAGTGTCAGGGGTGGGCTTCCTCTCATGGTGTGGGTCTTAAGCTGGAGCAGTCATTGGCTGGCTACTCAGTTTCTGCTCCATCTTTACCCCAGCACATCTTAGAGGCAGGACAAATTGTAGGCGGAAGGTTTTGTGGAATGGGTTGGTGTCCCAGTCCCTCTACTGGGATTCCCGCCTGGTTCCAGGAGATGGCTGGTTCAGGCTTCGTGTTCCCCATTGTAGGGGTCCTAGCTGTGGTCACCCATGGATTCCTGGGGGTTCCCACTGTCCTAGGTTTCTAGCTCATCCCAGAGATAGCCCCAATCCAGTTGTCTCTCCTAGTACTCTCCCCTCTGCCCTCCCCCAACTGGATCTGCTCTGTTCCCTCCACCATCCAGCCACCATGTCTATTCTGTTTCCCCTCCTCCATCCCCCTGGAGCCCTCCTAGCTACTTGGCTTCTTCGGGTCTGCGGGTTATAATGTGGTTATCCAGTACTTTGCAGCTAATATCCACCTACACGTGAGTATGTACCATGTTACCTCAGGATGATCTTTTACCTCATGTTACCTCAGAATGATCTTTTCTACTTCCACCCATTTGCCTGACATTCTCATATCCTTGCTTTAGATGAGTAGTACTCCATGGTGTCAGTGTATCACAGTCTCTTTATCCATTCTTTGGTTGAGGGACATCTTGGGTTGCTCCCAGTTTCTGGCTGTTATGCATAAAGCTGTAAGAACATAGTTTAGCAAGTGTCATCTGTGATAGGATGGGACATCCTTAGGATAGATGCCCAGGAGTGGTACAGCTGGGTCATGGGGTAGATCTACTTCCAATCTTCTGAGACACCTCCAGATTGATTTCCACAGTGGTTGGAAATCAGCTCACAGCAATGGGGGACTCTTCCCCTTGTTCCACATCCTTGCCAGCATAAGCTGTCGCTTGAGATTTCAATCTTAGCCATTCTGACAAGTATAAGGTGGAATGTCAGAGTCATTTTAATTTGCATTTCCCTGATGGCTAAGTATGTTGAACATTTCTTTAAGGGCTTCTCAGTCATTAGAGATTTCTCTGTCGAGAATTTGGTTTAGCTCTGTATCCCATTTTTTAATTGGGTTATTTGGTTTGTTGATGTCTAGTTCCTTGAGTTCTTTATATAGTTTGGATATCAGCCCTGTTGGATATGGGATTGTTGAAGATCTTTTCCCATTCTGTAGGCTGTCATTTTGTTCTGATGACAGTATCCTTTTCCTTACAGAAGTTTTTCAGTTTCATGAGGTCCCATGTATAGATTGTTGATCTTAGAGCCTGTGCTGTTGATGTTCTGTTCACACGTTGTCTCCTGTGCCAGTGAGGTAAAGGCCCTTCCCTACTTTTTCTTCTAACAGGTTTAGTGTGTCTGGTGTTCTGTTGAGGTCTTTGATCCTTGGACTTGAGTTTTGTGCAGGGTGATAGATACGGATCTATTTGCATCCTTCCACATGCAGACATCCAGCTAGACCAGCACCATTTGTTGAAGATGCTGTGTTTTTTTGCATTGTATAATTCTGGCTTCTTTGTCAAAAGTCAAGTGTCCATAGGTGTGTGGGTTTATTTCTGTTTCTATTTTGTGGAATAGTGAGAGTGTTGGTATTAGCTCTTTTTTGAAAGTCTGGTACAAATCTGGGCTTAAACCATCTGGGCTGGGCTTTTTTTGGTTGGGAGACTTTTAATGACAGCTTCTACTTCCTTGGGGCTGTATGTCTATTAAACTTGATTTAACTGTTGAGAAAATTGTCCATTTCTTTTACATTTTCCACTTCTGTGAAATGCAGGTTTCTAAATCATTCTTAATGATTCTTTGGATTTCCTCAGTTTCTGTTGTTATGGCCTTCATTTCATTTCTCCTCTGTTAATTTGGATATTCTCTCCCTGCCTGTTAGTTCATTTAGCTAAGGGTTTGTCTATCTTCTTCATTTTCTCAAAGAACCAGCTCTTGGTTTTGTTGATTCTTTGTACTGTTCTCTTTTTTCTAATTGATTACTTCCTGCTGTCTACTCTTTGGTGTTTTCTTTTTTTGTTCTAGAGCTTTCAGGAGTGCTTTTAAAGTGCTAGAATGTGATCTCACCAGCTTCTTTATGGAGATACTCAGTGCTATGAACTTTCCTCTGAGCACTGCTTTCGCTGTGTCCCGTAAGTATGGGTGTGCTGAGCCTTCATTTTCATTGCGTCCTAGAAAGTCTTTCATTTCTGTCTTTGCTTGGTTTCCATGAGTTTGCAGGTTTTCAGTTGTTTCTGTTGTTGTTGAAGTGCAGCTTTAATCCACAAGGGTCTGTCGAGATACGGGGGGTTATTTCAGTTTAAGACTTGCTTTGTGACCGAGTATAAATGGTCAGTGTTGGAGAAAGTTCCCTGAGGTGCTGAGAAGGTACGCTCTTTTGTGTTTGGGTGAAATGTTCTGTAGATAGGTTAGGTCCATTTGAGTCATATATCTTTTAGTTCCATTATTTCTCTGTTCAGTTTCAGTCTGGATGACCTGTCCATTGGTGAGAGTGGGGTATTGAAGTCTCCCACCATTATTGTGTGGGATGTGATGTGTGATTTAAGCTTTAGTGATGTTTAGTGATGTTTCTTTTATGAATGTAGATGTAGCGGAAGCTTTGATTTCTTTGGAAACTCAGTTATGTAAATGTTTTTCTTTTAATCCCAAGTGGGGGATTTTAGTTGGGCTATAGTTTGTCCACAGCTGATAACTACCATGTGCGGGGCATGATCTTTGCTAGGTGCTAACAGCCTTTCACAGGTGGTGTGAAAAGGGGTGTGGTCTAGGACTCTGAGAGCATAAATATGAGAGCTGAGAAAGAGAAGGCGCGGTGTTTGGTGTGGCATTTGGTGTTGACGTGTGGCATGTAGCAGAGACCAGACACAGTGTGGCGGTCTGGAGCAGACAGACGGAGAGAAATGCTTTGCAGCACAGTGGCGCAGAGGAGCCTGCTGGCTGCGCCTGCAGTTGATGGAGATTGGTATAGAGCCCTAAAAGTACCCTGTGACCCTAACTAGCAGGGAGAAGTAAAGGGGTCTGGGCCCCTCTCCGCACAAACCTTTTCTCTCTCCTCAAGGTTGGGGGTTAGTGGAAGGGAGGCAGAGGGCTAAACACCCCAAATAGAGTTTTAAAAAGGGGCGCTGCAGCTGGCTGTCTGCTACATGTGGTTGCTCTTGAATTGGGGGCATAGCTATTCAAAATTGAGATGTCTTCTCAGAGGACTTTTCCTTTAACGACTATGAAGTGTCCTTCTCTATCTCTTTTGATTAATCTGGGCTGGCATCTGTCTCTTAGGGTTTGCAAGACATCTGTCCAAGACCTAGCTTTTAGAGTCTCTGTTGAGAAGTCAGGTGTAATTCTAATGGTCTGCCATTATATGTTACTTTCCTCTTTGCAGCTTTTAGTATTTTTTCCTTTGTTGAATCTTTAGTTTTGGTTATTATGTGGCAAGAGGAATTTTCTTTGGGTCTTTCTGTAAGTGTCTTGTATATTTATACACATCTCTTTAGGTTAGATTTTCCTTCTGATTTTGTTGAAAATATTTTCTAGGTCTTTGAGTAGGGATTCTTCCTTTTATTTCTATTATTTGTAGATTTGGTCTTTTCACAATGTCCCAGATTTCCTGGGTGTTTTGTGTCAGAAACTTTAGATTTAACAGTTTCTTTGACAGATATATCAATTTCTTCTATAGTATCTTCTACTCCTGAGAGTCTCTTTCCCATCTCTTGTGTTGTTGGTGATACTTTGTTCTGTAGTTCCTGTTCTCTTCCCTGTGTTTTCAATTTCCAGGGTTCCCTGGAAAGGGATTTATTCATTTCCTCTTTTAAGACTTCGAACATCTTCATAAGATTGGTTTTAAGGTGACTTTCTTGTGCTGCAGCTGTGTTGGAATATCCAGGGATTGCTGCAGTAGGATGGCTGGGCTCTGGTGATGCCATGTTACCATGGCTGTTGTTGGTTGTGTCTTTATGCTACCTCAGTCATCTGGGTTTGGTGTTAATACAGGTTAAGGTGCTGATTTCTGAGTTTATCTTTTTAAATGGTTTTTGGATGTCCCCCCCCCCCCCTTGGTTCTGTTTCTTTTCAGATCTTTTGGCCTGAGTGGCCTGGGTTCTGGTGAACAGTCAGTCTTCAGGTGTAGGGTATGTCTGCTGGTTTTCTTCTTTTTGCTTTTTGCCTGCATGACCTCTGGGGTTTGGTTGCCATCATTGCCTTTGGAATCCCTAGAACCTGTGGGGCATCCAGAAAAGCAGTGATCTTCTGCCCAACTTCTGGGCCAGAATATGAAGCCCAGCGGATGGGGTGCAGTTTACAGCTGTCGGGTACGCTTTAAAGGGAGCTGGCAGGATAAGGCGGGATCTGACCTGACACTGGTGTGGCCTCTGGGAAAGCAGCTGGAGTTGTGGTGAGTTGTTCTGTCTTTTACTGTTGCTGATAGCTCTAGAGGTACCACCAGGATTATGAAATATTTTTGCACAGGAGGCAGGAGAGATGGTTCAGCAGTTTAAGGATCCTCTATTCTCTTCTAGAGGGCTGGCATTCAGGTCCCAGCACCTACAGTAGATGGCTAAACAGCCACCTGAAAGGCCAGTTCCAGGAAACCCATTGCCACCTTTTGGCCTCTACAGGCACCAACACAAGCCTGTTTTTATTTTCGAGTCAGGGCCTCAGGGAGCCCAGGCTGACCTTGAACTTTCCGTCTGTGCCTCCCCAGTGCTGTGATACAAGCCCGTGCCATGTGCTTGGCTCAGTTATGGGATATTTGGATGTGAACTGGGTCGTGTCTTATTGGACACTGCCTCTGTATTTTTGCCACACCTGGAATAGCTGCATCACGATTTCTCAGATGTCTTCACACTTTTCTCCATCCTGTTATTCTGCAGCTCCAGCAGCACAAAACTCTCACTGCTACAGTCTCTAAGATGCTTATGTGAATGTGTTTGCTCAAACTGACCGACAGTCTGTTCGTCCTCACTGACCTTTCATTTTACTATGGAGCCAATCCTATTGTTTGTTTGTTCTTTAACTTTTAAACATATTTACTAGTTATTAGTGTGTGTGTGTGTGTGTGTGTGTGTGTGTGTGTGTGTGTGTGTGTGTTGTGGAGGTCACAGGACAACCAGTGGGAATCAGTTCTCTGCTACCATTTGGTTCCTTCTTACCCTGTTTCTAGAGTGTTAGTGATTGACCGTTCAGTTTTGGTCAGATGAGCTGAAGGCCTGCGTGATTGTAACCCTGTATTTCACCACTGTGTTTTTTTGTTTTTGTTTGTTTGAGACACGGTCACACTGCAGAGGTCTGGCTACCTCACAGCCTAGGCTGGCCTTGCACTAGTTTTGCCTGCTTCTGCCTTCTAAGTGCTGGCATAAAAGGTGTCGTCTCTAATGTGAGCTTAGATTTTCTTAGATGTTTCATGCTCACTTCTAGTTCCATCCTGGTTGGTGATGTAGTTCTGTCTGGTTGGAAGCTCACTGGCGATGCTATTTCGTTTTAGCAGCAGAAATTGCTCTGTAGATTCAGCTGTGAGCTGAGACTCCTGCTTCAGACCTGGGTCAACGGTTCCCAGGTGTTGGGTGACTACCTGGTGTGTCCTGCCCTGGTTCAGGCCGGGATGTGAGGCTTCAGGAACCCTGCATACCCTGGGCCTCCCACTGTGCTAGGTGGGCATCTCCTGCGCTCTCTCCGCTACTCTGTGCACACTTCTGGATCTGGGGCTTGCAGAGCTCAGACTGGCTGTGCCCAGCAAAGGCAGGCACACCACCACCCGGGCATCCATGGCTTTCTGCCCAGGCCTGCCTGCTGTTCTTGACTGGAGAGCCTATTTGATAGCTGGCCATGCACCCCGCCCAGGCTCAGCAGCAATGCTTGGGGAGACAGAACAATGGCATGTGGGTTCTCTGTCTCAGCCAGCAGCTCTGGAACATTCCATGGCTCTGATGTACTCCTTACAATACAGAAACTGCTGTTGAGAGTCCAGTGTGCCTCAGATCCCATGGTTTTCCTCTTTTAAAAAATTGCAATATTTCTTTATTGAGAATTTCATGCAGGTACACAATAACTATGACCAAATTTCCCTCACTTCCCTGCAGCTTCTCCCACACCCCCAACACGTCTCCTCACCCAGCTCTGTCCTTACTAAAAAACACACAAAACAAATCATTCGGTCAAGTTAGAGCTGTCCACATGTGCCCAGCTGTGTGATCATCTTGGGTCATGGACACCTACCAGAGGGGCACAAAGGCTGCGCCTCCCAACACAAGAGCAGGGGCGGAAGTCTGAGAGCTCGGCCCCTCCACGGAGGCCTGTCCTCCCTTCTCTGCCTCACCCAGGTGACCACTGAGCTCACGAGTGCAGCAGCCATGTCATGTCAGTTCTGCTTTCTCTTCCAAGACAGCCCCTGACCCTTGAGCGGGAGTGGGGTGGGGTGCACTCACAGAGATCATGTTTAGATTGGGGGCTGCACACTACAGAAAGCAGCTCCTCAGAGCAAGGTGGCTTCTGGTGTCCTGGGCAGACGTGGTCCACTTTCTGCTTGTGTCAGCCACGAAGGCTGCACTCACGATCCATTTTCTTGACCACTCACTTGTCCCTGCAGCATCTCTACTGTGCCTTGGAAACACCTTCGTGGGTAAAGGTCTTTTTACTGCAGCTTATGGGGCAGTTTCCCGGAAGTGCAGCCTCTGCACGCACCCCTCCCCCCACCAAGGGTAGACCCCTGAGCTGTAGGGAGCAGTGAGTGGGTCTTGATGTACCTGAAGCAGCCTGCAAGTCTGTGCCACCAGGAGCCACAGCTACCACCTTCAGGCAGCCATCTTTATGTGCAGGCCCTAAGTAAGTAGTTAAAGGCAGCTGTGCTGACAGCTGGTCTCCAGCACAGCCGGAAGAGGAAGAGGGTCTGCGGAGGCACAGATCCAGCCACACGCAGCTCAGGCTCCACAAAGCCTAACAGAGGCTCCACCCTGTGACCTCCATTTGTTCAGGCTCTTCTGAGAATGAGGGACCCCAGTCCTGCCTGAGTTGCTGTGATCAAGTGGAAAGACAGAACTCTTTGAGCAGTGGGGGTGCCTTGAGGCCAGCCAGCGTCAGTTTCCCGGGGACAGGAGCGAGGCCACATGACTTTCTTGAGTTCACTAACCATGTCTGCACATACTGTGTGCTTACCTTGCAGAGTGACTACAGGGCCCGTGTGGGTCCGACACCCGTTACAGGGACAGGCTAGGGACGGGGCGGCTGACGCTGTGCTCTCCCCACAGGTCACCTCCAATGAGAAGCACCTGGACGGCCTCAAGAACAGCGGCAGTCTCCTGCAGGCCCTGGAGCATCTGGCTCCAGCTCACAGGTACGAGCAACAGCGTGACTCTGCAGGCTGGCTCCTCCCACACCAGGGGCCACCATCTTGGGGTCTGTCCCTGTAGTGGGACTCCTCCCACTGAGGAACACGTGCCTGGTGAGGGAAGGCTGAGTTTCAGTGAAGGGCACCGTGCCCTGATGGCAGGGCCAGGCCACCTTCCTCAGCCCTCCTTCAGGGCCTGTAACACCGAGCAGCCGACAGTGTGGGCCAGCACACCTCACTGCACAGTTTGCTGAGAACATCTGGAGGGAGGAGCGGGGTTTGGCCTGTCAGCCAAGGAACGCACACGGAACACAGACATGGTGTCTCAAAAGGAGATGCCTGCCGGGCTAACAGCTGTGGATGACAGGCACCCAGTTTGGACAGCAGGGCCATGGCTTCCAATCCCACCAGTCAGTCAGTGCTGTTGCCTGGCCAGGGTGCGGCTTGGTGGCCACAGAGCCCGGGAGGCAGCTCTGGTCTGTGAAGCCCTCCTTGGGGAAAAGCCACTCTTAAGGGCAGCCCAGTCTTCCCTGGTACCATCTGGGCTTTGGTCTCCATTTGAAAGCTGGCTGTGGCCCCGTGAGGGGGGATGCCATGCTCCAGGCCCTTCCCATGTCGGGAAAGGCTGGCCTGCACAGCTGGGCCTGTCTCATCTGCTGGGACCCACAGCGTGAGGCTGAGGCCAGGGACACCCACCAGGGCTGCCCAGCGCCTAGACCACTGCAGGGGAGGTGCTCAGCCGGCTCCCGAAAGCCCCTCCTCCCTTCCTGACAGCAGCCTGGGCACCCTGCTGCCACCTGCTGCGGCTGTTGGCCCTGAGACCAAAGGTGGCTTATTCCTGGGCTGGACTTAAATTTGGATCAAACATGTCTAAAGGAGGCTTCGTGTTCTGCAGGCCTCTGCTCTGCCCACACCGAGGATGCAGGCAGACCTTGCTTTGTCTCTAGGGGTTTGTTCAGGTATCCCCACCTGCGCGGGCCGGATGAGTGGGTGGCACTGCTCTGCCGGGAGACGGACGGTCTGACCGTCCATGCCAGTCCCTCTGGGGCTTTGGTGGGCAGGATGGCACCACAGGACTGGCCTGGACTCTGCCAGAAGCAGGCCAAGTTCAAAGAGATTCCACCCCCCTCAGTGCCTTTGATGCGCAGGCAGGAATGCACGGCAGTCTCTGGCGGCAGCCCTGCCCCCGGGCCGAAGTCCTGCGGCCACCCACACATTTATTCGCTAACAGCTATCTCCTTGCCTTTGAGAGTGCCACCACCAGGCTAACCTTCCTCCTCAGGGGGCTGCCCTGACGCCATGCTTTTCTTTGCTCACAGCCAGGTTTTCGTGTCTCAACAGAACAAAGTTTCTATTTTAAGCTCCTAATTGTCCACTTATAACCTCCAAGCAGCACCCACAGTTCCTGCTGAGCAGGGCCCACAGTGGACAGGAGTCGGCAGTGCAAAGTAGGAAGGTAGAGAGGGTGTGAGAGGTAAGGGTGCAGGGGCTTGGAAGGCAGGCTGGCCACATCTGTCCCGCTGGCCCACACAGGCAGACACAAATGGCAGGTGGGGCCAGGGCCTGAGGCTGAGGGATGGCTGAGAGGCATGCTCCATCCGGGGATTTTGGCATTGGGCTCTTGGAACAGGATGTTCTATGAAGCGACTGGTCTTTCGGGTACCTGGGCTCAAAGGGTCCACCCTCTTACAGGAATGCTGGCCTCGTGCTTGTGCCTGTGCCTATCAAGCACCGTCCTTCTCTTTCACAGTGCGCCTGTTGATCCTGCAGTAGCTTCCTTGGCCCTGGAACTCCTCCAGGCTGCTGGACACTGACAAGGCCTTCCTGTGGCCATCGCTGCGAGGCGAGGTTGTATCCCACACGTGGCTCCTTCCCACCAGCCCCAAGAGGAGCTAATAAAACCATGGGCCAGAACCTCATGCCTCCCAGCCTCTTCCTCCCTGTGCAGACGTCAAGCGGCCTCCTCAGCAGCAGCTCTGCCTAACCCTCATCTTCTGGTGGTACACTTCCTGTCCTTTCCAGGGAGGGGGGAGGCCTGGGTCAGATCCACACGCACACAGGCGTGCAAACATTAGCGGGCAACCAGCTGGGGGGGGGGGCACCTATCTGGAGGGGAGGAAACAGCTGGGGGGGATGGTCGTATCAAGGCGGAATGGTTTCTCCTGCCTGGCCCCCATCCCCTGGTCTTCACCATGCCCACCAAGCATTAAGAGTCAAGTCTGGCGGACGCTGGAGAAGGGGCTGCTGTGCCCAGGCTGGGCCTGTCTGAGCCAGCACTGAAGGAAGGATGGGGCCTCTGCGGCTTGTTCAGACCAGGGTTCTGGCCTGTCTGCTGCTCTGCGGAGGGTGTGCACAGCTAGCCCAGGCTGGGCAGGCCGGCAGAGGCAAAGGATCCCTTATCCTGGAAGCTGGTCCTGTCACCTCATGGTGGAAACAGCGCACTGTGAGTGATGCATCCAAGGCCACCATGCCAGTTCCCTTATTTAGTCCCCACAACAGCAAGGGCCTCCTTGTTGCCCACCAGGCCCCATGGCACGGCTGGATTCAGGGTTGACTCCACTGAGACCTGAGCACGCCCAGCACTCCCCCCACCCCTGAGGTCTGAAACCCTGCCAGGAGCTGCCTCAAAGCCATGCACATTCCTCCTCCTCCCCCTTTTCAGACAGCAGAGCAACCACCAGGAGCATTGTCAGGTGGCTGCTTCATAGGAGCCTGGAGGCGTGGAGCAGGGCTGGGTGAGGCCTTCCAGCCACCCACCCACACTCCCCGAGTGATGTGGCTCCCCACACTTGCACACTGCTGTGCAGACCCGAGGAGAGTGTCATGGCCACTGAGGGGACAGGCAAGCATGTTTCCTCCTCTGCCCTCCCTCAGGAGAGCAGCCCTGGGCTCTGGGAGCTCACATGGTGCAGATAAGACCAGCCGAAGCTCAGGCGGCTTCAGCTATGGCAACTTCAGCCAAAAGGAAGCACTGGGCCTGTGACTTTCTCATGCCCCTGACCTTGCCAGCACCCCCAGTGGCAGAAGACAAGACTAGCAGTTTTAACCAAGAGGCAACAGGCCCAGACACACAGATCCCACTAACCCTTGCACGGCAGGTGCTTCCAATGTGGCCCCAGTTCTGCTGCCACTTGTGCTCATCTCTGCTCACCCTGAGTACTAGTTAGACTGCACCCTTGGGCTCCAACAGGGTAGACGCCTGTTCCCTGCTTCTCCATTTGTGCACCTCACGGGAATCTACCACCTAAACTCAGCTCCACGCTGAATTCTCTACTGAAGAGTGGCCTCCAAACATCACATGATGGCTGGCTTAGCTGCCATTCCCTGGTCCCCGCCCTCCACTGCACTGTAAGCTCTGGAGAATGTCTGGCTTACAGTCTGCTGGCCCCATTCCAAGGGACAAAAGCAGTGGCTTCCACTGTCCGCCCAGACCTCTTGGAAATGCAGTCGGTGGCGTTCCCGAGCTAAGCGGCTTCTGCATCTTCTGGGAACACTGCATGGCCACCCAGTGCCTGTGGAGGCCAGGGCAGAGTTGCCGTCCACCCTGTTGGGGCAGTGTCACCCACTTTCACTTACTGTGCACAAGTGTCACTGCCAGGTGTGGAAGGTGGAGTTGGATTTCCCCTTCTGCAGGGATCCTGGTGCCTGTGCCTGCTCAGCTGCTTTAATGGCCCTGTGGTGGCATCTCCTGCTTCTGCTGTTGGGCTCCAAACTCTATAGGCTTTTATGCTTCTGGGCAATTTTCCTGCCTCCGTCTCTGCTCATCCTGAGTACTAGTTAGACTGCACCCTTGGGCTCCAACAGGGTGGTCAGGTATTTTACTTGCTGAGCAAGCCATGTCTGTAGCCCTGTGCTTGGCCTCACTACTGACTGCAGAGACCTTCCTTGTAGTCTGGGGTGGCACAATGGCGGTCAGCACTCATGCAGACCTGCCCATCAGTTTAGGAGTGCAGCTAGGACACACCTCCCGGAGTTTGCTCCTGCCTCCCCGCCTCCCCCCCCCCCCGGCCGAGGCAGTGAGAACTGACAGCCATTCCGACTCTTATGGAAGGAGCAGCAGGTTCTCCTGCAGCACCCTTCTGCCCATTCCCCCGTGGCCTGCAGAGATTCAGTGTCTAGCCCCTGAGGACAGGTCAAAACTGGAGCTGCCCACCTTCCCTTCACCTCACAGAGACCCAGGGGCAGTCTGTTCAGGACCTCCCACCCACAGCGCGCCTTTAGGTAAGCCTATCCCCTGTGAATGCTGTCCTAAGATGGCTTCTCCTTTTTTAGTCATGCTCTTGCTGTTCCATGCTGTGTGTGATAAGCAGTGCTGGTACTCACCTCACAGTGCCCTTTCCCACGAACCTCCCCCTCCCCCGCTGCCTGTGAGGTGGGCCATCTGCATTTCTGTTCCTTTTGCAGCCTCCACAGTTAGGTCTTGGCTCTGCGTCGCTGTCGGTGCTTTTAAGGATACAGCAGAGCTCCTGTTTACATGGACCACCCTACCGTCCCTTTAACAGAGAGGGTGGCTACGGTAAACCTCTCCCCTGTGAACTGGACCCAAATCCACTCTGGACCCCGAGCTGGGCATCTCCGAGAAGAACGTCCTCATAGAGCCCTCCCCCTACTGTGGATCAGAATGCCAACTGGTCTAACAGGCACAGCCTTAAAACCCAGGAAACCAAACAGCTCTCTAAGGCACAACACAGTCAATTCTTAGGACCCAAACAGGAGTTGTAACAGGTCTGTGTGAGAAATGTACAAAGCCTACTAGTCAGGCCCACCCCCGAAAACGACAGACCATTTGGCAGTCCACGTGGGAGGCGGCCCATCCTGGTCTAATTATGTCCAGGTAAGTCCAAACCCAGTAGGCCACTGTTAATGCTCAGTGAGGAGAGCCATCCTCAGCTTCCAGCTGTGGGCATCGCAGGAATGCCCCTGGGTTCTCGGGCAAGGGGGTGAGCAGAAGGAGTACTGGTCACACATGGCAGAACAGCCCTTTCCCAGAAGCCCAATCAGCCAGTGCCAGGGCTTAGGCGGAACACACGCCACCTTTCTCTGGCCTGTGTGATTTTTGGTATGACTCTGAACAGACAGTGTGCGCTCCCATCCAGACTTGGTCCTTTTCTCTACCCAGAAAGCCTGGGCAGCTGACGGTGACACTTCCTCAGGGCAAACTGCAGCCTTCATTACCCTCACCAACAAAAGAACAAGAGGGACACAAGCGAATGAATTAAAAGTTTAATTCTGAACCATTTTATAACTGCATCTCTTGAAGCATTGTATCACAGCAGGTTACAACAACTTTGGGATAAAAGGCAACTGGTAAACTGTCCAAAACAAGGCTCAAATAACACCTCTTACTGATTTACCCTACCGCACGTATCCCCGGATAAAGTTTTTGTTCAAAAACATGAAATAGATCCACCTGCTTATTTTAAGCATATTAAAAAGGAAACTAATCGGACCATTTCTATCTATTTATACAAAAGGCTACACAACGTTACACGTTTCCAGGTTACAATTAGCGTGATTATGAATTAGTGTTCTACACCATTACTCGGTTCTTAGAAATCAGAAATTGCTGTAGCAGGTTCACTAGAACATAACACTACGAGACTTAAAAACTAACAGTTACTGCAAAAAATAAACGCTACTTCAAAGCAAGCAAAGTCAGTACCATTACAGATATTTAAAAAAAAAAAAAAACAACAGAAAAACGAAAAAGAACAAGCAAGGCTAGGGTCTGACAACGCCATCCTGTGATCCACTCCTGTGCACTCTTCACTGCGTGAGTCACTCCCCAAATCCATTTGTATTGTTACTCCTCGACCAAAAAGGACCAGAACAAAAAGTTTACTTCGACTGTTCCCATAGGAAACTCAGCTTGGTTAGTGTCAGGCACTTTCTGAGATACCAGCCCACCCTCGAGCCCTCTCGGCAACTCTACAGGCCAATCACAATGCAAGTTCAGACAACACAGCTGTATAGAGAAAGGCTGCTAGTAATGCTGGAAACAGCAAAGGTCTCGTCTGAGTATAACGCTGCAAAAAGCTGTGGCAAAAACATCAAAGTGAGAAACTTCACACATGAACACCTCCTTCCAAGGTACGGATCTGTTTTGTGGCAGATTTACACACAGGCCTAAAGCCAATCCCACCCCACCAAGTCTTTCTGGGGTTCTGCAGGCAGAGTAAAGTAGTTCACCCACACTGGCTTGTGTAAGCTTTCTTACCTAAGGGACGCTCTACAGGTCAGTATCAAACCAGGCCAGCTGATTGCTGTCACCTGGGGGCAGCCCGTCCATGAGGTCCTGGGCATGGCCCAGGTCAGGCAGCCCATCGACTGGATAGTCAGCACCTGGGTGGTGGCCACCCATCTCATGCTCCATCATCGGGTCCATCCCCAAGGCATCCTGGCCATATCCAGCAGAGTGAAAGGAACGATAGCTGGGATCTGCAAGAGACCGAAAATGGTAAGCACGTCTCGCCAGGGCACTGCTCTCTAGGCTCCCTCCAGTCATCACACATCGCCAGGCTCATAGCTCCCTACCACACAGCACCGTCTACCTCCAACACCTGACATTGCCCCTGACAGAGCATGCAGCAGCAGCTTCCTGTGTCTGACCTCCCGCCTGTCACAGACCTAAAGAGAGGCCAGGAGGTTGGCAGCTCCTTGGATAAAGCCTCTGGGATGGGGGGACGGCAGCAGCACCTTACTCTGCTCAAACTGCTTTCATTTTCCAGAAAGCTCTTCTGGACCAGCTATGAACCACCCTTTCTAGACAACTTTCTCCAAGGGTTGTGTGGCCAAAGACAAGCCAGGCGACAGAAAGGGATGGCAGGAGGAGTGCATACTGGCAGCGTGCCACTGCTGCTGACTCTGGAATTCAGGGACCACCTTTAAGTACAGCCACCTCCTCCTGGTTCCCAGGTGTGGACCAGCCCCACAGATAAGGCTTTATGACATACCATCCTGGCGATATCCAAGGGCTTCTCCCTGGGCACCAATGTCCAGTCCGAGATCAGCAGTCTGCGTAAATGGTACAGGAAGAATGTAAAATTTCACAACCATACTTGAGTGTTTATAAAAAGTCAAAGCTCAAACTGCACGTAGCTTTAAAATAGTCACTAATTTTAAAAATACACCTACTGTGTGAGAGAGAATAGCTGTTTCAAGGGCTAGAGATTCAGCAACAAACACCCAACAGATACATTGCTCTAACACTGAGCGACAGCCTGAGTCGCTGCCCTAGCAAAGCTGCCATTACCCTGTGGCACCTGTGGAGCAGGTAGGTGGGAGGCCGTAGAGGAGAGGGAAAGTCAAGCGAGGGCTCAGGTAAGAAGACACTGAACACCGAGCTCTCCTTACTCCCGGCTCGGAACCCGAGACTGCCTTCAGCAGGAATCACCCACTGAGACTGTGCTCCACCTGGGAACTACGGGGTCTAAACCCACTTCCAGGGAGTTTACCACTAACACTGATTCGAAGACTTGGTGCTGAGGACAAATTACTAACAAAGTCAAAGAAGAGCAGATTGTAAGCAGTGTTGATAACCTGACTCCCAACTAACCGCTTGGCAGGTGCCTTTCCCTCACCCTTGGAGACTCACATGGCCCTTTGCAGTCTGCGCTCCTGTGAGTTAAGACAGTAACACACGGTCACAGCCCAGTGAGAGCGCAGGAGCAAGCACGGCTTGCCTCATGCAAGGAGCTGGGCGGGCCCCCACTACCTACCTCATTCCACGCCATTGGCTCTGTCCTAAAGAGGGAACTGGTCAGCTCAACTGAAAGCCGCTTCTTGTAGTCCTGTGGCTTGTCCTCAGACATTCGGAATAAAACAGCAGCTGCGTATGTGGCTGGAAAAGGAGAGGGATCAGCCCTTCAGGACAAGCCAGCAGCGGCACGCAGAGGCAGCTAACGGAGCGGGCGGCCCTCCACCTACCCACGCCTTCGTTCCTGGAGTGCAGCAGTTCTGTCAGGGGGGCTGTGGCTCCCTCGGCTTCAATGGCCTCTGCAGCCTCCTTGTCCTGAGCAAGTTCACAGAGGACCCCTGCAGCCACTCTTTGGATATTTTCAATGGGAGAATACAGCAACTATGGAGAAAACACAGAAGCAAGATTACAGCCACCATAAAACTGGCATGTGCCTGCCCAGCGTGGCTTGTCGGCAGCACTGCCCAGCTATACTGCGTGTTTCCTAACCAGGGTTCCCAGGACTCTTCTCAGCCATGACCCTTTTCTCTGGGGAGCTGTGCTCTGGCCCATGCCCTTACTGAGACTGCAGTTGCAATGCTCTTGACTGGTCTCTGAGCCTCCCCATTTTTAGGGACCTAGAGTCCAGAAGCCATCGTACCTGCACAAACAATGGAATGGTATTGAGTCCGCGGATTACAATCCGATTGTGAACGTCTCGGGCAAGGATGTGGAGCGCTCCAGTGCACCCTTCAACTATCTCCTCCATTCGGACTCCCTCCTAGCAGGAGAAAGGCAGTTGACAAGCCAGCACTGTTCCTCAGTTTGTAAGCTCTGAGCAGCAGTCTACTCATTTACACTCTCTGCGAAGTCCTCACAGCTTGCCCAGGGCTCGGGAATGGGGAGGAGGACAGGGACGGGGACTCCTGGGCTAGGCAGGGTGAGTGGGCCCCAAGCTGTGACTTCTGCAGACTCAACCAACTGTAGCTCAAGTGCAGCTGCAGAAAAGCTGCGCCAGTGCCTGGCGCAGGCTGCCCTGTCCACTGCACCCGGGGACTCATTCTCCCATGTACCCTACAGGAACAACACGACCAGAGGGTGAGCACGTCAGAACCAGCAAGTTCTGCACAAGAAGCCTTGAGTGTCTGGAGACACACACCCCACAGGCGTAAGGACAGTGACTGCCCAGCCTCCCTACGCTTTTCCTTGCTTTGGGAGGAGCAGCAGCCACTCTGGGTAAGAGGTGTCGAACGGGATTCATTCCAATGGTTCTTCCTACTTGTCCCTCTATTTCTGTACATGTATCTGGTGAAAACTTTATTCCTACTGCTAAAAATCCCACGGAGAATGCCCAGAGAGAGCACACTGAGGCAGCAGTCTAAGTCTCAACTCTGCTATCTGTCTAGACAGCCTGACTCTATGTGGACACAGGAACTTCCTTCCAAGACCGTAGTGGCCCCTTCACTGCAAGAACATCTCTGGAGAGGGCCAGAACAATAACTGCAGAAAGCAAACCCACAGACCCCCAGCAATATGGAGTTCTAAAACTTCCTGTTTTCTGTCGTGGAGAAAAGAATCTGATAGTGTTGAATGCAGATATTGCTGCGGCTGATTTCCTGTATGAGCCTGTGCATTCAAAGCCTAAGCCCACAGCAGCATCTATATCCCTGCAACACCAGAGCTTTTGTCACACCCTCTTTGAAAACCACAACGACAAGTTAAGCTTTGGTCAGTCTTCGGTAGCACTTCAGCAAGGGACGGGAGAGGAAACAGCACATGCAGACTTACATTCACCCCGCCACCAACTGTAATATGGTGTACCTACCACAAACTGCTGCTGTGTTCCGCCCATGGAAGTTCGCCGCTGGGTGTCCTGATGCGCTCGCACAAGCAGCTGGACTAGCCGTGGAATGGCGCCCTGCTCCCGTAGAGGTGCGTGATTTGCTGGGCAAAGGGCAAGGTTCCGAATCAACCCAACAGTTGCCTACACAGAGGAGAGACTTAGTACACACAACACAGCCAAATCACAAGCAGCACTGAGTACATAAGTGCTCTGGAATCTCAGCTCCCTTCCTAGCCATCTCTCCCAACAGACAATCCCAAGTTCCGATGTTCGCCCAGCAGTCCAGCCGGCTCGGACACTCTACCTTTATCAGGGGCCAGTGCGACGGTGGGTGCAGGAGTTTAACCACAACAGGGAGTCCATAGTGAAGGCGAACAGCATTCTGGGCCATCTCAGCTTCCTGATGCCGACTGGTCAGATGGCGAAGAGCACAGATGGCAGGCTCAGTGATGTCCTCCCTGTCACCAGCACGGAGGACAGTGCGCACAAGAGCCTCTATGCCACCCACTTGGCACACCATCATCTTGTTCTTGTAATTGTTGCAAGTGAGGTTAGAGAGAATCCCAGCCGCACAGGTGACCACGTTTATGTCATCTGAGCCCAGAAGCTGCACCAGAGTCCCAAGGAGGCCTTCCATTCCTTCCTGTGGAGGTAAAAAACCATGCTGAGCGCAGGCTCATGGCGACCCCAGCCAAGGCAGGCGCCTGTGCAGATCCTACCTGCTTAGTCGCTGCATCTGAGAGGTTTCTGAGAGTCCAGAGGCAGTTCTGGACCAGCCGCTGGCTCGGGTCTGTTAGGTGGAGCCCGAGCGCCTGCATCCCACCTGCAGGTGGACAGAAGGCAGCGGCTCTCAGCTCGCCAGTACTTTAGCCCTCACAAAGCCTACCCCGCTATGAACTTCATTTCCTTTTGAGAATTCACACAGCTTTCCCAGTCCACCTTGCCAGTGACAACTTGTGTCATCTACCTTTTATGGACGTTGTCATCTACCTTTTATGGACGTGTTTCCTGTCACCTGCAGGAAACATTCCCACCAACTCCTTTCGCTTGGCCACTTCCAGGATGTCGTCAGCCCCAAGTTCAGTTCGGAGCCAGACACAGCAGTGGGCGCGCATGGCTGGCTATCACTGTGCGGCGGCGGACAACACCGCACTCTCAACAGTCACTGAGCGTGGGGTGGGGATGGCTGCACGTCCCCCATTACAATGCATACCAGAGGGTAAAGGCAGGAGCCGTGCTCCGCTAGCTCAGTCAGTCAGGCCTGTAAGCCCCAGTCAAGGATGGTCTGGGCAAAGGTGACCCCCATATAAAAAGTCATTTGAAACATAAATATACTTGCAGTTATCACCGCTATAATTGAGTCCACCTTTGACATGACGAAGATGGTCTTTCTCAGACTCTTTGCTCACAGCTCACCTTGAGCTGCCGGCAGTGGCCTGGCTTGAGGCTGATGAGGCCTCTATTAAGCAGCTGTCCACTTTCTCTCCTTTCCCTTTATACGATTAACCTCAGAAAGTGCAACTTGCCACAAATGCTCACCAGAAAAGCTTAGGAGATTTTAGATTTTGTATCTCTACTCAGCAGGTCTAAGTGGTAAAAATCCCATTAGGCTGCTGAGACCCCTCTTCCTTCCTGTCAACTCCTGCAACTTCCCACTCTTAGTCTGGCTTTGCCCTTCCTCATTCTTCTAGCTGAATGTCACCTTCTGAAACAACTGTTCACCCAGCAAGGCAAGGACGAGGTGCCAGAGTTCTTGCCAATGCCCGCCCTGAGTTCCTCCTGGAGCCTCACCACTGCTAAGGACAAGGACTGCTTCCCAAGACCCAAGGACTCACATTTAGAGACATGCTGTTTCAGGGTCTGCACCCTCCTGCTCAGCAACTGCAGACAGCATCTCAGCCCGCTAAGACAGCGGCTAGTTACCAACCCTGCACTCCTTCAGCCTCTGACCCCACACCTTGCAAAGGGACCTAGGTACTCTGCACATATGGTATCAACACAACGAGAGGAATTCATCTGCACCAGAGCCCTGGCTAGCTCATTAGCTGCTCTGCTCACTCTACGACACGGCCCACACAGCGCTCTTTTCTCTACCGAGAGCATCTGACCCCATGTCCCACAGTGAAAACTACAGGCTGCTGCTTCTGCAGTACCATGCAGCACTTCTCAGGGGGCCTCCTCCTTCCTCCAAGTTCACCTGGGCCCTCCTCAGGAACTGTCACCATTACATGATGTTCACGCCTGGCCTAACACAGCCTTTCTGCTCTATTCTGAGACAAGGCCTTGCCAAATAACCCAGGTAATCCTAGAACTCGTGACCCTCCTGGCCCTGCCTGAGTGCTGGGACTCCAGGCCTGTGCACTGGGCTCAGCACCTGCCCTCATGCACTGTAATCACCTCCACAGACTAAACATGGGAACTAGCTCCCTACTGCTCCCAAGATGTAAGGCACGGCAATCGCACTGCATGGCAATCACACTGCTTGAAATATGTTAGTGCTAAGACTATTCAAAACAAACACACCAATATCAGGGTGCGCTGGGATATCTAAAAAAGTTTCTGGGCACATCCATTTCCAACTACTCCAGCTACCGGTAGACTTTATCAATCTACAAACTCATGCTTACGCTAGTCTTAGAACTGACAGCACCTTATTTCCTGCGAAAACAGCACACTTCTCTTTCCCAGGCCTGTGGTTTCACTGTTAGCAACTACCTCTGCAACCCTTCCACTTCCTAAATTCTGAAGTGATCCCAACAAGAAGGTGAATACTGTGAGCATGGAAACACCCTAACCATGTGCACTCACCAGCTTCCACAATGGCAGGCTTGTTGCTGGAGCACACGGACAGCACCTTCAGCACCCTGCTGGTGGTCCACAGAAGCTTCTCGTAAGTGTACGTCCTCATTATGTTCACTAGGGCTTGGGGCCCACCACTGGCCAGGATGATCAGCTGGAAGGATGTGAATGAAGCTGTTAGTCAGGAGATGCAGGAGCTGCTGACAAGAGCCAAGCCTGCAGTTAAATGTATCCCGGGACCCTCTGCGCCACGGCCTCAAACTGGGGATCCCAGGTTTGTGACTCCTATGCCACTATTCTGCTCAAATCCAGGCACCCCAGCTCTCTCAAGAATATAGCAGCTTAGGATAGAGAGATGGCTCAGCAGTTAAGAGCACTGGCTGCTCTTCCAGAGGACCCAGTTCAATTCCCAGCACCCATATAGCAGCTCACAACCATCTTTAAGTCCAGCTCCAGTGGATTCGAGACCCTCACACAGACAAGCATGCAGGCAAAACAATGAACATTAACTATGAATAAATCATTAAAAAAATACATCAAATCTCACCACCTCCCAAAGCAACCACATTTGCCTGTAGTCATGGTGAAAGTTTCAGAAAGGCCAGTTGAAAACGGGCACTAAGAGCCCCTGGCCTCTGGTCTTCTGAGACACTCCAGAATGAACCCTCTCACTTCACCCTTAAGGTCCCTGAATGTCCCCACAGGCAGGCCTCACACGTCACGCCTTGCTCAGGGTCACAGCCCAACAAGCCTCACAGGACCCGTCCCACCCAAACTCTGGCAAGCACTGCATTTGACCTCCAACTGCACATCCTCCCTCCTCTTCAGGGCTGTCATCCTCTCAGCTACCTCCACCTAGGTAACACTTCCCTTCCTCTTAAAGGTCCCCATGAGGCCTCAGAACAGTGCTTTCTTCTGCATACCCAGCCCCTCTTCTCCAAGTCAAATTAGACAATTCCATCAAGGGTATCTTCTGCCCTTCAGTGCAGATGTGCAATGTTTAAAGGCACAGAGGGACAATGTCTCTAGATGTCCACAAAGGGAAGGACCACAGCAATCAGGAGTCTGTGTGCGGACTCAGCGGTACCTTGCTCTCTTGATTGCCGTAAGCTAAGATCTGAAGGCAGTCTGTTGTAATAGCCAAGAATTTCACGTTTGTTTTGTTGAGCAGAGCGACCATTTTCTGCAGGCCCCCGGCTAAGCGCACAGCCATTTTAGCTCCTTCCTGATGTAATAGGAGGTTATGCAGTGTCGTGATGGCATAGAACAGCACGGAATCCACTGGTGACCTGGGAAGGAAGAAGAACACCTTCCCTCAGCCATACTCTGCTTCCCTTCCACTTCCACCCTCCAAGTTCTGTGGCCACACTTACCCAAGCATTTTCACCAGAGCCGGAATCCCTCCAGATTTAAAGATGGCCAACAAGCCCTCGCGATGGTGGGAAAGGTTGTGTAAAGTCCCAGCAGTGCAGCGAGCTGTCTCTACGTCGTTTGTGTTCTGCATGGTGCGCACGATAGCAGACACCATCTGAGGAGAGCGCATGATGGCGTGTCTGGAGGCTTCTTTCTTGGAAAGCTGATGAACCATAACGGCGGCTTTATTCACCACCACCTAGAACGTGGGGATGAAGAGGTGCCGTTAGTTTCCAAATGCAGACGTGGGGTGGCCATGGGCACCCGAGATTCCCCAAAGTAAGCTGAAAAGCAAGCTGTGTCAGTGCTTACCTGGTCCTCATCATTTAGCAGTTTTGTCAGCTCTGGAATTGCACGTGTGGCAAGTTCAGCATCATCCTGATAGTTAATCAAATTGACTACTGCGTGTTTCAGCATTTGTGACGGCTCGGCCAACCGCTGGACATTAGTGGGGTGGGCAGCATCAAACTGTGTGGATGGGATCTGCATGCCCTCATCCAGTGTCTCAGGGAACATGGCGGCTCGTACCCTCTGAGCCCTTGTCATGGCATACTGCCCGTCAATGTCTGGGAAGGGAAATCCAACACTCAGTACTCACGGGAGACCCCGCTGTCCTAAGCGCTGCCCGGGATGCTGCTCCCCACCCCCCTCTCCTCCAACTCGTGCTCTGTGTCTAAGAAAGTGGCCTCTAGAGCTTTCAAATGCACAAATGCTTCGTTACCAGCTACTTGCTCTTGCGTGAAGGACTGGGAAAAGCCTTGCTCCCACTCGTAGAGGACTTGGGAGGTGTCCACGTCTTCTTCCTCAGGATTGCCCTTGCCACTCAGGGAAGGAGCTGTGGTGGTGGCACCAGAGTGGATTCCAGAGTCCAGGTATGACTGCTGCTGCCAGTGGCTTACAGCAGCCTTTCTGTCTGGCTCCATGGCCATGTCCAGCTCCATCAGGTCAGCTGGAAAAGCAGAAGATGTTAGAGCACTGAAAATGCTACCTGAAGCAAACCCCTGTGACAATGACCCATTGAAATCCTTTTAGAAAGGCAGCCAAGGTGAGCAAAGTGATAGCCAGTTCATGCTCACAGACAGGAGTGACTTAATGGCACTCAGGCTCCAGAAGCATCTGCTCATACTGGATTCCCACAGCTGGCTTGCTGATTGTGTCACCAAGCTAGTAGTAGTGAGCAGAAAAGAGCAAAAGGTGGCTTACAAGCCAGCAGGGAGAAGAGGAGCAGCAGCTATAAAACAAATGCCCAGTGCAATAGCCTCAGCTTTATTTGCATCACAAACCTTGAGTGGCCATTGTCCACACAGGAGTGTCACGGCAGTTGTGCGATAAGCTTCAGATGCCCTGAAAAATTCAATTGAGTCATTAAAATTTAAGCTCAATTTTAATCCAAGTCACTGTGATTCTGCTGCCTGTGTTAGGCTATGCCCCCACACGCCAAAGCCAATCCCCAGGCACACGCTGAAAACGCAGACCAGCCAGAGCTCCACCACGGAGCTTGTGAGTAAAGGCTATGTCCATGCAGCTCTTCTCACAGGAACACCGGAGCTGAAGGAGGATGAACACTCTCCAATGAGAGCCAGCAAAGGGACACTACCCAAAGCCCAGCCACACCGTGAATCCCTGAAGGCTGCGCACAATGGCTGGCGACCGCACATCCCAACACTCAGGAGGCAGTGGAGCTTAAAAAACACCAAGTTCTTATCAAACAAATCAGTTGTTTTTCTCGATACAACAACAGTGTCTGGATCAGAATGGTGATTTATGCAATTTAAGAAGCAAAATTACTTCAAGTCAAACTCTGATGCACAGAAATACATTTGTCAATAAGATTTGTCTATGTTCAAGCAGTGTTGTACACACCATGCAACTGGCATGGGTACCCTGTGACCAGCAGAGTGTAACATCTCCCACAGGTGAACCTAGCTCCAAATTATGTCTGCATTTTGGTTTTACTGTACGAAGTACGAACTCACCAAGACTAAAATGGAAGCGTAAGGCTCATGGTCTCTGGGTCCTCCGTGAAGAGATCCCATCATTAACATCTGTCCCAAGCAGGCTCATCCTGCATTAACAGCTAACGTAATGAGTACATGCAAATTAACTGTAAGTGTATGAAGGACAAATAGGACCCTTAGGTGCGACTGCATTTTCAATTCGTGCAAAGGTGTTTTTCAATGTTTAATGAAGTTGGAAACCTCACACTAATGACCAGTGTTTAAGTAGAGGGAACGTACTGACTTTTTCCTGTTTTCTGAGAAACTGCTCACTCTGAAGACCAAGCTGGCACTCGTGAATGTTGGGGTGATCTGACTTCATCAATCCTCTGAGTCTAGGCAGGTACTCAAGCTGGACCCTTGCTTCAGGCTCCGCAGTAAAGGAGTCACATGACAGGGACCTCTCCCTCCAGAACCTCTTACCCTAAGGTGAGGGCACAGCCGTGTGGTGGGGTACAGAAATTTTCCATCTTTAATCAACAGAGATGTCCATTCCTTTGTGTGGAAAAAAACAGGTGTGGCCCCGCTTTGCTCACACTGCTGCCGCCTGTCCCAGCCCTCAGCAAGGGGCACAGCCCCACTTAGCCTTGCAGAGGGGAACTTGAACCCAGCCTGTATCTAAGCTCCTCAGTTGGCCACACAAGCAGTCCTGGAGACCAGTTGGTGCCCCTCGACCTCCCTGGGTTTCCTCCTCATTGGTGCACAGCCCAAACACTTAGCACATTACTGAACAACATCTGTGTATGTGCTGCCCTGGTGATTCGGCGCACGATACATAATTTTATAGGGGAAGTTCATGTTCTGAACTCACAATATCTGCACATTAAGAGTCCTGAACACAGAACACATTAACAAACAAACGTGTAATGCACATGACAAGCACCGGTGCGCCTCACAGCAGGCCACAGGGCAGGGGAGAACAAATGTCAAAAGGGAGTGGACAGGGTTAAGCAGCAACATGTAGGCCAAAGAATTTCCTGCAGATAGATCCAAAAATGCAAGGATTCTTAGCATTATTCACCAAGAGAACCTGGTAAGTCCACCTGGGGTAGAGCAGGGCCTTGCCCCAAAGGAAATTTTTCCTCACCAGTCTTCAGGCCAAGGGCTGGCTCCCTTCCAGCACACCCTGCCAGTTATTAAGGGACCGATCTTACAATTCCTGGGAATCAATGCTTTCTAACTACCACTGCGGGAGAGTCTTCAACATCAAAGGAAAAAGCTCACAAAGAGCAAACTCAGCAAAAACAGACTGTCCTTTTAAATCAGGTAGGTGATGCCTCAAATATGTTAACCTAGTGTCCCTATGAAGCTTGGAACAAAAAAAAGTAAGTTAAATATTATCCAGAGTTGCAAAATACTCCTGAAAAAAAAAAAAGAAAAAAAAAAAAAAAAAAAAAAAAAAAAAAAAAAAGAGAAAAAAAAAATGGTGCTGGATCCAGGAAGCAAGGCGTTTGTTTCAGAGAGAAGCAGAGGGACTCATGAAGCAGCCACCCCAGCTGCCTGTCTGCCATCTCCTGACAAGGGCACACCGGGCTTGAAGCTTCTGCATCTCCTCACCCAGTCTAAGGGACCTGCGTACAAGTTCTCTGCCTTTTTTTCTTTCTGCTCTTTAAGTGTATACTTTTCCAATTATCTATGCGCTCAAAGACTCCCTATCTATAAATGCCTCTTACGGAGCCAGTACAGACTTACACTAGAGTTATTTTCCAAGTTCCCATCAGAATAAAGTTAACTTAATTATTCATCTTCAAAGAATTCTGAATTATTACTTATGGGTAACATCACTGAATAAAGCACGCACATTGTAAGACCACATACCAACATATCACTTTTCAAAAAACGTACAGTAGGACAAGTCCAATTATTTAAAGAAAACGCTGCTCTAACGCTGCACTGTCATAACCTTTGCATTCATCTTCAGGATTAAAAAAGTTCTTGACCAACTGTGTGAATCTGAAAGCATTTAAGCCACAATCCTAGTCTGCTTTCTGCTTATCCTCTTCAGCAGCGCATTCTGGAGGAGCCTTCCTGATGTGACCTGCTTTGGAAAGCACACACATGAAATGTCCTCAGTACTGTCCTCAAACCACAGGCAGCCAGGCCGATGGCAAGCACACCCAGCTCTCCCATGACTGCCCCGCCATCCCACCCGGGCCCCGCCACCGTGGCAGGGACAGCACAGTGTTCTTCTTTGGTTCAATTGAACAGTGTTCAATCCTACTGTCAGTGATAGCATTTTGGTATTATATAAAATTTACAGCTAAGTATTCTTTCAAATAAAAATCCTGCATGTCAACCACTATGAACCCATGAACACCAGCACTGCAGTGAATGACCACAGAAGAGCTAAATCCTGCCTCCTATTCCTGAACAGTTAGTCCTTCCTCACTTGCTTGTTTTAATACATAGAAGACATTTTCTTAACTAATTCTAATGATAATTGCCAGGAGCACTTATCATTTTTAAATTTTTAAAAACACACTTTGTGTTTTTTAAGGTTAAAAAGAACATTTAAGCCTTTGATTAATAACATCGATCTCAACAAAAGTGGCTCCAAAAACTGACAGAATTCGAGTTAATACCAACTCCACAGAAGGGACGGGACAAGCCACCCACTCACGCAGGGCTTGTCGTGGTCCCGCCTCCCACACTGTCTGCCACTTCCCAGCACTCCCCCCCCCCCGCAGGGTGTCTTCTAGCTGTCCGGCTGAAACCTAAGCCCTTGTTCTGCCTTGTCTGTGCTATGCGTCCCAGCTGTAAGATTTGCAGCATGGCGCTTTTATTTCTGTGAAGCACGCAAATGCACACACCAATGAGCACAAGCTAGTGCTAACTTCCGAGCACACAGAGATGTCTGTTGCCAAAACGGCCTTTCCCAGACATCACCAAGAACATGTCATTAAAAAGCAGGTATGGGCTAGCAAAACGGCTCAAGGGGCAAAGGCACATGCTAGCAAGCCTGGCCACCTGAGTTCCCTCTCTACGACCCACAAGGTGGAAGGAAAGGACCAACTTCCCTAAGGTGCTCTTTAATGTCCAGGTCACTTCACTGCATTTAAGCTGAGACCCTCTCAACACTCTGGAGGCACTTTTCAAGACAGCATCGAGAGAGAGCAAATATGCGGGGAACACACAGAGGTCAAGGGGCGTGTCAGGAGGGCAGGTTCTGGGTCTGTTAACCTTATTTAATGAAGCTGCTTTAACTCCTGAGGCTGATTCAGGGAAGCCACGCCAACACTGCGCAGCTGCTCTCCACACCTCCTTGAGTCCCAAGGGCTGAGGTAGCCACACTTCATGAAGCTGCGGCTTCCTTAGGCTTTTCATGCTGCATTCCTGTAACACTCAAAATTTATTCCCAGTTTCCTACACACAGACTATAGCAAAAGCAGACAGAAATGGAAAACAGGTCTTCCAACCACTTGGAAAGAGCTGGATGACCTGGACGATAGAGAAACCGGCCTCTCACGCTAGAAGCTGTCTTCACCTGTACTCACTACATTAAAACCACACCTACATTCCACCAGACGCCATTAAAAGAAAAAAACCAAACTAATGCAGCCTTTAAGTGTGTGTTAAAACTGAAGCCCTAATGTAAAGTATAAAAAATATGTACACACCCCTATACATACACAGACCAAATTCTAGGCACCACTACCTACATGGTAATTTTAAAAATAGCATACTAGAAACATGATTAAAGGCAAAAACCCACAGCACACCAGGAGCAGGACAAAGGAATCTTTACAAAAATACTCCACAGAGAACAAGAACACTAAAGTGAGCAGGAAGAAGAGCGAGCCCCACATTCGTGGCTTTCTGCCTGTCTGTTCATTAACCTGGTTACAAGCATAGCTGGCACCAGCTATCATTTAACACCTAGTAAGTTAAAACCTCACCGGTTAACGATAAAGAATCAGCAGAGGCATGCCACCTGCACAGTGAAACGGAAACGCTGCCAATTGCATCAACAGGGCTGAAAAATGATCTGTATGTTAATATTCACCTACCCAACAAATTTTATGTACTTTTCCTTGGTGGTGCTACAGTATCAATGAAAAAAGTCAAGTCAAGGTCATGGAGCTAGCAAAGACTCTATTTCTTTATTAATGAATATTTAGAGACAATATATTTTGACCATGTTTTTTCCTCTCCCCACCCAACAAGCAAAAGGAGGGAGAACTAAGCTCCGACTCTTAGAAATGCAGAGCCGCCATAGTGAGGTGTCAGGGAGGCTCCCCAAGGCGGAAGACAGACAGAGCAGAGCACTCCAGAAGTGGATAAGCACAAACAGGGATATGGGCACTAAATAGTGACTCATTTAACACAAGCAGGGAACCTGAGGATCAATAAAGACAGAGAATTAAGCTCAAAGTGAACCAGGAACCACTGAGCAAGTAGTGTGAGTCATCGGTCCGAATTCCCAAGTTCTCTGGGGGATGGGGCATAGAAGCCTAGCTGAGTGTGTACCAGGCCTGCGTCAGCCAGCCCTCCACCCAGAGTTCACCAGCAGATGGAGGGGCTGTGAGACAGAAAGACAGCAGGTTGGCCAGGAAAGGGGTCAGTGCAGCCTACCTTCTCAAACTGAACTGTCATTCAAGAGTGAAGAGAGAGCTATCCCATGTCTTCAACATTACCAAGCATGCAAACACACAGGCTTTGCAGAAAACCGGCAGAACTAATATAGACAAATTTAAAAGTGTCCCACGTGTGTGCACACACACTGAGTAACTGTAATCAAAATAGAATAAAACGGTACATGCCCAATAATGCATTCTTGTATCAGACATCCTATTGCATGCTAGCCAAACACACTGCATTACAAGCCTAAAGGCTAAGTGACCACCCACAGGGACTCTACAGGTGTGGAGCCCACTCTACCACCTTGCCTCAGAAGGCAAGAATGCTTTGTAAAAACCTATCAACTCTTGGGGGAAGTCATGTTTTTGTTTTTTCTTAAACAGGTTCGTACTGATGTCCCCAGCGATGGCCTTGAACTCTTTCAGCTTCCCAACCACTGAACTACGTATGCCCTTCAGTTCAAGTCCTCATCTGTATGCAGCCTGAGACAGGTGCCCACCCTTGTCAATTCAGTCCTACTTCTGGTTACCTATCCTGGTTAAGTCAATGCTGCCATCACCGTGAGGGTCAGAACTTCAGATAAGCAAATAAGAGTCCTGACAGCTAGCGTCCATGGTCCAGAGTCTCAGTGGTGAGTCACTAAACACGCCCCAGAGAGGGAATGCTGCACTTCAAGTTCTCCACGTTCAGACTAGACTACAGGCAGTCAGGGCCATTTCATGTTTTCCTTCCTTTCCTCACGAAACTCTTCCTCATCTGCACTTGTTACAAGCTTCACTTCCCGGTCAAACAAACCAGTCCTTGGCATAAACTCAGGACCGAAACTTCTCTCCTTCAGTGTGTAAGTCTGCAAAGTGCTCAGCACATACTAAGCCCAAGTACATGATGGACTACTGTGCGCATCAAAAAATAAAGTTTTACCGAACTCCTCAGCCCTGCCGCTGTGAGCGACAGACACCACCACATGTAGCTGGTGAATGTGCACCCCAAGAATTTCATTTCTCGCCCTCACACTTTCCGTGTGTTACAAGATGCTATACTTCTGATCTGTCCAGCCAACAGTATGGTTCAGTTCCCACCTCACAAAGCAGGAGCAGGCTTCTCCGACCTTTCACTGTGCCACACCCTCACAGGACGACAGGAAGTCAACTTTTTTTTTTTTTTATTAAGCGGACTAAGCCACTTGAGGAAGAAACAAACAGAACTGGTTTTTAATAGAAGGTTACTAAGAAAGTTATCCGTTCAGTGCTTTCATGTAAACCTTCAAAATAGGTTGTGTGATCAGGAAAATGGACAGAATGATCATGTAAGCCACAGTTTTATTTGGCCATCAAGACCAATATGTAATAGACCAGAATACAGGTTCAATCTGTGTAGACTTTTAAACCCGTTAAAGACCACAGACACCTGCCTGCGGGTTCGTGTCCCCACACACTGGTGGCTCCTTCTTGTGCTTGGTGACCGGGAAGTGCCACAACCAGGAGCCGTTCAGGACCTGGCCTGGCACTTGTGGGATCACACAGTGCTGATGCTCACCTGATAGCAAAGCAACCCATCAGAGTGCAAGGCAGTGAGCGCACCAAGGACCCACGACAGGAGCTCAGGGTGAGCCAGGCAGCTGCTCCAAAGACAGAACTCAGCCTCTACCCTCGCCCCAGCAGCCATGTCAGCTTGAGCTGGCATCCAGGGTCTGGCAGGTTTCCATACCAGCAAGCCTCACAGCTCTGAAGTTCCATGATCTTTACAGTGTTACAGAATGCCAAGATTTTACTGAGAATGTGACTGTATTTTATTATTTTTATTTTGGTTCAAAATTTCAAGGAATTGTCCCTCACCTCTGTTCTCCTGTATCTTCCAGTGAGTGTGTCATTCCCCAGGCAACACGACACCCCACTAGTGTTTTATTTTCTCAATTTGTCAAATTGTGATATAAAAGAAACAGGTTTCAAACAAACATCCTAAGAGTAACATACAGATTCCCTTCACTTACTAAGCAAACATTTCCGCATCCAGCACATGCTAGAATGCCCACAGGCTCTGGAAAAGGACCCACCAAAGAGCTCCAAGACTTTCTGAAGGGCCAGGTAGGCTGCCTTCAGGCCTGGACCAGAAGGGTTTGGCAAAGATATGTCAAGAAGCAGAGCAGAAACACTCAGGAGAACTCAATCCCCCGTGCAATGGCCTGCACACACTAACAGGCTCCTGCCTCCTTTAAGAACCAGTGGTTTAATTGAAAAGTGGGGGTGGAGTACAGCAGAAGGTATCTGAAAAGAGCTCAATCACAGAAAGTTCTCCAGTCGGTCGTCAGTAGGAACTGGTTGGATTGTCTGCTGCATAATTAGGTTCTTGGTTTTCTTCTTATAGGCCAGGTCTTTCTGTGTAACCTGAACTTGCTAGGCAGCCTGGTCTGCCTCAGCCCACTGTGTGCAGGTTTCCAGTGCTGGTGACTGGTCAATTATTCCTGCTACAATGAAGAAGCCCTGTAAGAAAGGAGGGCACCAACTAAGCAGGCGCAACAGGAGGGGTCACTGTGAGCCGGCGACTTACTGTAGAGGCTTAGACCAGTGCAGTAACACTAAGCAGAAACAAAACTGAGTGTTAGGAAAGAGCAATTTATAAGAGGAATGAAAGATGAGTACTAGAGCCTGAGCTTGAGCTTTGGTAGGAAACGGCGCCCATCTACAGCAGTGCTATTTGCGGCAACAGCCACCAGTTATCTGTGGCTACGGTTATTTAAGTTTAATTTTTAAGATCTCAGCTTTTGAGTCATGCAGCTACGCTGTGGATGCCCACCCGCCACATGGCACCACAGATCACACTCTGCACTGTTAGCCTACAAGCAAGAAAGAGCTAAAGGCACCAAATGCTGAGTGACCACAGACACTCACCAGTGTAAGAGCTGAGCTAGTCACAGAGCTCAGATCTGTGAGCAGCATTCGCTGACAGCAAACAAGGGGGCAACAAATACACAAGTCCCTGTCAGTTTCAGACATACACACCACAGAAGTGCCCGTAAGGGGAAGCCAGCAACACATATCTGTATCTTCCAGGCCATTATCAGACCAGATAAGGGAGGATGGTAGGATACTTTTTTCCAAAATGGGGTAAACAGGTGACAACAGACAGGGACACGTGACATCAGCCCATTGTGCGCCATCTGAAGGAGGCCCAAGGTGCCCAACACTGGAGCTCATGCTATTAGTGAGCTGGGTTAGCGCCCCAGTGTTCCGCACAGAAGCTGCGCAGCCTCCAGTTTTACACTGAGCTTGCTTAAGGGGAACAAAGGTATAAAACAGCAGGGGCAGTTAAAAGGCCTTGGCCACGGGTAGGCCTAACTCTAAGGTGGCTTTCGGAGTTCGGCAAGAAAGTGATTCAGTGCTAGATACACCTGAGAGAAAAGGGCACAGGACTTGCAGAGAATTTACACACATTCTGAAAGGAAAGAGAGTGAACAGCACAGTAGAGTAACCTGGGAATGGGAACAGCTGGGGTCAGTTCCCAATTCACTGCTTGGGGTGCTTCATAGAAATGCACCATGATGGGGAGCCAAGAATTTACAGTGAGCAGAGAAACCAAGGCCAGCGGTATACATTTACAAATCATAGTTTCTACTAAAAGCTGGATAGTGAGTGTGAACCAAATAGGGAGGGGTTCAGGGACCAACCCTTCAACTCAACAACTCCAACTCAGGTCAGAGGTGAGGAGAGAGCCATGGAGCTGCCGCAGCCAAGGATGCAAAAAGCTTGCCCTGATGTGGTGGCCTCTAAGTCAGGTGAAAACTCTCCAAGCAACTACAGCAACCGGGCTAATGCTACAATGACTGGATGCCCAAAACAGGTAACAGGCGGTCCTGGAGGGAGGGGAGTTAAAAATCATTAATGCCATAAGACACTGCATGTCTGTATGTGGACAAGAAGAACCAAGCAGGCCTCAAGAAAGCACCAAGGTGGAGGGGGAGAATGGTGAACCTTACACTCTTCTTCTGATCACATCTGGGACAATTACCACAGCTCACCCAGAGCAGACGGTAAAGGGACAGTCACAGAGGATGTCTGGCCATTCTTCCAATTGTTCAATATTATCAGCAACGAAAAAGAACACAAGCTGGGCACAGTGATGCATGCCTGTAATCCCAGCACTGGGAGGGCAGAGGCAGGCAGATTTCTGAGTTCAAGGCCAGCCTGGTATACAAAATGGGCCCAGGAGAGCCAGGGCTACACAGAGAAACAAAGGAAGAGAAAAGAGAAAGTAAGGATGGAGGAAATGGGGTGGCCAGAGGCAAAGAGTAAAGTACCCTGGGGAAGGTGAAGGAGCAGGGATAGGCTGTGAAGCCCAGAGACTGGCCAAGGAGGAGCAAAGCGCTGTTAAGCTGAGTATTCACTAGAGGACCTGGTGGCTGTGCTTGGAACGCAATGGGGAGGCAAAGCTCTGAGTAGGGAACAGTGGAAATGTGCAGCAGAACCCAGGGAGAAAACAAGATTACTACAAGGAAAGATACTGAGGAACTGAGGGATCAAAAATGCCAAACACAAGTTTTTGTCAGACCATAGACCAAACCACAGTCTGGCTGGGGGTAAGGGGGGCTGAACTACACAGTAAAAATAATGACATGAGCCCTCTGCATTCCGGAGTCATCGAAGGGAATTCTCACGACTAGGAAACAACAGGCCAGACCACACTTGAGTTGGCCCAGTTCTCAATGTGTTCTGGTATCACCAGGAATCACAACAGGCCTAAAGGAGAGGAAGACAGTGAGCCAGGTTCTGATGTGCTGTTCCAGGAAGGAGAGGGCAATCCAGGTAGACACCTGAGATACAGACCATCAGCAGTGGGAGGTACAATTTGAAGGCATCAACATCAAAGTTTGGAGTCTGACACAGAATAATTGCTCCCAAGACCCTTTGGTCCAGTGGCACAAAACACATAGAAAGAGGGCACAGGAAATGCAACAGGCACCAGCCTCCTGATGACCAGATCCAGCCAGGAGCTGCAAGAGGTTGGAAGCAGGTGGCCTCTGCCCAGGGAGAGTGAGGCCGAGTGGCACAGGGTAAGACACCTTGTCCAGAGAGCAGTGAGGCCCCCACTGTCGAATGGACCCTTGATGCAACTCAGCAGGCCATGGTTCCAGCTGGGCCTCTAGGTGGGAAGAAAAACCTGGCATCAAACAGTCTTCATAGAACTTTACTGAGAAATGTCATAGAGAAACACGAGCTGCAACAGAACGATAATAAAGAAACACCCAAGACCCTTCATACACGGGCAGACCATTCTAAGACCAACTTTCTTCTATCACGTGATCACAACAGCCTCCTCCCTCAGCCTCCACCGTGCTGAGCGAACAAAAGGAGCCACCATTCCCAGCACAATGTCTTCAGCATTAACCACGCTGTTCTCTTAAGCACAGATTTTCGCATTGACCTTCAGGGCTTTCATGTGCAGCAGCACCATTCTCCACCCTCCAGAGTCCGCTGCTCTTCTGGTATTCCTAGACTTCCAATTGAAACTTCCAGGACAGGAACAGGGTCAGACAATGTCTGGAACTCTGCTTCAGGACCCAGGAAATGTAACAACACAGGCAAAAGTAGGTAATAGACATCTCTAGCAGATCATTATCAGTTGTGAAGTTACAAATGGGCTAAAAACCTAAATTAATGTAATAAGCTAGATGCCAGACAACCTGCACATTAAACTTATAACTGTTTTAAAATACTAATCCAGTACACTGGCCCCTAACACTTGTCTCTATTTCTGCATCTAAATGAGCCTTACGGTGTTTAATACTGTATTTGATGTTGTACAGTCTTTCACAGGCACAGAACGAAAGCTTTCCTACATGGGACTCGACTCTACACCCTGGAGTTGCTTTGGTTGCTATGGCATTAAAAACGTTTCAAGAAACCCTGTGATGTGGCATTTCTTTACAACAGTACATCCAAAATCTAAAAGCAAACTCATCCGTATGTTCTTGCCCCCTAGTTCTACAAAGGAGCAGAGCTCTTCACCTGCTTATTCTGTATTAAAGAAATGTTGGATGCAGTTTTGCAGCCACCACCCTGCAATGTAGCCAATTCTTACGCCAATCTAAGTTTAAGATTTTCAAACTGCACTCCCAAGAAATCTTGCAGTGAACTCTGTTCCTTACAGTTTACATGGCGGATGCCTGTAAGCATATATTCACTTACAGATACACACCACCCATCCCTTCAGCTATTCAAAAGCCAGAACAATACAGTTTTAAGTAGGCCCTAAGTCCAGCTTTTGTACTCTTTCTTTCTCTTCAGACCAACAATCTGCTGACCACGGATAAGGTTTCTATGACATGAAGACTTAAGAACATGGGATAAAGGTTATAAATCAGTTTTTTTAAGCTGTTACACATATCTGTTATAGATCTGCTTTAAAAAAAAATTCAATGCAAAAATTGAGTTAAATCCCAAGTAAAACCAGAAGAAAAAAACAGGAAGTACTTGAAGCAGTTTCCCATAGAATCTAGACCAGCAGTTCTCAACGTGGGGGTTATGACCCCCTTTGGTGTCGAATGACTTTCCCAAGAGTCACCTAAGAACATCAGGGAACAGATATTTACATTACAATTCCTAATATTAGCCAAGTTACAGTTATGAAGTAGCAACAGAAATAATTTTATGGTTCGGGTCACCAGCGTTAGGAAGATTGGGACCCACTGATTTAGATGGCCACAGCTTTCCCACTTCACTGAAGGGCAGGAAACAGAACAGAACCTTCTGAACGAGTGCTAAGAAACCAGGGCTAGGAAAACCTCTGGAATAAGACACTAGCCAGGTACAGTGGTACGCACAACCTGTTCCAGCCCTGAACCACATAGGGAGACCTTGTCTGGGGGCGGGGTGGGGGGAGGCTTTCTAGCAGCTCGGCGAGGACACACAGGACTGTGGGATGGGTGAGGGCTCGAGCAAAGGCGCATGGATCCAAGCTGTACTAACATCCCAGCTACAGCGCTGTCCTCACACGGCACTTTTGTTGTCTGTCTTGGCAAGGTCTTTCTGTCCTCCTGTCCCAGCCTTTTGTGCTGGATTGCAGGTGAGCCACACCAGGCTCTGACATTGCTTTTGAACACCAGGCTCACCACACTGAATCCAGGCACAATTTTAAACAAAAACCACTTGACAAACTCTGGGAATAAAAACCTTGCTAGCAGTAAGACTAGCTAGCTTAATGGTTCAATGTAGTTGAACCATTACAACTACATTGCCCACCCAAACACAGACTGGTCAAACAGTGCACTGCTAAAATAAAGCACACTCACCTGACCTCAGAGTAACACTGCTGCTCAGTTATTAGCCTCATCTACACTCAGTTTAGCAGATTCTACTGAAACTAGGGAAGGGGTTAAAGAATGGACAGGGCTAATAGACCACAGCATCTGTGGCATTTTCCAGCACTTAAGGTGCCTAACACATTGAGTTTGGAGACTTAAGACCACCATGAAGGGCTCATCTTCTCCAAGATCCATGACATCATTAGCTCTGGCTAGGTTTCCAGGACCAGGCATGTCCCTCTTGTTGAACCGGTTTAAGTCCAGTTAGGCAGTTGCTTGTTCCCCCAGAGTATGCAGGTCCATCACTGTGCCCTCAGGGTCTACCACACCGTGCTGGTCACTGTTACAGTCAAAGCGTCACAGCTGGGTAGGCCTGCTGGTTGCTTCCCTCCTTTGGGATCTTGTACTGTGACTTCCGGTTCAATGAACACTGGTGCTGCAGTCAGGCATCCTCTGGGCCCTGGTCGACAGGCACGGCATCTTCAGCAGCAGGGACTTAACTTCCCCTTCTCGGGGCAACCGAGGGCAGCAGCAACAGCCTCCTTGCTTGTTTTGGCAGCTGCTGCACAGATCTGGCCAACAACTCAGAAGAGGCTTCTAGTGCCTAGTACTGGGAGTTTTGTTAGTCCCCGGCATGTGAATGAAGCACTGTCAGTCCAGATGAGAAAAACTGCATTGTAACTATATATGTATATTCACACACTTACATGTAGTATTAATTTTTAAATTAGTTAATAGTACAGCAAACAAGCTTACGTGGGGGAGGGGCAAGGCCTCAAGTCTCTACACAAGGAACCACCTACAACTAAGGCAGGCGGAGAGCAGGAGAAAGTAACCCACAGAAGGGTATAACCAATTATCAAGACTATATGGCCAGCCCTGAGCACATGATACAAACTGAGCACCTTGCCGTTAGTGTGTGCGTGTAACAATTAGTGGAAACAGAGGCCGTGAATCTGAATGAGAGTAAGGGGTACATGGGAGGGTCTGGAGGAAAGGAGGAAATGATACAATTTCAAAAAATAATAAAAGCAATAAAAAAGTCACAAAGCAAGAAATTTGTATTCATGTTCCCACGAGTTCCGAAGGCTAACAGAACAACAGCTGTGGACACAATTGGCATTCTATTTTATTTTAGCCAGTTTCTGAAAAAAATCCCCCAATCTAAACTCAAGAATCCTTCACAAACTGACCACTGAAAAACTAATTCCTACTATGCTTCACTCTGGTTCTGCCAGGCGGATTTGAAACAGTATTTTCAGAAGACAAGCTACTAAGAAAGTGGCTGGACTTTGCCCCACTGAGTGGTAAGGCAGGTCTGTAGGAACCAAAGCACTGAGTGTGACGGTGCAGACAACTTTCTGGCCACCAGCTCTGTGCCTAGTTCAGGGCAACACTGCACTCACATTTACAGCTGGAATCTTCCTTAGCAATCTCTGAGGGCCGTCACCCCTTACTCCCTGGAGCCTGAGCCTCTAGTTTCTCACACTGTAGGCAGAAGCACCCTATGCTTCCCCCAAACTGACTGCAGTTATCCTTTCCTGCCAGCCTTTTAGCTGGTCCTCTTCACAGAATCATCGGGATCAATTCCACAGAAACTTGCCGCTGTGGAGGAACGTGACCTGTGTTTTGTCCACTGGAGGGCGCTCAACAGGACCAGACTTAGACTGGGAAATCAAGGTCTTAAAGGAGATACCACAACTAAGTTCAAGAGGTATCTAAGTCCTGCCCGGCCCCACTTCCTTCTAAAGCTTTTCTCCCCAAGATTATCTACGTTCTTCCAGAGCAGGTTAAGTTCTACCCCGGCACAGAAATCTGGGTTCCAAGCTGAGTGAAGCTCAGCCTTGCATCACACGCTTCCTTAGGTCAAGGGAGGAACTAAAGACCTTTCTCCAGAGTGTACAGTTGTTCTAATTCACTTTTAATTCACATAACCACAAGTCGACCTGCCGGCTGAGCACACCCACTGCACTGCTGAGCAGAACCTCAGGGCTGACGAACCTCTGAAAGCTGGGCCCTCTCCCTGAGGACAGAGGCTGGCTGCCTCCACAGGCCTCATGCTGAGGCAGCTGCTCACCTACTTTACTAGTCACACTACGGAATAAAGATGTCTGCAGAGACTGTTTTAAATAACAGACATCAGTTGACAGAAAGGGGCCACAGGAAAAAAAAATCAGAAGAAACGGAGTTAAACATCTGTAACGTTTTCTAGAAACAAGTTTGTGAACGCTCTTTATTAGGAGTCTGCTTAGGACCAACCTCAAAGCACACTAAAAATCTGCCCCCAGTGACAGGACCCCCACCTCTCCTAACGGTGGAGACTTCACCTGCCTCCATCTACTCCCTGTCCACTATCACTGCCCAGAAGTATGGCGGTGACCCTCAAACAGTGCCCACCCCAGTGCACAAAGGCTCTTGTCCCTGCTCTGCCCTGCATTTATCTGCGAAAGGCTCCACCAGTTCTTCTGACCACACATTTCAAAATACACTCCGACGGAGAAACCTGTCCCTTCATCCCCAGCCTTGGCGATGGCATTCTGGAGCTAGCACTAAACGGTCGTTCACAATTTCTATCCCACCATCACCACAACGGTGGAGACTCACCCACAAGCTGAAGAAGACATTATACAGGCTCCAGACTGGAAGTTCTCAATCTGGGGGCCGACTTCACAGGGGTAGCCTAACCGCTTCGGAAAGCACACATTAGGATTCCTGAAGTACAAACAAAGTTTATGGTTGGGCCACCCCATGAGCTGTATTAGAGTCTCAGCACGACCAAGGCGATCAGCGACAGTTGGACTGTACCCCTTTGGCACCGGCACATGATTAAACGCGTCCCTGTTTGAGGCTGGTCTTCTTGCAGACTGTGAGGCCCAGGACTTTTTCCTGACAGCCTGCTTCCTCAAGGACTTCAGCCTGGGAGGGTCCGGCAGAGAAAGCCGTCCACCAGTGTCCAAGTTCCCCGCCACCACTGAAGGCCCCGTCCAGACTCGGCCTCCAGGACAAAGGTTGGGTCACAGAGCGACTGTGCCCAGCGCGCCATCAATGTTGTCTTCAGCGAAGGGCGTTCTCAAACAAACCTTGAGGCACCTCTTTCTTAGTAAGTCGGGCATCCCTGAACGTTTCAAGGTAAAACCGAACTAAATGTAACAGCAGCCTAAACTCCAAAAGTTTGAGCCAGAACACAAAATCCAAATCCAGAAGCAACAAGCTTAAGCCGCGCTCACCAAGGACGCCCGGCAAGCAGTCCCTCCTTCCCGGGGCGGGGAGCGTCCGCGAGCCACAAGTAAACAGCGAAATGGCTTCCGAAACCCAGACAAAACGCTGCACAACTTGGCCATGTGAAAGGCATGAGGCCGACTTCATCAAAGGCAGCGCTGCCGTCCCTCCAGCCTGCCGTCTGCTCTAAGCCACCATTATGCACGGCACAAAGCTCCCGTTTCACGAAAACCACTCCTCGATTTCCTCCCGCCGACCTCCGCATACCAGCAGCCCGGCCGCTCTCCAGCCGGCGCTCAGGCCCGGGGGGAGGGGAGCCCCGAGACAAAGCTGCCCGCGGCCCGCCGGGCGCCCCGGGGCGGGCAGGGCCAGCGGCCTGGGGAGCGCGGCGCTCGCCGGCCCCGCCGCTCCGCCTCGCCCGGGGGCCGACGGGCTCGGGGGAGAAGCCTGGGAGCGGACCCCAGCTCAGCGGCTGGCTTGGCTCGCTAGGGGCGAGCCCCCCCAAACCGGGTCCGGAACCCTGCGCGCACACACGCACGCACGCACACACACACACCAGCGGCCCGCGGCTCGTCCCAATTCCGCCGGGGTCTCGGCCCCGCGGCCGCCGAGCCCACGCCAGTCCAGGCCGCCCCCGCCCAGACCCCGTGCCCGCCGCCTCCCGCCCGCCGCAGCCAAGAGTTTGGCGACTCCGCCGTTTAAAGTTGTCCAGACCCAAACTCCCACAGTCGGGTCGACGCCAGGGGGAGAGAAAAGGCCCGCCCGCGCCCCGCGAGGGAAGGAGGCGCCGCCGCCGCCGGCTCGGGGGCGCCCGCACCCCCCGGCCCCGGAGGCGGAGCCCCCGCCCACCCCGCCCCCGCCGCAGCCCCAGCCGGGACGCGAACCGCGGTCCTCGCCCGCCCCCTCCCCCCGCGCGGCGGCCGTCCATCCGGGCTCCCGGCGCGCGCCCTCCCGCCCGCCCGCCCGCCCGGCCCGCGCGCCCCCGCGGCCTCCCGCCGCCGCTGCCCGGCCCGCGAAGTTTCCCCAGGCGCGGCGCGAGCCGGCCCGGCGCGGCGCCTCACCTCCGGGCCGCGCGCGCTGCTCCCCCGCGGCCGTCTGCTCCCCCGCGGCCGTCCGCTCGCCCTCGGCCTCCCCGCGCTGACGGCTCGGCACCCACCGCGCTCCGTCTCCGCCTCCCCGGGCCCGCGGGCTGCGCACGACACGAGCTGCCGCGGCCGCCACCGAGCGAGGGCTTAAGATGGCGCCGCACGAGGAGCGCTTTATAAGCGGCGCCGCACCGCGTATCCTGCCGCGGCCGCTCCGCGCGGAGCGCTCCGCCGCGCGAGGACGAGGGGCGGGGCGCGGGCGGGCCGCGGAAAGTAGTCCCCGCCGGCCGGAGTCACTCTGCGCGTGCGCGGCTGGGAGGGGCGGGGCGTCACGACGTCCCGGCGGCCGGGACCAAAGGGATGGAGCGGGGGCCGCCGCTGCGGGCGGGGTGGAGCGCGGCCGTGGAGAGTGCGAGTTCGAGGCCCGAGCCCGGCCAGTCGCGGGCGCGCCGGGCGCCACACCCTCGAGCTGCAGTTTCGTTCCCCTTCCTGGTGTGCCTCCTGGATCGCGACAGGGATCCTGGGGCCCACCCCTGCCGACACCTTCCTGGAGCGAGAGGTTCAGCTCCAGAGCGCGGTTCACCAGCCTGACTCCTGGAAGCCCCGTCTTACCTGAGCCAGGCCTGGGGACTTCCCAGGGACTGCAGTTGTCCTGCATTGCCTGAGAAACTGGAGTGTTGCTCATTGCACCTACGTGCAGCCTCTTAAATTTTTCAAAACTGGTTGTGTATCCTTAGAGAGCATTTTTTTTTCTGACTCATTACAATAGGCTGAAGTTGGGTCTCCTCCTGGAAATGACCCCGTTTTTGTCCCTCAGATTGGCGCTTGTCAAAGCTGGAGCAGCTGGTGGCTTGGCTGTCTGCAGTCTGTTACTGGGAGCTGCGTTCCTTCCCAAACAATGGCACCAGGGAAAGTTGCCCGGCGCCTTCTCTCACCCCAGCTCTGTAACTGACGCAAGTAAACAATGGGCCCCATGTACAGGTAGGTACTGCCAGGGAGCCTGCCATCACTGAGGCAGCTAACGCTTGGCCCAGCCTGGTTTTCACATGACTCATTCTTTTGTCTTAAAGACGGTCGCCGCAGCGCTGTGACCACCGCGGCCCACTGTCAGGGGGCTGCTCCGTGAGGGCCATTGTCCAGACCTTTCTCTGTGCCTCTCTGCTGGGATTCCCAGAGAATAAACACGGCTGCAGGCTGGGGCCGACTGGCCTGCCGGAGCTCAGAGACGGGACAGGACAAGGTAGTTCATCAAAGCAGGCCAGGTGCTGGCCGCAGCCACCAACCCCTAATCTTAATTGTCGGTGCAGAATTAAAGACTATTTATTTGGTTGACTCGATTAAGGTCCTGCTTTTAACATTAGAAAACTGAGGTCACCACTACCAGAGGCCAGCCTGACTGCCCCTTCCTCCCCTCCTTTTCTTTCTTTCTTTTCTTTTTTTTTTTTTTTTTTTTTTTTTTTTTTTTTTTTTTTTTTTTTTTTTTTTTTTTTTTTTTTTTTTTTTTTTTTTGACACCTGCTTTCACTGGGTCCCATTTTTGCTGTTTTTAAGGGCACACCGCTAGTACCGGTTAGGAATGTCTGCACCACTGAAGGGTCTAGAAGACCCCCGTGCTGCATCTCCCTTGCCAGATGTCAAAATAAAACATAACTCAGACATTTCACTTCCAGCTTAGAAAAGTCTCGCCCACTATTGCCAGTTCCCAGAAATCACGTCTCAGAGAAAAGGTGGCCTTTACAACAGTGCACACGGTAACTCCGCTGGAGAAATAACCAGGTGACCAGCCTAGAAATCCGTTAGCTGGATATTAAGATTTCTCAGGATTTCTGTTCATTCTCCTATAAAGAAAAACTGTTTCATATTTTGTCACCAAAAAGTGATGATAATGTCTGTGAAATTAAGGCAAATACTGTCTTTACACCGAAAAGAAACACGTCATCAAAATACCTAATAAATAAACCTGCTACTCTTGAGAGCTGATTTGGAAATAAAATAAGTAACTAATGAGCAAAGTGTCTTTATTAATTAGTTGCTAAACAATTGAGCCTCAGTAACACAATTCACAAAAACGGCACTTGGCTTCTCTCTGACACCATTTCTTCCAAGAGGCACCCTAATGGCTTTGACTAAAATAAAATAAAATAATTCATTCTGAGATATGGATTGTTTGTCCTGCAGTCCTCATGGGCAGATGAGGCTTCATGAGGCTTCAGCTACACTGAACATGAGCCTAGAGCATCCTAACACACACACACACACACACACACACACACACACACACACACGCTCAGCTTGTATTTGCAAGCATTGGTCCTTCTGCATTTTGGATGCTTAGCTCTGTCAAATCCATTAGTTAAACATTTACCGCACACCTAAAACAATAGCCTTCTGAGGAGAGCCGATGAGGAGAGCTGAGGAGAGCCGAGGAGAGCTTCCTTTGATGGATGCCTTCATATAAAGTAGAGCTGCAATTGTCAGTCAAGTCTATTTGACAATAGGCAGAAATGATGGAAAAACAAACTGAAATTAGGGTGTGGTCCACATTGGATTCCATCCCAGTGCCCCTGGGAAGGAAGAATCCTTTCCCAGCAGAGCTGGAGCAATATCCATGGACTCAGAAACAGCCAACACTGACTCTAAGACCTGTTAAAAATAATTTCTTTGTGATAACATAGAAACACCAGGCAAAAATATCACAATCAGCTTTTCACTCTGCATTAGACACGTGAGCTATTCATGGATCCAGACTTTCAACTTGTGAAACACTGTGTCAGGGGTGTGTCATCTTTTTGTTAATTTCCAGTTGAACAGGCTAAGCAGTTGTAAATACCTCTTGTCAGACTACATGGCGCTTAGTCTTCCACACAGAAGCCGTCTAGAACCCACTGGGCAGATTCTGAAGAGAGCCAGCGCGCGCGTGTATAACCACGGAGCCAAGGAAGGCTCTGAGGGTGGCAGGAGGCATCAGCCACGGAGGTGGCCCTGGCCTTGTCCCTTAGTGACACTGGCACCATCCTTCACGCTTAAAGTTGTGTGTTCCCCAGGCCTTCCTTAGTTTACCATACCAGAAGTATGTTCATGGCTACCAGACACAGTGTGGCGAGGAAGCCATGGAGACCGTGGTGACAGGCAAAGGACCTGGGGGTGTACGTGTCTTAGCATTTCCCAGAACTAACGGATAGCACTGTGGTGCTAAAAAAGCATGCTTTGACATACCTACCCCCAACGCCCACACACGTGCAAACACACAAACACACACACACACATACTCTCACACACACAGCCCCTCTATTAAAAATTTCAAAATGGTTGCAGGTATTCTCATTCACAGGAAGGTTAAAGGCGTTTCCCATCGCAAGGAGGATTAGCTTACCGGAGGATTCTGGGACTGCAGATGCACACTGCGGCAAAATCCTAAATTCGTCGGAAAAAAATCATTTCTGGACTCCAGCTGCTAAAAATAATAGAATTATAGCAAATCACGAAAGAGATGAAAACAAGCCATTTTCACATCCCGAAGTGTTTGGGCGGGGTGTGATCCCTGGCTCTTAAATGATGTCTTATAAGACAATGCAAATTTGAAAGTAGCCTTTCTTTTCCAGAGCACGCAGCGCCACGAAATCGATAATTTTTGATCTTTCGGCTGGTGGGCAACATGGTGAGCCATTGCAGGGGCTGCAGGCAGCAGACATGTTCTCATCAGCTGACATTTTCATATTGTTTTGAATCCGTTGAGGTCTATGAAGGGGTATCACCCCAGTTTTTGTTCAGCACCAGGCTACGGGGGTGTCGCGAACCCTCAGTTTATCGACATATGCATGTCTGTTGCTTTATATATATTAAAAACAGGGCGTCTTACTGGATCTTAAACAAAAAATTATGTAAAAGGAGTGGCTGGTGTGATTATAATCCCATCATGCAGGGTCCACGGTTCCCATTTAGCGAGATTTCGCAGAGGGCAACGTCTTAAGAACATCCCTGCTGTGCTGAATGAAAAGCATGAACCAACCAAAGACAGAATTCATCTGTGTTTATATTTTACAGACAATGAGGGGGACCCACTCTTTGTACTGCTTCTTTCTCCCCACCTTATTATTTCGTGGAAACTGCAGCATCTTCCCCGCCCCCCGCAAACACTCACCACCCCAGCACTGCAGTGCTCCGTCCTCCCTCTCTGGCTGGTCCTTCCTCTTCCTTCTCGCTTTCACAAATTCTGCACGCGCCATCTTTGTGTGGGGGGTGATGCTCTGCTAACTTCACCCAGCCATTCTCTCACAAATCCGTTCAGAAATAGAAAATTACAGTGCGCTTTGGGGGCTTAATTTGCCTGATTTGCTTTCAGTCTTCCCTCCTGACATTGAAACATGGAAATGACAAGGGGGGAGTCCCCCCAAAAAAGAGATGTTTCTATTCTTTACGTAACCTGTTGTATACAGTGGTGATAAAAATTATTATTAACATAATAGCAACAGCTGCAGCCTAAATAGAAGCTATGAGATAATTAATGTGCTACAACAAATTAATTTGGTGCAGGTGTTTCTGTTGTGAGCTGGGTAACCCAGGCCATATAAAGTCTAACTACAACGACCATCCCTGCCACTAAAACAAAATGAAGAACAAAATGTCCTGTTCGACAAATGTGGCTATTATTAAAAATAAAAAATAAAACAACTTCTCCCCAACAAAACCCAATGGTTTAGACAGCGGATATAATGTGGTGTGTGTACACCACAGTCCAGAGTGTGGCACGTTTAAACATATGGAGGTTTGATGCTGTCTCAGTTGGAAAACATATGCACCAGCTATAGGTTGTTTTTTTCTTTCTTTTTTTTTTTTTTTTTAATTAAAGACAGACTGTCATATTTGAGAGCTCCAATCGTTTAACAGCAAGAATGATGTGCAGCTGAGAAGGAAATAAGCACTGAGTAGTTCCTTGTCTGAAGGAACTCTCTAAAGACCTGGCACTCACCCACCTTGGGGGAGACACGTTTACAGGGAGCCTTCTTCGGTGACGTGGCCCTCACCTGCCAACAAGGGCAGTGTTTGGGGAGAGCTGCTGCAGCCACACCACAGCTTATGCCAAAACCACCTCCTACCTGGGTAGCACTGGCAGGGGCCTGGAAGGTTCCAATGCCACAGCAAGTACTGCTTTCTATTCTATACCATTCAGAAAAAACAAAACAAACAAACAAACATGGTCTTTGGCCATGGAGACACAGGGCGACATACTGATTGATTTTTATTTTTAATACTTGCCTAAGATAATATTTACTTAAAGACACTGTCATTTCTGATTTTTCTCTAGTAATGCTGCAGATAGCAGGGCAACCTTAATTTTGGTTATTAAAAAGCAATACACACACACAATCACGGTCAAAATTTGAAGGTTTTCAGTGATTAAGTTTTACCCTATTGGATGACTTTTACCATTAATTTGAAGGCTTCAGTGAAATAAACTGATTTCTTATAGGATCCATGCATTTTACTATTTTGGTACACTGGCAGAAATCTTAGCTCTAACAAACTCGGAGTTATTCCCACCGCACTGTTCACGTACACACGAGGAGCGCGCTTCCAGCCCTTACTTCTTTAAAATGTGTCTTATTCCTCGTGCTCCTTCCGTGGGCAGCGCCGTGGCCAGAGCCACCCAGCTCCTACACAAAGGGACTGTGTCTACCCCGCTCCTTACTCTTTCCTTTGTTTGTATCAACGTCTTTTTCTTCGTGGTCTCTGTTCCAATCTACTCAGATCTTGAATTTACAAATTTATGATTTATATTAGGGAATGGGAGAGAGATAAAGAAACAAAGGCTGTGATGGTTTTCTTTTAGGAGGAGAAGGAAATAGTTCTTCGAGAGAGGTAAGAAAAGTTGACAGGTGTGAAAGAGCCCATGTCAGCTGGCTCTCCCTGTGGTTTGTGCGTTGGGCTGAGCCAGTCCAGGACGAGGGTCTGAAGCCGTGGGAGCAGTGGGATGTGAAGTCCACGTGGGGAGACACAAAAGCACTTCCACTTCTGCCCACAGTAAACACTTCTCCTTGCACGGGAAACTTCCCCTCAGAGGTGGCTGCTCAGGTCGGAAACGTTTTCTAAAATGATGGTTACCGTAAGTCAGTTTGTTGCTGGGTGGCTTATTACACGGGAAAAGCAAACTAACGGAACTAAGATGCTTCAAGTGCAGCTTGAATGTGGCGGTCAGACCACCCTGCAGCTTTCTCTGAGTGTGCCTTAAAATTTCTAAATATCATTAATTTTACAGTGCGCTTAATAATTTTGTATATGTAGCCCCTGCATGTATTTTTATTTGAATTGCACCAATTTCCTGTTGTCGATACTTAGACTCAACATCAATGAAGCTTCACTTATTTTAGGATTAAAAACATAACTACAACTGCTGTGTTTTCATCTCTGTATCCCCCAGCTGCTCGTGTGTATGTTTTAGATTCTATCCGCTCCACTCACCCATTGTTCTAGAACCCTGAAACCACTTACTTACTCTGTTAGGCCAATTTTCCCCATTCACAACCTGTGTGATTTGTAGCTTGATTTACTGCCATTGCTGATCTTTGCAGAGCCCCTTAGAGACTCCCACCTCGATCCTGTGTACTGGCAGATCCACATGACCCTCTGTTCATCCAGAGCCCTGTCTGTCCTTCCCAGTGTGCCCAGAATGCACACATGCTCACGGTGTAAACACAATCTCCAGTCTCTAGCACTACCAGCTTTTCTTGATGTATATAACTCCTTGTGTGTATCGTAAATACCCTGTGTCTTTTTCATCCTTGCTACCGTTTTTATTTTTATTTTTTTAAAGATTTATTTCTTCATTGTGTAGACAGCGTTCTACCTGCATGTGTGCCTACACACCAGAAGAAGGCACCAGATCTCACCATATGGGTGCTGGGAATTGAACTCAGGACCCCTGGAAGAGCAGCCAGGGCTCTTAACCTCTGAGCCACCTCTCCAGCCCACTACTATTTTTAAAAAGAAGTGAGCAGTGAGGACAAAGGATGTCTTTTAACATCAGGAAGGCTGAACCGCCTCAGAGTTAATTTCCCACAGGCGCCACCAACCAGTGACTGGGGATGAGGTGGGCGACTGCCACTGTTTTCTTACTGGCACAGTTCTCCCTCAGTTGCACACCTGAGTTCCACAAGCCCGTGACATAAGCCTGGCTGCTCATATGTCTTCGCTTCCTTTCCTCTGCTGTTCGTTCCTCTACTGGTTTTCCTTCCATCAACTCTCACATGGACTCTGTGCATTAAGGTATCTGGGAGGACCCCGTGGGACATGGAACATGAAATGTTCACAGTTCCAAGGTACTTTGCTCTCTGAATCTGCATTTCTCCTTTGAATAAAGCTGAGCGTATTTTCTCACACCTGAATATTTTTACTGCATTCCCTTGACTACATATTTTGCCTCTTGGTCTCATCAATTCCTATAAAATCTCTGCATTTGAACATCTGGTCTATGTCTGTAATTGGATTTTTCTCCAATTTGTGGAAGTTTGTGGCTTGTTTGGTTGTTTTCTATACTTTTTTAAAAATCTCCTCTCTCTTTTTTTGGCCAGTCGGGAGATTTTATATTTGTTCACTAATTTATTATTTGTTTAGTTCATTGGTTCCGACTGTTGAACCCCAGGCCTCATGTGTTCTATGCAACTACACTCCGAGCCCAAGATTTTATTTTTATGTAGACAGATTAATGAACCTCTCTTTAATCTCATCTGCATCTCACGTCCTAATCAGAAGCACTTACAGGGCTGGCATGATAGCTCAGCAGGTAAAGGCACCTGCTGCCAAATCTGACAACTGAATTGGATCCCAGGCACCCACATGGCAGAAGGAGAGAACAGATGTTTCCAGGCTGCCCTCTGACCCTCACATACATGCTTTGCCATGTGCGTATCCAACTACCAATCAAAAAATATAACTAAAAAAAATTTAAAGAATTACTTCCCTACACTCAAATAAAAGAATCCACTGTTTCAGAATGATGCCATGTATATTTTTACACTTTTATCTTTATTAGAAATGTATCCTATTAGAGATTCTCAAACTCACATCTGCTGTCGGATTCTGGTCTGCGGTTTCTTCCAGAACCTCACACCACTATGAAAACTATCCTTGGATGGATCTGGGTCTGATGTCAGGTCACCCAGACCTACTTCCTGTTTCTTCCTGCAAATGACTGTGAGTCGCTAAGCTTTCCTCCTTGCTTAGACTCCATGTCCCCTGCAGCGGAGGTATCTCCCCCTCCCCCTCTCCCCCCCCCTCTACCCTCACTGTGGGTAGAGAACCCACAGTGGCTGCTCGGTCTTGTTTTCTATATCAGGTTCATGTTTCATCTCTGAGAACATACATTTTCATTTTTCCTTGTTCTTTCTGTTTCCTTCTGTGTGGGGCAACAGGTCAAGTGGTGTGTCCTTTCCCCATGCCTTTGGACACTAACACTCCTAAAATAGCATTGTTCTTTTTTATATCAAGCTAAATACTAACAACAACAACAACAAAACTGACAGGACTCCTAATTTAAAAGTTTTTCAAAAACCTCATCACTCCGCTGTTTACATTTTAGTTCTATTTTGTCTTAGTAATGTTCACTCAAAAAAAAAAAAAAGAAGAAGAAGAAGAAGAAGAAAGAAGGATAGGAGGAGAGAAGAGAAGGGAGAAGAAGTAGGGAGGCAGGAGGAAGGAGGGAAGGAAGGAAGGAGGGAAGGAAGAAGGGAAGGAAGGAGGGAAGGAGGCAGGCAGGCATAACTTTTAATTACTTCTTAAATGTTGTACTCATGAACATGATTAAACTTAGTTGTTTTCACCAAAGCAGACTAACAAGAAGACTTAAACCAACTCTTAACTCGACTGCTGACTGTCTGTGGCCTGCTGAAGCATTTCTTTGGCATTTGCGGTGTTGTTTCATGCTCCCGAGCCTACTCTGCAGCTGACCTCATCCACATCATACCTGAGGGAATCATTCTTGTGCAAATGACACTTGCTGGTCTTTGGCCTTCTCCACAGAGGTGGCCTCTCCTCTCAGAAGGCATGAACGAAGCCGGCCACATTCCCTGGGCCTGGCTAGCTCTTGGGTGTGAGGCAAGGAAGGCAACCCAGGTCCTTATTCTCACAGGTGCCTGAAGCCCCGTACGTGTTATACTGAGCAGCTCACTAGACACCCTGTGTCTGTCTCTGCTCACCTCAGCTGGGAAGAAACTGTGATGGTTAATACAGCCAGCTTGACAGGCTCCAGACTCACCCAAGAGACAAGCCTTTGAGCAAGTCTGTGAGGGAGTTTCCAGACTGTGTGAGTTGAGGTTTGAGAAACCACTCTGTAGTGGAAGTTCTGGTTTCTTTAAAAAACTCAGCTATGATTTGTAAACAGGTTTTTGTTTTAATCCCAAGTGTGGAATACGGAACTGCTTTTAGTTTATTCACAGCAGATAATTGTCTGGTGAGGGGTGTGGTCTTTCCCAACTGGAGACAGTTTAACTCTGAGGACTCTGAGAGGGTATAAATATGCTTTGAGGAGATGGCCGGGAAGGAAGTGATTGATGCTTCATTTGCTGAGTTTGCTGGTTAGCTGGCCTGCTGGATATCCTGATGACCAAGATGGAGATCGGTATTGCCCCAAAGAACCAGAGGATCCTAGCAAGACAAAAGTAGCTACAAGAGCTCTGCCTTCTTTCCCCTTTAGCCTTCCTTCTCTCCTACCTAGCATTGGTATGTTGGATGGTATTAGGAGGGAGGAGAGGTGGAGAAGGGAGGTAGAAGTGTAAGGAAACCCAAATAAAGTAGATAAGAAATAGTGCCTACAGCACTCTGAAGTGTTGACAACCTGTTCCATGGACTGGTGTGCTCGCCAAAAGTGGGGGTGGGGTGGGAGGTGAGGGGTTGGGCTGAGCACCAGCATCCATCTCTCTGCATCCTGCCTGTGGATGGATGCACACGGCCTCCCACACTCCTACAGCCGTGTCTTCCCCACCATGAGGCATCCATGAGATAAACCTTCTTTTCCTTAACTTGTTTCTGTCAGGCATGTTGTCACAGCAGTGGGGAAATGACTCTGCCTGCCTGGGGAGCTAGCAACTGTCTCATCTTTTTCTTGAATGAGCCTGGGAAAGGGCAGCCATGGCAAAATGCCCATGCCCTCATCCCTCTACAGGTCTCTGGTCTCTGAAACTCCCAGCCACAGTCCATCGTGCCCCAGGCTGCGGGGTTAGAAGGTGCCATTTTAATAAAGGTGATGATGGCAGATCTCCAGAAAGGGGGACTGCAAAGTGTGTGTGGGGTACATCTGAGGGATTAACAAGCTGCTAGCGAGCACACAGAGGGCGTTTCCTCCCTAGGGTAGAGATGGTGGGATTCTGTTTCAGGACAAGGCTCAAGATAATGCCATCACAGAGCCTCCTGAGGGGGCTGATGTGACATGGGTTCATCGTACACCCTTGCTCCTACATTCCAGGAGACACGCGTTCAGGTGAGTGTTTACTGAATGTGCTTAACTTGGAAGGACCACAGGCTAGCCGAGACTCTTACACAGCTGAACTGTGCTCAGGGTGATCACATTTCATTGATGTATTGCCTTGAGTTTCGTGGAAAAGGCTTTCCGGGTTTTCTGCTTCAGTTGAAAGAATAAAGATCCCACAGTGCTTTAGTGATCCATTTCTTAAGGCATCATGTTCTCACGTCAGTGAGAAAGCCCCTCACCATCTCAGCCCTTTCCCAAGCATCTTTGATGGAGATGTCAACTGGACTCACTCACTCCATAGCCCTGTCAACTTCCTGTGTGAAGAATAGCCCGTTTCCACCCTGACTGTGGAGGTTTGGCCCTCAGCGGGGAGATACTGGCATCACTACTTGGTATCCGGAAAGGAAATCAGGCCACAGTCTTCCTCTGGTGTTCAACATGGCTGCTGAGTTCCCCTCCGAGCCCAGTACTGAACCATCTTCCTGGCTCCATGGCTCAGTAAGACTTGTCATTGGCTTCCTATAGTCACAGGGTTGTTCCTGATGTCTGCCAGTCAATAAGGACGCTCCCAGTGAGCTGGCTCATGGGAGGCCACCTGGAAGGCTCTCTGGAAGGCTCTTGTGTGAGGAGGAAGAAGGAAGGCTCCATCTTTATCTAGTATTTGTTTGGAATTGGGGGTTGATGGAGAAATGAAGAGAGGCTGCTGATGGATGAGGGGGTTCTCTTTGTGGGGACAGGAAGATTCTGCACTAAAACCACATACTGAATAGGCTGACATTCACTGAGCTGCAGGCTTCAAAATGGGAGCTACGTAGTGAATGAGCCCTGCCGCAAGGAGCCGAGTTCTGTTTTGAGACAGGCTCCCTCTATGTAGCCACAGCTGGCCTGGGCCTTCCTATGTAGATCCTCCTGCCTCTGCCTCCTAAGTGCTGGGGTTAAAGGAATGTGCCATCACACCTGGCTCTCAGTGACGCTGTAATAAAATTATTCATCTAGTTTATTGTTGCCCATCCTCTTCTCTTCAGTGACTCCGTGAACCTCCGTGGCGGTGGGCCGCTCCTCTCAAGGGCAGCATGCTGTTTCCTGTGACTAAGCACAGGAATCCAAGGCCCAGGCAGAATCTGGGCAGTCTGTCCTGCCGGCTCTCGAGAGCCTTAGTTCTTTTTGAGGCACAGTCCCACTTAGGCAAGGCTAGCCTTGAACTTGGTATATAGTCAAGGATGACATGAACTTCTGACCTACCTTCACTCCTGCCCCGAGTGCAGGGACCACAGCACTGGTGCAAGGAATGAACCCCGACACCCCGTGGGAATATCTCACCACACCAGCTACAGCCCAGCCTGTCCTTACACTGTGATTCCCCTGTCAGTGTTGATAACTAACAGCTTCTTTTTCAAAACCTCAGTTTATTTTTATGTGGAGGTCAGAGGACACGCTGCAGGCACTGGTCCTCTGCTTCTGCCATGCGGGTTCTCAGAATGAAGCTCCAGCTTGGCAGCAAGCTCCTCTGCCCTCAGCCCTCTCGCTGGCCCCCGGGGTTTCCGTTTATCGCAGTAGAGGATGGAGGAAAGCTCAGAAACACTGCCCTTGTGAGCCTGCCTCTCACCCTGCTGTGCCCTGGCTGAAAGGACCCAGGCCCAGGGTCCAGGTCAGACCAAGGGTGATGCAGAGACACCACTGCAACTCCCGCCCTGACCTTGGTGTACCTCCTAGTCCAGCTTCTGCATGCCTGTTTGCGCTTTGTCTCCAGTGTGCCAGAATCGATTCTGAACGCTTGTCCACCAGCAGGAGACTGGTCCTTACTGGGTGATGTGGGGGAGGGCTGGCCCCAACCCGGGACTCCCTGGACTCAGGTCCAGACAGCTCAGGTGTGGGTCGCACTGCAGAGGCTCCGTGGGCGGACACCGAAGCCACTCTCTGGCCGATACGTCCTCCCTCAGCTTCCTGGCCTTCCCTGTAGTTCTTGTTTGCTCCCAGGTCGTCTTGGCAGCACCTCTTTCATTAGTCACAGGCACGCTGGGCCAGCCTTTATCTCAGAGTCAGTTTTCAGAGAACTCCAGACCACAGTCAACAGTATGACCAATCCATGAGCTCAGTGTGGTCAGCGTGCCCAGGCACGCGCAGGGTGTGGCTGCGTAGGGCCTGCTGTAGGAGCCTGGGCAGGTAGGCAGCAGCTGAGGCCTGGTCCTCTGTATCTTGGGAGGACCCTTGGGCCGGGGCTGTGCAGGCCTAAGGAGGGTGGGGCCAGCCTATGTCCCCCACTCAGCTCAGGTCAATGCAGAGATGTTTCCCATCGGGTCACACATGGCTTCGGCCAGTAACCCCCAAGCTCCAGCTCCCAGCTCCCACCCAGGCTTTCCACAGCCTCTAACTCCTGGCTGAGAACTGTGCCTGCCTCTGCAGAGCTGTGTGGTGAAGACCAAGTGTGAGGCTCTCTCCTGGCAGACAGCGGCCAGTGAATGTCTGCTGTAGACAGCCTGGGCTCCCCTTTGGTCGCTGCCTCTTGGAACCTCTCAGCTCCTCTTCCGGGGGGGGGTGGGGGGGATGGCACTGCCTCACGCATGGCTGCAGCAATGACAGGGAATGATGTGGAGCTGGCAACAGTGTCTAGCACAGGAAATCACTAGCGCTTAACTCCACGTCCAGTGGCCCCAGTTTGATCCCCAGGACCCGTGTGGTAGGAGGAGGAAATCACCTCAAGCACCTTGTCGTCTGACCTCCGCTCTGCTCCATGGAATTTCCACGCCACTCACCCACCTGCCCACATATGCCCACATGCACACAAAATAAATAAGTTTAATTTAAAAAAATAAAAAATAATACTAGTGACTGATTTTTTTTTTTTTTTTTAGCTTAAGGACATTTTTATTGGTGTTGTGACTGATTTTTTTTTTTTTTTTTAACTCAAGGACATTTCTATTCGTGTCAATGTCCAGCTGGAGACTTGTGCGATCAGCTAGATTTAGCACATTTGTGCTCCGCGCAGTGACGCACATCCTGCCCATGTGGCTTAAACAGAACTTGCCTTGGGGGTTAGGAAGGTGCTTTGTAAGGAGCGATAGCTTTGCAGAGCAGGAGAAACAGCAAGGAAGCAATCTGGACACAGCCGACGGGGAGAGACGGGAAAAGCAGGGACAGTTCACACTACCGCCTGCAACAAAAGCTGGGAGTGGGTGTGCAGGTGAGACTCCAGGTGCGGGGCTATTCTGCAGGGTGTGGACATGTGGCAGCAGGGGCGTAAAGGGATGATGAAGGCAGCAGCATCAGAACTAACAGAAACAGCGGCTGAAATAAAAGCTCTCATTGCTCTTTTTCTGTATATACAGAATACTATCTCACAGTGACATCTTCATACATATCTAAGTGTATTTTCTTGGGGCTGGAGAGATGGCTCAGCAGTTAAGAGCACTGGCTGCTCTTCCAGAGGACACAGGTTCAATTCCCAGCACCCATGTGGTGGCTCACAACTGTCTGGAACTCCAGTTCCAGGGGATCTGATGGTGCCCTCTTCTGGCCTCTGCAGGTACTGCTTGCACATGCTGCACAGACATGCAATCAAAACACACATATACATGAAATAAAGTAAATCTAAACCAGTTGAAATGTATTTTCTTATTACTCTCTTGTCCACTCTCCTGCAGGTCTCCCCCAACTCATTTTACCTGTATATATATATATATATATATTTTTTTTTAATCTAGATTCTATATATGAAAATAAAATATGATATTTGTCTTTCTGCATCTGGCTTATTTCACTTAACATGATGATCACTAGTCCCATACAATTTCCTACAGACAACATACTTTTGTTCTTTATGAATGAGCAATCCTCCATTGTGTCTATAAATCACATTTCTCTATCGATCCATCCTTGGTGGCATCTGGGCAGCACATGGCTATTGTGAGCAGCGTTACCTATCCATTCCTTCTTGACAGGCATCTAGACGGAGTATGTAATCTTGCTGTTGTGAACGGTGCAATGATAAACTCAGGCATGTGAGCATCTCTGTGGTATGTTCACTTAGAATCCTTCAGGTGTATGCCAGGAATCGCCTAAACTAACTCACAGGCAGTTCTTTCCTTCTCCCTCCCCTCCCTTCAGACCTGCCACAGTGATTTCCACAGTGGCTGTATCAGCTGTAACATTCCCACCTTCAGGACACGGTCCCAATGCCCTCACCAGCAATGTCACTTGTTTTCTCAGCGATGGTTTGTCTTAATTCTCAACTTGATGGTGTGTAGAACCAACCTAGGAGCTATGCTCAGGGTGCCTGGGAGGGCAGATCTGGTGATTTATCTGCAAACGAAAACTCCACCCTGAATGTGGCCAGCACCATATCATGGTCTGAATAAAAAAGGAGAAAGCCAGCTAGGTCCTAGCATTCACTTCACTGCTTCTTCACTGAAGATGCTCTGTAAGCAGCTGCCTGAGCGCCTGTCACCATACAGTCCCAGCATGATAGACTGTCCTGGGACCGTGAGCCAAAATAACCCCTTCTTTTGGGTGCTGTTGTCATGGCAATGGGAAAATTTGCTCAATAACACAGTGGCCATTCTGACTGGGGAGAGATGAATCTCAATATTTAAATTTGTGTTTTCCTGGTACATACATGTGTTGAATATTTCACACACACTTATTGGCTGTTACAGTAAAATATCTGGATGCAGGTTGGTTACATTTGGGAGAGGAACATAGCAGACATTGTTTACCAAGCCAGTATTCTCTCCTATCTTCCCCTTGAACTTGCATGGGGCAAGGCCCACCTCCCTTGAGCTATGACACAGACAAAAAGATGAAAAAGTTAATTATTGGAATCTCTGTTTAGGGTACAGAGGAAACCACCCTTGTGTCTCTTTCTCCACCTTAAACAGGGGTGTGATGTTTGGGGCCTCAGCAGTCACGTGATAACCAGAAGGGAGAGGACAAGAGGAAGCCAGTGGCCCTGAAAACCTAAAATCTGTCACTGGAACAGCCAGTTTCTATTTGCTTAAGCTACATCAGCCTTCATTGAACTGCTCCGGGTACTATTGGCAAAGAGTATTCCAGAGGCTTGATGGAGACTTTCCTCCCCTCCCCCTTTCTGCTTGTTTGAGATTTAGCCCAGCACAAGCAGGAAACTAGTTACAAGTTGACTGCAACTATACTTCTGGCTCTGTATGCCATTGTGCTACCTTTGACCTTTCTGTTAGACAGAGACACAGTGGTGACACCTTCATGCTGTTATGGGAAAAGGGGGTACTGTAGTCTAATCAGCTCAGAAAACACACGCAGTTAGCAAGGCTTCATTACCGTGGGAATCCTCACAGCCTTTAAGGGGTTGATGTGCAGGAGAGGGAGCCACACTTGTTCCCAGGCTGTTGTGACCTGGAGCTAATGCTCTCCCAGAAGACCAGAATTCCATTCCCAGCACCCATTTTGGGTAGCTCACAACCATCTGTAACTCTAGCTCCAGGGGGTCCAATGTCCTCTGCTGGCTGCTGAGGGCACTACACTCGTGTGCACACACACATACACATAAAGAACAATATTTTTTAATATTCACAGTAGCACCTTTTGTATGGTCACATTTCCTACTGAGCTAGAAGTACCTGAGGAGCTAGTGTGCTTTGTACAGCAGCCACCTGTGCTGCCTTTGCCCTGTCCACTCTCCCTGCGACAGCAGAGTTCCCTGACGCATGCCCCACCCTCCACTCAGGTCACTGTCCTCCCTTCCATAGTGACCGGCTTGGCCAGCCACAACTGAGTAGCTTTCCTCCCGAGTCTCCTGCAAGCATTTTGTAGCAGTAAATCCCACGACACCTTACTCCCTCTGCAGCCAGGAGGCTGCACATTAACGATTCTAGTTTCCACCGTGAGTCAGGAGCTTCCCGGTGATACGAAAGACACCGAAAGCTCTCAGGAGGCGTCTGAAGTGACGGCACCCACGACTTCCACATTTACTGAAGATGGTGTCAGTGGGGCAGCTGAGGTACATACAGTGCTGCTACTCCAAAGGACCACTGGATCTCCTGGTGGCCACTCCAATTAACCCTTCTGCTGCCTACCCTTGATGCCCTTTTTAATGCTTTCCTGGGCCCACACTGACTTCACGTGCCCCGTCCCCCCAGGACTCCCAGACGGGACACAATGCATCTGCTCTATGAGCCTTTAGTGTGGAAGGTGTCTGTCTACCTGGGAGCAGCTGGAGAGGTGCTGACTACACCTCACTGCAGCTGGCAGGCGATAACCCCGTTTCTATGCAAACATATCCTGTCTATACTCATGTTACGCTAATGCTTTTTACGCCAGTTGCCACCCAATCCTAAGGAGTGTATTTCAGAATCAGGTGTTAACAAAATAATGAACAAAATCAAATGTACAGTCAGTAATTATCAGTTTCCTTTGATGAATCCACCCTAGAGTTTGCTATCACCAATCTGATGTAAAATTAAACAGAACAAAAGAGCGCCTTTGGGAGGGGTATGAAATCAGCATTTTAAAGCAACTGTTTCATCTACTTTGGGCCTTTACTGTGAATGCATTTACTCTGAGAATGGTGGAGCTCAGAGAATGACCATGGCCTGGGCGTCTGCTGGATGCTATCTGAGTTCCACAGTTTGGTGAAAGGATCCAGGTGGCCTGTTGGGAGCATGTCTTGAGCTCAGAGAGGTAGTTTGGGTCAACACCAGCAGATCCCAACTTACATCTACAGCACACGTGTGGCTTTGCCAGGGACTTGGCAGAGCTTAGAACCAGGTAAGAGTACAGAGTAGCTCTGTGTCTCCACACCCCTGCCCTGGGCCAGCTGCTGATTGGAGAAGGGCTGGCATGAACTGACGCTCTTCTGCATATTGGGTTTTGTTCCTCAGTTTAAGGGATGATAGACCAATCAGGCATTGCAACAATCTTAAGAACATGTGGCCCATGTTCTAGTTTCCTTTCTGTTGCTGTGATAAAACCCAGTCGAGGCAATGGTCTAATCACCAGTGGAAGTCAGGGCAGGAAATAGGATCTTAGAGCAGAAACCACTGAGGAATGCTACTGGCATTCCATTAAGGTTCATTGGCTAGTACAACTCGGAACCACCCACCCACAAGAGGATGCTGTCCAGTGGGCAGGGCCTCCTACACTGATTGTCATTCAAGTCCTACAGACATGCCCACAGCCCAGTCTGATCTGGGCAATCCTTCAATCCAGACTAACTTCTCAGGCAACTCTAGACTGTCGAGGTGAGAGTTAAATCAAATCATGACACTCCAGTTGAAGTCAGAATGGAGGTTCCTCCAAAAACTAGAAACAAAACCCTGCTAGACCACTCCTGGGTGCATACTCAGAGGACTCTTACGTCAGCATACGGCAGAAACACTCACAGTGGCATCCATAAAGGCCAAGACTTGGAATCAGTTCAAATGTCCATCAAGGAATGAATAGATGAGGAGAGCATAGAATATGGAACAACAAAGCTTTGTTCATCAATAAAGAACAAAATTATGTCAGTTGGAGGAAAATGGACACAAATGAAGATCATGGCATTAAGTGAGAGAAGCCAGGCTGTGACAGTCAAGACTCTTGTTTCACCTGTGGAAGCTACGTTTTCAATCTCAGATATGAGCACAAGATGGGAACTGTTTGGGAAGAAGACAGGGCCAATGGGAGGGGGCAGAGGGTAATAGGGGGTTTAGTTGCTAGGATTCCTTCTTGGGGTGGAGACAATGTGTACTCCTCATCCTAGGACCCTAATAACCAACAGGGTACAGCCCTTCCAAAGTTCACTACTGGGAACCGCTAAGTTTCCTGGGCTTGCCCACAAAGCATGGATGGCGGGCTCTGGAGAGGAGCGTGGGCGGCCTCAAAGCGCCACACCGGAAGGTCTGCACCCCATAAATGAGGACATCCCCCACGGCTGTGTGCATGGAGTCCCTTCCCTAGGCTCTCCTAGACTGTGTACTCTGGCCCCTGCCAAGACCCCAGGTCACACGCAATGAGGACAGAATTGCATACAACTGGTTGGGTGGCCTGTCTGGGTCCTCAGGGGAGGGTCCACTGACCCTCCCCACTTCTGCTTCTCTGAGGGCCATCTTCAAGGAGGCACAGCTGACATGACGGAGATGGCAGCAGTCTGGCTCAGAGGACCATCCTGTACAGAAGGTGTGGATGGGAGCAGAGTACAGGCTCTGTATGTGTTGAAAATGTCAGAAGTGTAGCCATGCCATCTCATGAAAGTATTCCTGAGAATACTTACTAACTATCCTTTAGAAAGCTGGTCTCTGGTCACTTAGTCCAGCCATAAATTCCTGCATAATGTGCCCCTGAGCTAAAGGTTATGGAAACTGCCTGCTGAGCATTTAGAATTGGAACCCCATGAGAAAAGGCCTAAGTCTTGCTCTCTGTCCTTCCTCATATATATATGTATGTAATATATGTATACATATGAGGAAGGAACATACATACATACTTATATAAAATATTCCTGGCCAACTAATCCCTCTCCTGTTGTGTCTGGGTGTTACCACAAGCCCTTGTATCATAAACTGGTTAAAATATTATTAACCCTACAAGCTCAGTACAACCTGTACCTCAACACGAATCAATGATTCATATGACCTAAAGCCAGTGGGAAACCGATGGCTAAAGAAACCCCATTTTATGCTAAGCATCCATCTTGGTACCTAACAGTCCTTTGTCTGACTCAATTTCGGAGAAGTTACCAGCCTCTGACTCTTCTGCCCAGACCCAGAAACGGTGATGACCATGTTTGTTACAGGGTAACCAACTGCCACTTGGCCTTCTGTAGCCAGCTTACCAGACATTCAAGGTCTATTTTGAGGCTGACGTGACTAATCTTGGCGGGGCAGGACAGCACTTCGGCCCAGAACCAGGCTTTGCAGATACCAAGGACTTGTGGTTTTCACCTTTGAGAGCTCGCTCATCTCTGACCTGGCGTAGAGACTGTGGTCCGGCTACTGCTCGAATACATCTGGCTAATTATAATCACACTGCGTCGGGAGGTCTTTAACCCGGGATCTCGAAGTCCACAGCACAGGGACGCCATCACTTTTTAGAATGAGTATGCGCAGAAGAGAAGGTGTATGGTCTCAAACAATCTGGCCCGGAGGTCAGGCAAAGGCTCATCAGGCGGCCTCCCGGAGCACGCGTGCACAGCCTTCGCTCACGCTGCTTGTTTCCTGGAGTATCTGCCCCCAGCGCTGCCCGTCACACGAGGCCACGTGGATGCCCGTCTCGGATCACCTGTGCCGGACCGATCTGCAGATCTTAAACCGACTCTGAAAGCGGGCGGGGGCCGCTGTGGGCATGGGGCTAGCTTGGGGCACTCGCCTCCAGGAAAGCCGCCGTCTGAGGCGACTGCACGTCTCGCCCTGGGTGACTCTCCTGACCAGACTCTAGCTCGGCGTCCCTCGGGGCGGTTCCTTGTGTTGGTTGTTTCCTTGGTACAATAACCAAGGTGCAGCGTGTGAGGTACCTGGTCTCGCTGCAGCTACACCCAGGGATGGGAAAGTGAACAGGAAGTGGCCTCAAGCTACGGCGCCTCAGGCCCCGCCCCCAGTGACATACTTCCTCTAGACAGGCTCCGCCTCCAAAGCTTCCACAACCTTCCCAAACAGTCCACTCTCCGGGTACCAAGTGTCCAAACCTGTGTGTCTGTGGTGTGTCCCTCGTTTCCATCGAGCTCTGCCAACCTGGACTTGCGGCTTTAGATCCCACCCTGGAAACAGGATGGCCAGGGCCTTAGGGTACCCTTGTGACCAAGTAACCCCAGCTCTGCTTACGCTGAAAGACATCAGTGTGGCCTTCCCGTGCGGGAGCAGGAGGAACGCTGGCCAGTACCTTGTTACTCGGAGGTCACTGCGGGGAGAGCCCGGGAGGCTGGTGCCCTGAAACACCCTCCTGTGAGGGGGACTAGGATGGACTAGAGCAGCGGGCGCACCCTCCCGAGCGTTGAGACCCCTTAATACAGTTCCCCAGGCTGTGGTGACCCCGCCATAAAATTATTTCTCTTGCTACTTCACAGCTGCCATTTGGCTACTGTTTTGGCTGGTAATGTAACGAACGGCAATTTTTATTGCTACCCCATAGCTGTGGTTTTGCCACTGTTATGACTGGCAATAGAAATACTTCCGGAGACAGGCTTGGCAAAGGGGTCACGACCCACAGATTGAGAACCTCTGGACTAGCCCCACTGTTGCGTTGGGGTCCTGGGCTGTGCATGGTTGCCCTGGCTGGGCTGACCAAGAAGCAGAGCTCCGGGCCTGACAGAGAAAAGCATGCAAGTATGAGAACTCAGAGAATGAGGTGCAGGGGCTCATCCTGGGATCCAGAGCTGCGGAGGTGGAGGCAGGAGAGAACCTGCGGCTCACTGGCCAATCAGTTTAGCTGAATTCGTGAGTTCCAGATCCACTGGGAGACCCCGTCTCACGAAGTTAAGGCAGGGACTGAGAGGGATGCTTGACTGCCTTCTCTGACCCCACATTCACACACTCAACAAAGCACAGGGCCAGGGCCACACACCTAGCCTCCCCTCCCCTCCCTCCCCTCAACGTCCCTCCCCTCTCTCTCATGAAGTCATCTTTCCCCAGGGCTTGGCTGCCCAGAGATAAGCTGAGACTGCATCCAGTTAAGACCTTTCATCTAGCATTAAGGAATCTGGAGTTTTCTAGAAGCAAAGGTAAGTGTTCCGAGGGCTTTTAGGAGGCCGCCGAGCAGAGCCATGCTTCTTAAGGATCACAAGACAGACTTGGGCTGTGGTTTAGCTGGCTGAGGGCTTGCCTAATGGGTGAAGTCAGCCCTGGGCCCTCACACCAGGCTGGAGGGTCAGAGTTCAAGGTCATCCTCTGCTACAAATCGAGTGCCAAAAGGTCAAAAGGCAGAGTTACGAAAGCCAGTTATATCTGCAGTCACCCAGATGGAGGCAATGTGGGAGCTGGGGTGGAGGGGTAGAGGAGGAGTGGGGAGAGTGGTTATGAGTGGGATCGAGGGGTGGCTCAGCTGGGTTTGGTGGCCACCAGACGCCACAGCGATCTGGTTAGAACCAGTGTAGGTGAGCCGTACAGGGAGAGAAGACAACCACAACATGGCAGAGGCCTGGACACCAGTGGGCTGAGTGAGCGTGAGTCCTGCCCTCCCATGGATAGGCGCTGCCCACTCAGGATGTGCTTGGCCAGTTCGTGCTGCATCCGCTTCCTGAGAGCCGGGAGGAGGTTCTGCGCAGGGTCAGCGGCTGGAGGCAAGCTTTGCGGGAAGGCTGTGAGCTTCTCATGTTTTTCCCCTACTGTGCACACGGCTGCCCTGCCTCCCACCTACACCTACCATTGTCTCCAGGGATGGGAATGGCAGCAGAGATGCTGTCTTCGACAGAACTCGCTGCCTGCCTTCATCCCAGGGATGCCTACCTGGGAGCAGCAGGCCTCCAGGAGGTCTGTTCTCAGAGTCCTGCTGTCAACAGGGGGAAGGAGGGCCCCTTCCCCTGGGGCTGGGGGTAGAGTGAGGGAACCTCGGTAGCCCTGGGAGGCTCCACTCTGGCAGGGGAGAAGGTGAGGGTGTTCCCTGAGCAGCTCATGGTGAGGGTGGGAGGGCTCTGCATGGCCAAGAGAAGCAGATGTGGGGAAGGGCACGGGCCACCCTCAGAACCCATTTATGGCACAAGATGAATAAATGGGGCAGGGCATGGACTGGAGAGATGTGCAAGCGTGGGTACCTCAGGTTAGGTTCCTAGCTCTGGGGGTGGGGAGGAGGAAGGCAGAAGCCAGCCATCCCTGGAGCTGGCCCGCCTGTCGACCATGACAGCCAGGATCTGGGAGAGGGCCTGCCTCAAAAGCTAAGGTGGGGAGAGATCAAAGAGCATGCCTGTTGGTGACCTCCAGTCTCCTCGTGAGTGTGTGTGCAGACACGCCCGTGTGCAGAAGTGCACGCATGCTCAGAACACTCACTCCCCTGCAGGCTTGTGCTTAGTCCCCAGGAAGCAGTTTCTTGGTCTTGGTCCTCCTGAGTTTGGACCATATAGTTCTTGGGGCATTGAGTGACATCCTTGGCATCCTTGCTGGCAGCAGCCCCTCTCCAGACTGAGGTAACCAGGATGGTCTCAGATATTTCAGGTGCTCCCTGGAGGGGCGAAAGCATGGGGTGAGGAGGACTTCCGGCTATGGGGTGTCTGCTCCTTCTGTGGAGCCCAGTCCTGCTCTGACAATGGCCTCATGAAGGACCCTGGCCTCCAGCTCTCACAGTCCAGGCTCCTGCTCCACTGTGCTGAGCCTGCTCCCCCTCCCCCTTCACCGCCACCCTTCAGTCACTGCTTACTTTCTCGGCACCCACCCTTTGCCTGTGCATTCAGTCAGGGGGGGGGGCACCTGCTGGTTACCTGCCTCCAAACGAGAACTCCAAACCCCCATAGTTGCAAGCTGGCCCAGGACTGGGACGAAGAGGACACCGCACCCAAAGGGTGCTGGAGACCGGCCTCTGCCAGCTTGCTTGGTCTGTTTGTGTTTGAGACAGAATCTGATGTTGTGCCAGGCTGACCTCAAGAATGACCCTGAACCCTCACGCTTAATTTACATGGCGGTGGGGACTGGACCCGGGGCCTCATGCAAGCTAGTGAAGCATGCTACCCGGGGCTCCGTGCCCAGCCTGGCTCTTTCCTTGGCGGAGCGTCACATCACTGCAGTTGGCTTAGTCTCAGTTTGTTCCTGTTGTGGTGATAACCTAAGGGAGAGAGGGCTTATCTGGGTTACCGTTCCCCTTCATTTCAGGGAAGTCAGGTGGCAGGGTCTTGAAGCAGCTAGCACACTACACCCACGGACAAGAGAACACGTCAAGAGTCAGTGCACATTGGTGCCTCTCCACCTGCACAGTGCAAGGTCCTCAAGCCTAGGCAATGGTGCCGCCCTCGGTGGGCGGGCCTTCCCACACCCGTGAACACAGTTAAGGCTAGCCTTCCCAGATTCTCTCAGAGGCTTCTTCAAAGGCCAGATGATTCTAGACTGTGTCACACTGACACTTAAAACCAACCACCACATGTGTGTGACCATTTGATCTGTGCTCGACAGCCATAATCTTATCAGGCTGTCTTGCACGTCTGGCTAGTGTATTGAGGTTTATGTATGGGGTGAGGCAGGAGCCTGGTGGGTGCTTGGTAGAGTGGAAGAACCAAGCGAACCCCCCAGTCCCAGGTTCTGGTCACGTGAAGTTAAAGAGGTTTCAACCTGGCAAGCAACAGCAAATGGCCACCCACATGGAAGGACAGCCGTGTGCAAGCTCTGCTTGCTGTTCCCTGGCTTTCTCCCGCTTTGCTCACCTACCTGAAAGTGTCTGTTTTCTTGGCCATCAAACACTGTTTTTCTAAGTTTTTTGCCCACAATTCTATGACCACCTATGCTGCACCGAGTCAGTCCCGAAGCCCTCCATTCTTCCCCGAGCTACTTCAGAAAGACATTTACACACCCACAAGTGTGTTTACAGATAAATCACACATCACTTAAGCTGACCTCAGCCACATGGCTAGGGCACTCTCAAAATTACATAGGCTGGAGAGAAGGGTTAATTAACTTACCTTATCCTCAGCAAAAGAAAACTAAAATGTCTTTTACACTCATGTGAGTGTGCACAGGACAGAGAAGACGGTCTCAGGTGCATCTGTCTTGGAGACAGTCTCTCTTTGGTCTGGAGCTCACCAGGTCAGCTTACGCCGTCTGCACAGTGAGCTCAGGGATCTTCCAACATCTAAATCCCAGCACTGGGCTACAATCCACGCCCAGCTGTCCTTACACAGGACAGAACTGAGCAGTGGCTGCTGGCCTCAGGGACCTGCTGATAAACACCACCCTTGGTGCCCACATCAATGGGTAAATGCTGTCCTGGGCAACTATCCCGTCTTTTCATGTGAGTGACAGGGGATTAGTTAATGAATTCAACAGTGTTTGCTAAACACCACTATGCCAAGGTGAGCCATGGCGGCTAGGACAGCCAAAGGGGACTGAGATGGGGTCTCGTGCATCCCTATCTGGCCTTGAAGTCCTGATCCTCCTGCCCTCACCTCCCACCGTGCCTGGTTTAGGGTAACTGAGCTTAGGGCTTTTAGCTTGCCAGACACGCACTGTCCCACTTGTCATAGCCTCAGCCCGGGGCTGCCACTTTCTGACACATTTCTTGAGAGAACTATCTGGATTAGGCTTCTAGGCCTTGATTTTCTAGATTTAATTTCCATGAAAAAGTTTACAAACAAAGGACGGGACAGCAGGAAGGATGGAATGATGTCTGTCTGTCCCTTCCTTCTTGCTGTCTTGGTGGAGTCCCCACGCCTCCCAGCTTGGACCTGTGGTATTGTCTCTCTCCCTGGGAGCATGATGCACAGTGCAAATCTGTTTTTGCTGTGTCCAGCCTGCTGCACCTGCTCAAGGCTCCACAGCTGGACTTTGCCCCCTGGAGAGAAGCCCCCTGCTTGGGAAACTCTGTCACACCCACTGGAGGCAGGGGTGTCCCGAAGCAGTCTGTGTAGAATCCTTCTCTCTGCTGAACGCCTTGGCCCTCTGACAGGAGCCCTTCCCTGTGATCAGCAACTAGCTCCTCTTAGTTCATTCTGCTCTGCTTTCAGCCTCTGGGAAGCATCTAATCTAGAGCTATCCAACAGGACTTTCTGCAAAGATGCTCTGTAAATAAAGCTCGAACAATGTGACCGTGTAAGCATTGAATGTGACTTTGTAACCATTGTATTGTCCCAGTGTGTATGCATGTGCTGTGTTTCCCCTTTCAGAAGAGGAAACCTAAACCATGTAAATAACATCCACTCATTCTTATTCTCCCTCATAATTTGATTCTCTCAAAGGGAGATTTCAAAGGCCCCGCATGATTTAAATTGCCTTTCAGAAGTATGCAGATAAACAGGAATGTCAAGACGTCAGAGTGACCTTTGTCAGGCTCCTGTGGGTCACCTGTCAGGTTCTGTGTTTTGCAGTCCTTCCTACCTTTGTTCTGGGGACCTGTAGCTCTGCAATTCCAAATATGGATGAACTGGGCCTATCGCAGAGTCCACCCTCAGGGGGATCACGGCTGCCGGACAGACGCCTCTGAGACTTCACGGAAGACCTGAGGCTGGGGCACACCAGAGCCAGCCTTCAGCCACCCTCAGTGAGGGAGTGAGGCAGACAGAAGAGGCCAGAGAGGACGCCTCTGGACCTCGTTCTCAGCCCTATCAGGACACACAGAATGAGCTCTGAAAAGCTAGAAAAGGGATTAAAGAAAATAGGTCAATTAAGAGAATCAAATGTAAGCGCCCCACTCAGGATGTTCAAGTAGCTGAGATACAAATGCGAGTGTTTTTCTCAGCCAGGGCTGAGCTCTGGGCTCTGCCTTCCCCAGTCTTTAATTTGTCTTGGCAGATTCCTTTATTTTCTGACCACTTCTAATGGTCAAACACAGCCAGGTCCTCTTTTAAGTACTAATCTACTGCCATCTCTTCCACGCCATTGCTGCGTGGACTGGTGGTTCCAAGGAGATGAGTCAAGAGGATAAGAGAAGGTCATGGCTTTCTTGTCCCTTCACGGCCCCCTCTCCTGTCCCCAGCTGGTTTGCACGGGGCGGTGGGGAGGCCTGGAAGACAGAGCCAGCTCAGAGGACTCTCTTGTGGTGGGGTGCTTTCAAAATCTAGTTGGGGTCACTTTGGCAATCTCTGGTGCAAGAGGGGGAGAATAATGCCTCGTTTTAAGCTGTGGCTCGTTTAGGGTTTTGTCTGTTTTGGTTTTTGAGACAGAATCGTGCTGTGTAGACAATACCTGCCGTCGGCCTTGCTCCCTACCCCAGCTTTCCCAGTGTTCAGATTGCCAGTGTGTGCGCCTACACTGGCTTTCCCTATTCTCTTCAACATCAACGATTCATTGGGGGTAGGGAGGGAGCGAGAGGGCTGTTAAAATGAAGAAAGTGGAGACTTGGATTTTCTTCATTTCTCTTAAATTTATTTGTATTTCATGTGCATGAGTGCTTGCCTGCATGTATGTAAGTGCAACACAGTGTAACACGCATATGCAGTGTCCTTGGAGACCAGAAGGGTGCATACATATGATCCTCTGGGACTGCAGTTAACTACATGTCGGTGCTGGGAACCTAAGCCAGGTCCTCTGCAAGAGCAGCCAGCGCCTGCGACCTCAGAGCCACCTCTCCAGCCCCGGTTCCATCTTATTTTTCTTCTGTGTTTGGGAGGGACAGAGCCTCCGAGTGTGGCCTGCATGCAGTGTAAGTGAACAGGGGTGAGGTGCTGACAGAGCGCCAGGGAGGATGCTGGGCTCAAAGAGGATAGTTCAGAGGATCTTAGAAGATAAACAGGTCTTGCTCCCCAGGGAGGGGATGAAGAGCCGAAGTGGTTCGCATTCCTGGACTCCGCTGTCTGCCACACACTCACACCGACTTTCCCTCCACAGAGTGGTGCCCGCACACACTGAGCCAGCACTGGCGGGGCACCTCAGGGGGAGACCCGGGGGCTCCCTGGTCCCTGGCCACTTTCTTCCTTTCCATACCTTTCCTCCTGAGCAATTGTCCTGAGAATATTTTCCAGTCAGCATCCTCTGGGGTATTTCTAGGAGCCGTAGTCCTGGAGGCCACCGGACCGAAGACCAAGGCAAAGGGGCACAGCTCTGGCAGCAGGGCAGCCGTTCTCCAGCTCCCAAATGCTGTGGCCCTTAGCACACTTCCTCCCGCAAGGACCCCAACCATGCAGTCATTGTCATTGCTATCATGACTGTAATTTTGCTACTGCTGTGAATCTTAATGTAAACATCTGTTTTCCTATGGTCTCAGGCAATCCCTGTGAAAAGGCCATTTGACCCCCAAAGGGTCACGATGCGTAAGTTGAGAACCACAGATCTAAAGACCCCGTTATCAAGCTGGTAAGACATCGGACCCCAAGATTGGTGTTTCCTCCAGGAACTCCTGTTGGGAGAAGAAAAAGGCTGAGATCTTGGTGCCAACCTGAAGTGTGTGTGTGTTTGGGACGGGGTTGTCTCCCAAGAAGACATATTCTAACAACACCTTAGAATGTTGTGGGTAAGTGGAGTCAGGGTAATGGTGAACAGGATCCCACGCTGGCCAGGAATGCTCACCCGTGCCTGCCCCTTGCCTTCTGTTTAAACCTAAATTCCTATCAGGATTCTGAGGATGCACTTGTGGCCACAGTGAATAAACGCCCCTTCTCTGCCTTGCACTATTGCTTGTCTGAGTTATTACTGAGGGTGGATGACTGAGCTGGGATGGTCAGTTCTCACTGTCAACGTGATCCAAGGAGGTCACCAAGGAGGAAGAGCTCTGCTGAGGAGCTGAGGAGCTCAGGCTGGCCTGGGCTCTGTCTGTAGATTGGTGATTGATGTGGGGTGCCCAGCCCACTGTGGGCGGCACCAACCCTATTCGGGGTCTGAGGGAATAAGAAATAGTGACTGAGCCAGTCCGAAGCGTTCCTCTGTAGTTTCTGCTTCAAGCTGCCGCCTTGAGCTCCTGCCCTGCCCTCCCTCAATGGGGAACTGTGGCCTGGAAGGATAAGCCAATGAAGCCTTTTCTTCTTGCTTTTGCTCAGAGTATCTCGCCACAGCACTTTTAGCCTTCTCCACCCAGGTGCAGGACTTTGTCAGCACCTCAGTTTTTCAGCAGCCCCTTTACCACCCTTTCATTCCACAATTCTCCTTTTCCCTCAGTCACCAGAAGAGAAAGAATGTTCCCTTTATGGGAGCCAAGTTGTGTGGAGTTCACTTTGGAAAATACCACCAGAGACCAATTCCAAAGGACAGAATGTGTCACACAAAAAATGTTCCCTAGCCAGCACATCACGATCTACTGGCTGTGGGTGGACAGAGCAGTGGGTGGTCCAGGCAGAGAGGAGGAAGAAGGGTTCAGGAAATAGACTTACGATTATTGTTCTTTTATGCTGTGCACATCCAAGATCAATGTCATTTCAGGGAAGTCTCCTTGACTGAGTGGTCAATTGTTTCAGAGATAACTAACCTCCACCCAAAGCAGGAGCAATCAATTCTAGAATGGCCTCCGAGCTGGGGTGACAGTGAGCGGGGGTGACAGGAGAAACAAAGCCAACCTCTCAGGGCTGAAAATCTTCCCCAGAGAAGGGTGGTGAGACCTGGGCTGCAGTCTTAAAGGCCCCTGTGTGCCTTCCTTAGGTAGGTAACTGCAGGACCTGTTGTGTCACCAGGAGGCTGGGAGGAAATTGAGCTGCCAAGCCGCATGAAGCTGGAGCTGGAGATTTACAGGAAGATGTGTGTTACCAGGTAACAAGAAGAGGGTGAAATCAAACCATTAAAGAACAATTTTCAGACTAGTCAGCTTCTCTTACCTTCTTTTCTCTGTGAGACGGCCCCTCCCCCAGGGCTGGGGATGGTCCCTTTGATCTTGCTCAGGTTGGTGCTGGCTCTCTGACCGCTTTGTGTGGACGGATGGATGGTCAGAGCAGCACCGGAGAATGGGAAACGTCGTCTCTGCAAGAAGGCTGACACAGGAAAGCTTCTCCTCCTTGCCTTTCCTGAAGAAGTTATTCCATCCACCCCAAACTCTCTGTCCTCTCTGCCCGCCCCCTCACCCACCACCACAGGACAGAGCAGGACGAACATGGGCTAGTTATGGTCCATAGACAGGTGCCTTTAAATCTGACACTGACCACAGTGGTGGTGACAGGACTTACCTCCATTGTCTTAAATTTCTTCTGTTGTGAGGGCTCAGGTCTCTGGTTTTTAGTTTAAAATTTAGCTTTCACCATCTGTGTGATGGAGAAAAACAGTCTTAAAGTGAACGTGAAATAGAACACCATATAAAGGGCAGGTCAGCAGCATTCCCCACTCCATCCTCCCCAGGAGCCCAATGGGGCAGACACGAACCCTCTGGTCCTCTGTCTTATCTGCACAGAAGGCGCCTCTTACCTCAACAGGCATGTTCATATCAGTCACGGGTGTTACCCTCTACTCTAGAACCTGCTTGCCCTTTCCACAAGGTTCTGTGGTTGGCAGGACAGGACCGACAGCTGCTGCTGTCACACAGAGGGGAGTGGATCACGTGGAAACAGAATCCAACTCCAAGAGCTGATCCCGCACCAGGGGCTGGCACGCTCTGGTTGCATCACACAAGGGGGACCATCCCTTTTCTGATTAACATAACGATGTGCCATGTGCGTGGCCCTGCATGGAGTCTCATGCGCTATCCAGCGCTTCCTTCCATTCCAAAGCATGAGGATGTGTCATCTCCGAGTTTGACACGTAAGGCATTTCAGTGTATCCCGACTGTACTTGATGGCACAGTAAACAGCCTGGTCCTTGGGTCTGTGCATACACACTCGAATGCTTCTCCAAGGAACTGGTGGGTTACTGAGCCACAGAAGCGCATTTTCACAGCCTCCGGACAACTCTCAATTGCCCCCAGGTGGTCCCATAGACTCCATACAGTGTGCTCATGTCCATCCTCCTTGTCGATGTGCGATGCTGCTGGCTTCAGTTTTTCTTAATTGCTTTCTGCTTCCTTCTATTGGGTTGCTATGAAGAAATAACTCAAGCTAGGTGGCTTATAAACCACAAAAGTGTGTTTCTCTCACTTCCAGAGGCTGATGAAAATGGCAACAGATCCTGCCTCTGGGGACAGCCTGGGTCATAAGTCGTTCTATGGAGCAGTGTCCTTGCCTGATGGTAAGGGACCAGATGAATTTATTAGGCCTAAATTAATTAATCAATTGTGTATATATGTTCACGAATGTATGCACACCATCTGTTCACACATGTGAAGGTCAGAGGTTAACACTGATACCTTTCTTAATCACTTTCCAGGTTATTTTGGGGACAGAGTTGCTCAGTGAATCTGAAGCCACGCGCAAGTAAGGCAGTGTCGCACACACAGTGGGGGGGGCAGCCGATTCTCAGGGGAGGGTCTTGTGACCCTCTCCGTTCCTGCCTGAGGGGAGGAAATGGGCAATAGCCTGGCTTGGGGCACAGGTGACCTTCCCAAGATGGCAGTCTCCTCTCGTACTGATCTGTTCCTCAGGGCCCCGTCCTCTGACTTGCCCCCTTGCCTCGGCCCTGTCTGTTAGTGCCACCACCTTGAAAATAAACCACACAGCATGTGGCTTTTGGTGGGACCAAATGCTCACACCATAGCAGCTTTTTCTTCTAGTCGTAAGCCTGGTTGGTTATTGCTCTCGACATACTGTTTAATTTTGTTTCTGTTTTTTTCATTAACTTGTCCTCTGTTCGGCTCTCTGGTCACCCAAGTTTCCCAGTCTGAGAATTGCCTGCTCTCCATCTGTCCTGGATTCTGGGTGGCAAGAGTGCTTCCCCCTGGCTGTGTGACCAAGGGTCGGGTACTAGCACAGTCCTCAGTTTCCCCATATGCACTGTGAAGGAACTGGATGAGAGAAACTCCAGACTCCCGATTCTACAGCTTTGGCCATTTCATTTGAAAAGACACTCCTTGGTCCCTGGCACTCACCAGCGTCCTGGTTGAGCTGAATTGTCTTACTGCGAATGCCGGGACACATGAGTCATGAGAAGAGGCCAAGGGTGGGGCTGGCCTTTCCTTGCTCCCGTAAATCCTGCCACCATTCCCTTCTGTGTTTTCAAGGGCAAGGGCAGGTGCTGAAGGAAGGGCGTTTTTGTTCTACGCAAGCTCCCGGGCAGCTGGCGGCCGTTCCTGCAGAAAGTCACGGCCCCTTCGATCTCCGCAGACACTTCCTTCTGACATCATTCTTCCCCACTCACGTAGGGGCTGCCCACGAACACCCAAAGTGTGTCCTACCGTGGAACCGTTTTCGGAAGGGGCTGGGTGACGGGTGGAGGGAAGGTGCTTCCATGGCCTGCCAGCTCTGACGGTTTGGCTTCAGCCTGCGGAGCTGGAAACGATCCGGAAGAACCCACGCCACCCAGCACAGGCAGGCTGCACGCGCCACGGGGCACGTCGACGGGAGGCGTGGCTTGCGGTCCCGCAGGACGGTAGGGAACGGAGTCCTCCCAGCCTCCCAGGACTCAGCCCTCACCACTCCCTGTTCCAGTGCCCCTCCTCTCGCTCTGCGGAGAAGCGTCCTCACTAGCGGTGGCGCTGGAGGAGGCTGCCTGGATGAGGTCCGGGAAGGATGCAGCCTGGAGGAGGCGGGGCCAGGGCCTGGGTGGGAGGAGCCACCGAGGAGGCTGCGAGCACCTCCAGTGACTCAGGCGCTGGTCCCCGCAGTGGAACTTCGTAGACGCCTCGGATTGTTCGGCTCCCAGTCCGGAGCTTTCCGAGGGTGGGGTCGCCCGCCCACCAGGGCAGGTGTGTGGCTTTATGGGTGCTCGGCAACTCTCCGTGGGTGGATTCCTGCAGGCTTGCAAGGTCCCCGCTCGGCCTCTCCAGGGAACAAAACACCTAGGGAAAACAGATGCGTGGGTCTTGGCTCTGCTGTCGCCTGGGGTTCTGGCAAGTGCTGCCGAATCTGCACGGTGCCTCAGTTTCCCCGTTTACGCAGTGGGACCTTACAGTTCCGGAACCTGAAGAAAGAATGGGCATAGGCCATGGATATGCCTTTTGCCACGCTGGGGTGAGTCCAGGTTGCTCAGCTGGGCGCCACACCCTCCGTGGCTCCGCACAGCAGGAACTCCGCAATCCGCTTCCTGTGGCTTCAGCCTTTGCTCTCCTGACCTCAAGCATCACAGAGGCAGTCCAAGCAATCAGGGACCTGAACAGCACAGCGAGGAACCCAGAACAATGGACGGCTTTTATTTTTATTTCTTTATTTAAAAAAAAAAAAATCAGATGTTTCCTTTGGTCAGAAGACACATTGCAACAGCAATAACTTTTTAAAAGTTCGGAAATAGGAGAAACGTAAAATAAATTCTGTAAGATTCTGGTGAATTTGAATAATCAATTTTATTTCTTTTCTTCAAGGAACGTGGTGATTCCGTTCCGTGCCAAGTCTGCTCAGCTGTGATTGCTGAGTGGCTTGTAAGAAGTGTGGCCTGGCCTCTGGGGGTCCCCCGGTTAGAAGAGCAGAAGGAAGAATGAGTAGGGAGTGTGGTTTGAGGGAGTAGGTTGAGGCCTGAGGGTCTTCAAGAACAGCCTGGGCTGCATGGCAAGACCCCATCTAAAAAATGGACAGACAGACAGACTGGTGTGTAGCTCAGTTGGTAGAGTGTTTGCCAAGCAGGCCTGACCCCCTGGCCTCATGCCCAGCACCTCATGAATCAGACATGGTGGTACAAGCCTGCAACCCTAACACTCGGGAGACAGGCAGAAGAATCAGGAGGTTAAGGACATCCTTGGCTACCTGTCGGCTTTTAGGCCAACCTGGGCTATGTGAGAGCCTTTTTTAAAAAGAACAAAACAAAGCCAAAAGCCTGAAAGAGGAAACTAAAGCAATACCCCCCACCGCGCAAGCTCTAGGATGTCTGTCCAGACTTACCTGACTTCATCTTTTTCACTGCTGTGCCCCCAGGGAAGGACAGAGCCTGGGAGGATGGACAGCTTCACCATGGAAGAGGCAGAGGAGAGGAGGGATGGAGAAGCCGTTTGTCAGCCTCAAGATCTGACATCAACAAACTAACCTCAAACCAACCCAGGAGACTTAGAAATGAGAGAAAACTCCAAAAGAGACAATGGTTACCTAAGGTCCTGCCGAGACTGGAACTTTGGGTGCTGTCTCCATAACTTCTATGCCGTGACAAAGCACCCCAACAAACCGACTAAAGGGTTTATTAGGGCATGCTGTTTGAGGGTCCGGTCCATTGTGGCAGGAGCATGAGGTGGCTGCTCATGCTGCAGCCAGAGTTGGGAAGCAGAGAGAGATGAATGTTCTCTTTCTCTCTCTCTCTCTCTCTCTCTCTCCAGTCTGTCATTAGGGAGTGTCTCCCACCTCAGTTAACCAGATGGTTAGGGCATGTCTACCATCTTAGCTGAGCAGATCCAGACACTTCCTCCAGGACTTGCCGGAAGCTAACCTGGTCTAGATAACCTGTCGTAGGCGTGCCTGGCCTGCTAGGTGATTCTGGACCCTATCAGTTGACACTATCAGTTGACACTATCACCAGCGTGGTTGTTCTCCGTCCTCTACACTTTTCTCGTATGGAGATGTAAACCAGACTAGATTAACACACAGCACTCACTCACTCCTCTGCTCCTTTAGCATCTGTGTGTATATGTGTGCATGCCACTCCCCACAACACACACTCAGAAAAGGAATTTCTTTGTCTTTGCCATCTTAGTTCTCCCTCCCTCCTCCTGCCCTCCTCCTCTCCTTCCCTTGTCTCTCTCCTTCCCCTTCCTTCCCTCCCCCTTCCTCCCTCTTTCTTTCCTCCCTCCCCCTCTCTCCTTCTCCCTTTTTCTCCCCCCCCTCCCTGCCCCCAGCAGCCCTGGGGCTGTGGGTGGGTGCAGCAATCATGCCTGGCTTCTTATTCGGGTACCAGGGTCCACTTGATGTCCTCATGCTTACATCATCTCTGCCTTCACCCCGGCTCCCACAGCTTCTCAAGAAACCTGGGGAGCTCTGCTTGTGCCCACACTGGGCGCCACCTTGTCCTTTGGCGGCTCCTGACCAGTGCCTGCGATGACTTTAGGACACCAGGGGCACACTTGGCCAGAGCAGACACCTTCCCTTGGCACAGCTAGCACGGGGACCCAGGGACTGGGCTGCATGCAGACGTTAGCTAGCCTTGGTCTCAGCTTCAAAGACCTCACCGGTGAGGCGGGCACAGCCATCCTCCTTGAGATACAGGGCAGATGTGACAGTCTAGGAGTGCAGGCACGGCTGCAGGTTTCCTGGAGTGTGCGTGTGTGTGCGTGTGCATGAGAGAGAGAGAGAGAGAGAGAGAGAGAGAGAGAGAGAGAGAGGGCTGTGAGGAAACGGTGGGTGCCAAAGGGTCAGAGGTCCAACAGACCCCCAAAGGCGGCTGGAGTCAGTGAGCTACTGCCTGGCTCAGTGAGGAGACAGCTCACAGTGTGTTTTACAGCTCAGTGTGGCAAAGGTGAAACTACACACACAGAGAACCCACACTGAGGAAAGCGTGAGTGCACCCTGGTGCACAGCCTTCGTCTCCGTCCCTGGGGCCTCACTTGTGCTGGAGCGTGGAACTTTCTGACTTCAGACAGTGACGCTGTGCACGCGTGATCCACTTGGGGAGGGCCCGTCCTCAGGACCACTCTCTGGCCTCTAAACCCCTTAGCATTCCCTTCTTTCAGGCTTGAAACATAGATGTCACATTTCCTCGCTATTCAGACATACCTTTCTCTTTGACATGGAAATGCCCTGGAGCAGGGCAGAAGGCCTTGGCATGAGTGCTCCTGCCCTTGGCTCTTCGGAAGCCTGTTATTAACTAGCTGGTGTCCTGTACCGCTTGGGGGAGGCTATCCTAGCTTGGGAAACATGCTCATCTTTCATTCTCCTTCATGCCGACCCCCATTACACACTGAGCCCCCAATGGCCCATCAGCTCGAGCACGCGAAACTGCATCCTTTGTGTGGCTAGTAAGAAAAGCAGATCGGTGAACGCCTTCTGGCGTTCGGACTAGACTCCAGCGTGAGGTGGGAGCTGAGCTCATCTTTTCTCCTCGAGGCTGCTCCAGGCCCACCCCTTCCAATAAAGCTGCTGCTCCTGTCTGTAATTAGTGGGAGCATAATTAACACTGAGGAGCCCTTCCTACAGCCAGAGACAGGAGCCTCGCCTTACAGGCTCCTGCACGCCAGACAGAAACATCCAGGCAGATGCCAGGCTTCCCTTGCCTGGCTGCTACCCTTCCCGAGGCAGCACCAAATGCTTGAGAAAAGCAGCTTGGGGAAGGAAAGGTTTACTTGTGCTCACGGTGTGAGAGCATACAGTCCTTCATGTCAGGGAAGGCGACGCATCAGGTCAGCTGGTCAGCAGTCAAGATTGCTGTAGAACAAATATTAGACTCTAGAGGGCTTCTCCGCCTCAGCTGGTTCGAGATAGAGACCTTTTAGATTCATGATCAGTTTAAAAGCACAGTAACTGGGCAGATTCCAACCCTCCGAGCTACTTTGCAATCTCCCAGCTATATATCCCAAGCTGTGGCCCAGCGATCTCTGTAGAAGACAGAGCTGACCACACAGCTTCTTCCTCAGCTTCGGTAACAAGCCTCAGGATGTTGCCATCAGCTGCTGAGACTTCCCCGCTCTGACTCACACAGGTTCTCTCTCCAGTCAGTCGAGAACAGTGGCGCGTGTGTGTGTGTGTGTGTGTGTGTGTGTGTGTGTGTGTGTGTACAAGTGTGCCCACACGATCATGAGCCTGGGGGGTTTATAATTATATAAAAAATTCAATCTAATTTTTCCACAGTTGAACTCCCACTTTCACACATGTCCTCATCTTGCTCCATCGGTAAAAACACCTTTCCAATTCAACATAAATTGGTTACTGCTACTCTGAAAAATTACTACAATGGAAAAATATAAACGTTACCATTTTAGCCATTTTAAGTAAGTGGTTTGTTGGCGTACGTGCATTCTCATGATTGGCTGTACAACCCCATCATCATCAGCTGTTTCTGGAATGGTTTCATCTTCCCAAACTGAAACTCTGCACAAACAAAACAATCAGGAGCCCACGGTAACCCCTCTGCCTCTGTCCCTTTGAACTTGACAGGTCAGTGACATTTTCATAATTAGCCTTACGGTCACTATTTGCAATTTGCCCTGTCCCCCACCCCATGCTTTCCGCCTCTGTCTGGGGAGGTGTAAGTCTGTCAGCAAAGCCGCACCCACCGTTGCTTTGGCTTACCATGTCCCCAAGGCTCCTGTGATGGGGAAAGGTTGAAGGAAGAGGCTTTCCAACATTTGAGTATGAAATGGCTTCCTATGTTGACCTTTTGAGCCCTGTGTCGTTATGCAGTTTTGGGAAGGCCTGGAAGCCTTGACGATTACCTCTGGCCTGGGTCTCTTCTTCCTCTCTGCTTCCTGCCCGTCACAAGATGGTTGAATACCTCCAGCTGCCACTGAGTCTCAGCAGAGTGGAAGAGGCGAAGGGCTGTAAGCTAGGAGCTAAAATAAACCTTTCTTCCCTCCACCTGAGCACATCATGGCTCCAAGGAAAGCATGGCGAAGGGGAACACTAACTGCCCAGATGACAGGGCCTAGAATCAAGAGTCAGGCCTCTGGCCATGCCTGCCAAGGATTCCCTAGCTTGGGCTAGCTCAGTCCCACCCTGAATGCAGCCCCTCCCTCACGTGGGCTGGGGTCCCAAGCTGCATAAAACGGGGAAAGTCAGGTGCACAGCAGCAGTCTTCACTGACTAACCCCCCGAGCTGCTGTCACCTCACCTTCCTGCTAAGTCTCCAACGGAAGGTCGTCCCAGTCAGGCGTTTTAGCTCAGCGCCTAGGAAAGTGGCTAACGCGGAGCAGGTGGGAAGTCAAGGCAGAGCTTAGGACTCCCTGACTATCCTGTCCAAGGGCTTGTGTGCTGAGGAGGAGGAGGAAGGCCTCAGATAGGACAGTTACCCCTCAAGGTCCCCAGACCCTGCACATTCTCCCATTGGCCTTGGGCACACTTTGTCCCCTGGTGGCTAGACCTCTACTCTTGCGATGTCATCCTGACATAGCCCTGTGGCGATGCCTTAGAGCCATTGCCCCAGAGCTGGGCTCGTTGAAGCCCTGAGCTCCAGTCAGACAACATCTGGCCTCAGAGTCATCTTGTTCCTGGGAAGGTGGCTCCCACCTCTGGGGAGAGCCAAGAAGTATGAGCTGGAGTCTGTGTGTTTCTCCCTCTTGGGCAGCCTCCCTCTGCATGGTCAGCTGCTGCCTCCCTCTGTGGTCTTGTGAGAAGCCATTGCCATGGCTCAGTTTAATCCCCATTTAATACAGTGTCAAGATAAAGACTGAGAGAGAATTCATGGGTTTGGCCCGTGGAAGGTGTTGTGCAAATGTGTGAAAATAAAATATCCCCGAGCTCACCCTCAGAGGTGAAGATCTTATTTATTTTCTTAGGAGTGGGTGTCTAGTGATTTTTTTCCCGTTTTCTTTTTGGCTGTTGCTGTTGTAGCTGTTGGGGCATTAAATTTAGAAAGCAGTGTGACCTGTCACAGCTGAAGCCAGCGGGATCATGGGGTGATGTAAGCTGGACACACAGGCTTGTGAGTTCCCAATAAATCTGGAGCCCTGAGGGAAGGCTCCAGGCCTGCTCCACAGGGCAGACATGTGGAGTCATGGCAACCGGGTCAGAACAGCAAGGGGCAGCGCATTCTGAGGCCTTGGTTTGGGATGTCTACAGACAGATCCTAAGAAGCACACAGTTGGGGGCAGGGAGGGACAAGGAGGGTGGGAAGCCGGTCATGTCAGAGCACGGGTTGCCTCTGCTGTCAGCCCCAGGGCTGGAGAGCCCAGGAAGTCAGGCGGTGGGGGTGGCCACTTGGGGCGGTGGTTCGGCTTCTCTCGGGTTTCAGTTTGCTCTGGGGTCCCTCTCACTCCATCCTGCCACACTTGTTTTCTGGCTGAGCTATACTCTCAAACACCTTGTTTCATCTGCTTCCTTGTTTGTTTTGTTCATCTGCCTGTGAGGTGGCCCTGTGGGAGAGCGCGTGCCGCTTTTGCAGAGGACCAGAGTTTGGTTCCCAGCACCCACGCCAGGCGGCCCACAACCCCAGGAGAAAGGGCTGCTTTCTCTCTTGTCGCCCACCTGCATGCACACGTGCACAAACACACACACACACACACACACACACACACACACACACACACACATACCCACATAAATAAAAATAAGGAAAAATGGGAGGTAGATATGATCATACTTCATCTGTCCATGTATGATGTTCTTAAAACAAAGCATTTAAAAGTAAAACATATAATAAGGTGAACTCTTACAGAATCGCCCGTCAGCTGCTTAGTTACCTGTCTGGATCTACGCCCCCTTTCTTAGTTGATTCTCCACCAGACCTTGCTGTCCCTGGCTCCCAGCCAGCTCTGGGGCTGGCCCAGTCTAAGCCACACTGAGCATGTGAGTGACTTGTTTGTATGACTCTGGGTTAATTTCCAACTTAAAGCCAAGCCTCAACCCCGCCCCCTTCCTTCGCAGGGATACTGGCTGACGGTGCCTTTGCCTCACAGAGCAGGGTGGAAGGGCCTAGGTCCGAGTTACTGCACAGAGCAGAGCGATTGCACAGCAAGTCCTTTTACTGAGCTGTAGCGTTTAGAGCCTCTGGTTACTTTATCGAAACTTAGCGGTTAACTGATAAGGCAGCCCGGATTGAAACCGAGTAGTTAACTAACAAGGCAGCCCATAGGTCCCGACTTATTTGCCCAAATTCAACCTCACTTTTCTACTTGAATGAACCTCCATCCTGGATAAAACTGGGACTTTAATATTTACTCCCTCCTTCCCCTAGGAGAATCCTTCAGTGTTCGCTTTTTACACAAATGTTTTGTTGGCTGGGTGACTTCCCTGAGGGGACAATAGGATTTTTTTAGTATGTATTTCTTCCCCCCCCCCCCCCGGTGTGTTTCCTCATGTGTGTGCCCCTCTGGAGACCAGAAGAGGGGTCAGATTCCCCTGGAGCTGGAGTTAGAGACAGTTACGAGTATCCTGACATGGATGCTGGGCCCTGGACTTGGGTCCTCTGCATGAACAGTAGAAGCTTTTAAGCCTCCACCGTCTCTCCAGCCCCGATGCCATTCTGTACTTACCTGTTCATTCAGTGATGAACACCTCATTTACCACAAAGCCCTTCATGGGCCTAAGCATGAGCCTTCTTTCTTTTTCCCTCCCTCCCTCCCTCCCCCCTCCCTCCTGCTCTTGTAGGGAGTACCAGAGGTGGGATTTCTGCCCCGCCCCAGACTCACTTGCTGTCACTAAGGAGCTGTAGTGGCTCCTCCTGGTGTCCACACCCAGTCCTTTTTCTCACCACTGCTGCGTGAAGGTTCTTTCACTCTAGTGCCTGCCCATCACAGCCAAGACACCAGCACCACGTGACTTCTTAATTTTGCTAATTTTATACATAGAAAGCAGAGTCTCATAATTATTTTAATTGGTCACTGAATTAATTATATCACTGTGGGTATCAATTCCCCTGCTCATCAGCTATTCAGTGTTTGAATTATCTGTTCGCATCTTTGTACATCTTCCCCTCCTTGAGGCCCCGCCTCGCCCTGTTCTTGGTTTTCGGGGCGGTGTTCCCCTCACAGGAATGGTTCAGACCTGTCGACGTTTGTATTAATCAGCTGTAGACACCAACTGAATCTCAAGCAAAGCCCCAGGAACCAAGGCCTCCCAGCGGGTCATATGGAGGAAGGAGGGGGACAGAGGCTTGACCCCATGTGGCAGCGGCTGGCAGAGCCGGAAGGTGGGAGCTGGAATCACCTCAAAGCAGCTCTGTCGCACGCACAAACTGCCTTCCCGTGCACACCAGCCCTCCACAGGTCATTAACAATGTGGGTATTAGCAATTATGCATTGATGAAGTTTCCGTTAAATGGAGCTTTAAAGTTTTCAGCACTTTATTTTGGAATGCTCCATTAAATTGATTGGCCCATTAAAACCAGTACTTAAAAAAAGAGATTTCATTGTTCAAAAGGAAAATATAATGACGGTGATACTGACAGGGACAGAAGCGAGGGGCCATTCCACTCAAAACCCAAAGAATCAGAGCGTTAATGCGTGGAAGATACAACTCGAGAGTGAATTCTCCTACTGTTAGGTCCAACGTTGGTAATTTACTTTGAACAAAACAGTGCCATTTATCATGTAGACGACATATTGGTTCAAATTCCACCCGTTTTAGAGTTTTGCTTGTGTTTAATTTGCAAATTAATTTTTATAGTATTTTTTTAAACAGATTTTGTAACCATGGGGATTTTATAGCTATTTTTATGCTTTCTGTATTTTAAATAACATTATAATAAAAATCAGCTTCTACAAATAGAGGCTCTGCAGTCATTCTGCCCTAGGCATTTGAGACCTGCTGGTCGGTGTAGGAGACCCCCGTCTGCAGACTGCAGACTTTTGTGAAGGTGCTCACTGGCTCAGTGGTCAGCAGGATGTCTAAGCATCCGGTGCCCCTGGTGAGTCAAACTTGGTTGAATTGAAGGGCGCATCAGGGCCACAGTGGCCACCTCTACAGAGGTGTGGCAGGTGTGTGACCGTCAACAGCCATTGCCGCCTTTCCAGTGTTTTCCGCTCCTACAGAGGCTGGGAAACCAACAGTTACATTTCCCAGAATCCCTACGGGCTTAAGTTCTGGCCGGACCTTAGACTCTGCTGAGTGTGGGGAAGCTGAAGGGAGCAGGCGCCGCACCAGCTTTGTTACCTGGGGAGTCACGTGATCTCATCCCAGAGCCCTTCACTGTCTGGGAGGATGCCAAGAGACAAGGTTTGGCAGGGCACGCTTCCCACGCTGTGGGTGTGAAGGGCCCCTGGCTATGGCACTAATGGTTGGTTTCTGTGTCTGGGGGTTCCTGACTGCAGGAGAGGCAGTCACTCTCCTGGTGACCCACTGTTTTTATGGGACTCTGGGCAGAGTCTAGAAAACAGCCATTTTGTTGAATGTCCTGGTGGTTCAGTGAGCTGGAAACTCCTGGCTGCTGATCGTGAGCACACACTCAAGGGGAGGAAGTGGAACTTTGCACTTTGGAGCTCACGCTCCGGATATTCGTTAGCTTCCATTCCTGTCCCCTAGAAGGCACTTCATGCTCCAAGCTGAGGTGAGGGTGGGGGACGGCAAGGACTGTCAGGCATTGGGATAGGTAACGATGAGAGTTGGAGCTGATGAAGGAAAATGGACTGAGCTTCGGGTGGATGGGAAAAGCTAGTCCCAGGAGGGTATGCAAGCAATACCTGAAAAGGTAGGTGATGCGGATAACAGAGGAAGACAAGGCTGGAATGAAACATGCAGTCAGCAAGAACCAAGAAGTTGAGAAAACTGTGAGGGACGTCAGACATCTGATAGATAAGACTTGGGAACTCTACTGTCGATGTAATTTTTCTCCTCCCGGAGGCTAAGGCGTCATTTGGAGAAATCAGTGGGCCAGCTGACGAGGGATGCTCCCGAAGGCTAAGTGACGGGTGGGTCAGGCACTCTTAGGTGTGTGAGCTTGCAGCTCTCTCAGTTCCTGTCTTCTTGAACTGAGAGAAGACGTGGGTTCTTCCCCGCGTCCTCCTGCTGCACTGTGGGTTGCTCAAAAAACGACCCCATCTGGCACTGGAAACCTAGCCAGCTGTCTAGAGCTCACTTTACTGAGCCACTGTAATGCCTAACAACACGCGAGATACTCGACCTTACACCCACAGATAACTGAGGTCCTCGCCCCTCACCAAGGAAACGTCTCTTTGCAACATGGTCTCCTTCCCAAGTACCCGTCCTTGCTCTTTGTCATTAACTGTTGTTGTGTGCATATGCGTCTATGTGTATACAGATATATAACTAGATATATGTGTGTGTGTGTGCGCGTGTGTGGAGAGCAATACAGCAACCACAGCCAACTAGAACCCAGAGCTGTGGAGCCAGTCCCAGCGGCTACATCACAACATCTGCCCCTGCCCCCGAGGCTCAGGGGAGGCTTTGGAAGAGGGGCAGAAGGAGCGCAAGCTCAGAGATCAGGGAGTTTGCTGGGAGGTTGTGTCCCCTAGTGATGTCAGGATCAACGCAGGAAAGCCTCACCAGCATGACTGCCCAGACACGAACTGAGCAAAGACAACAATATATATCCAGAGTGGACGGAAGTCTGAGAGGTCTCAGCCCCACACAAAGAACCACAGGCAACTGAGGGATGCAGAGAGTGTGAGAAATAGTCTTCCAGGTCACACCCACTGGTTATCCAACACAAATGGTCAACCCCAAAACATACATACAAGTAACATTATACAGACTGAGGAGGTTGATTTAGGAATATCTATACACATGCACGCAATAACAATGACACACAGAGAGGACAGGTACATGGGAAGGAGAAAAGGAAAGGGGAAATGATGAAACTGTATTATAATCTCAAAATAAAAGAGACAATTTTAAGAAAAGATCCTGAGACGGGGGCTGAGCATCTTTTGGCGAGAATGGAAGACAAGGGTTGGGACAGAGCAGGGAAGGGCAGGAAGCCAGCATGGAGGCTGAAAGATCTGAGTCTCCCACAACTCTAGAGGAGACAGGGCTCCAGGCATTGCGCTCTGAGAGAAAAGGCTTCAGTATGTCCTCGCTACTGCCCTCCCTCCTCGGCTGCACTCACCAGAAGTGGCTGTGCTAGTGACCCTGCCCCGAGTGAACACACTGGAAACCCAGCAAGCAGAGTGAGCGAGGCACTCCGCCTGAGCAAGGCTAGCTGGGGTGTATCCAGGTTAGTGGGACCCTTTACGGCAGCAGTGGCTGATACCGTGGGTGGGTTGCTCTGCTCTGGACCCCCTGCTGTGCCATGCTATGCCAGGGCTGGTGCTGCCATGCACCAGATGGGCAAACTGGGGTTGAAGACCTTGCTGGCCTGCTTTGGATGCCTTCGTGGTTCCGTAATCCAGAATAGGAAGGGTTAATCCCCAGCCCAGCAGACCCTTCAAAAACTCAGTCTGTCCCGACTGTCCAATGTCTGTGCCCTGTTTGTCTTAACGTATTTTTAATGGCATTCTTAACCGGAGTCATCTCTCCACGTGCCTGGCTCTGTCTTTATTAATAGAGTGTGTGCTTGTGAATGGGCCATGGTGCAGATGTGGGGGTAGAGGGCGAGCTTGGGCACTGGTTTCCACGGTCCACCGTGACCGAGGCAAGGTGTCTGGTCTGTGTGCTACATACCCCATGCTAGCCATGCTGCGAGCTTCCAGGACTGCACCTCAGCTCCCACAGGAGTGCTGGGACCACAGGTGGCTCTGGGCGGGTGTGGGCTGTCTGGCCTCAGGCCCTCACCCCTGTGTGGCAGGTGCTTTACTCTCTGAGCCGCCTCTCCAGCCCCTGACGTCTGTGGACTGTTTCCTTTCACACCCTGTCACTCAGTGCTGGGGCCTGCTACCACGGTCAGCTCCATTCTAAGCACACATGAGAACACCCAGACAACACAGCCTGAGCAAAGCACAGCTAATTCGGACGCTCCCGAGAGCGCAGTCTACAGAGGTCTGGACGGTGCCCACAACTGAACTCTAGATCTGACTTTATTCTGCACAGAACCGCAACCCGTTATAAGAGCTGGCTTACAAACACTAATATCCTCGGTTCTCTGGGAGTAAGTCTGAAGTCTGGAGATGACCTGGACTTCTCCAGAGACAAGTCTGGAAAACACTGGTCATTTCTTAAGAAGTTCTGTTTTGGATCCTACACAAAGTATGTAAATAAGGGAAGCAATGAGCCCCTTCCATTTGTTGTTCTAAGCTGAGTTAAGGAGGGTCTAAAGGCCAAATCATAATATATTGGAAACTGCTGAAGGCTTTTTGAAATGTATTTATTTCATTTATATAAATACATATTTTATGTGCTGCTTTCCAAGGTGGCTCCAGCAAGAGAAAACCCTCAAATGGGCATTTAAGTGTGCTTGAGGCCACTGGTCAATCGTGTCGGCAGTTCTACTGTAGGTGATCACACATCTCAGCACTGGTTGCAGTGCTGGTTCCTTCCTCCTCTGCCATTAAGAAGCCACAGACTGGGGTTGGGCTGGGGCCAGTGGGTAAGGTACTCGCCTGGATAACACCAAAGCCAGCGTGGTCTCACGCGACTGGAATCCAAGAGCAAGGGAGGTGGCACAAGAGGATCAGAACTTCAGGTTGTCTCTGGGTGCACAGCTGAGCGTGAGGCTAGCCCCACACGCTCAAAAAGCAAGCAAACAGAACCAGGCTGTAAGATGCTACAAACATGGAGAACATGGAGAATCCTGGGAACACATGTTTTTAGGTTTAAAATGATCAGGTGGGACCGAAGAGATGTCTCCATGATTAAAGTGTTTGCTGCTCTTGCAGAGAACCTGAGTTTAATTCCCAGCACCCAAGTAAGGCTGCTCCCAACCTGTAACTCCAGCTCCGGTGGATTCAGAGCCCTCTTCTGGCCTCCCTCTCCCTGTCCCACTCCAGACAGGCACCCCAAACATAAATACAGTTAGTTTTAAGAATATTGTAACGTTAGTGTGTCTCACTGAGAAGGTGATATAGTATCTTCTCTGCTGTGATGCCATGAGCTGGTGGGCTTTTAGGAAACCCACAACATACAACTCAATACTTCTTATGGGCACTTGCTGTTAAATGGGGGGAAAAACCCAGTTGAATTCCAGGGATGAGACACAGCCATCCAAAATTCCCTTCAGTGTGGACTGGACTTGGGCTAAAGTCGGTAGAGCTGTGGGCTTTCATCCCCATCCCACTGTCAGGCTCAGCTTGGCCAGAGATTCTCATTCACGGGCGCTGTTTACGGGCAGCCAGCCTCCCCCCCCCCCTCCAGGCTCAGCGCCACCGACATTTGGAGGGAAGTTCTTTGACTTGGGAATTGTCTCATCCCCTGTAGATGGCTTAGCGACACCTCTGGCTCTACTTACCACAGGCTGGTAGCCACACCCCTGTGCCCCCCGTGACAGCCAATCATGGTTCCAGGATTTGTCATAGTTAGCAGAGACTGTCAGCTTGACCCAGTCTAGAGTCACCTGGAAGAGTCTCAGTGGAGTACCTGTGTTTATGGGTTTGTCCGTGAGTGTCTGTCTGATGACTGATGTGGGAGGGCCCAGTCCACTGTGGGTGGCACCATCCCCCAGCCATGGGTCTGGGCTGTGTGGGAAAGCTGGTTGAGCACGAGCCTGGGAGTGAGCGTGCAGCACTCCTCCGAAGCTTCTGCTTCACGCTACCGAGTGAGCTCCTGCCCCAGTGACGGACTGTGACCTGGAAGTGGCTGAACAAACCCTTTCCATCCTCACGTTGCTTTTTGTCAGAGTGTTTTTGTTTGCTTGTTTGTTTTAATCAGAGCAACAGAAAGGAAGCTGCAGTGTTGACCATCATCCCCTGACGGAGAGGGGCGGGACCACACCCACCCTCACCTGCTTGGCATGGGAGGCAGCGTCCACAGCATGTCTCCTGAGGACCACGAGTGAAGGCAGAGAATGTCACCTCCCAGAGGCACAGATCTTCTGTAAGGGGTGTGGCTTCATGAGACATTAGAGACATCCAGACAGACTGAGGCTCATGGAGACCATGACGCCATCTGGCTATTCCTGATGGATGCCACCAGAGATGCCCAGCTTAGCCCGGTTGATTCACAGAATCCCAAGGCCACTGTCCGTGGCTTTACATCACTAAATTTTGAGGCAGTTTGTGTTGTAGTCTGAGTTGACATTTCAAAAAAAGCAACATCAACCTGAAAAAAAGAAACAGATTTTTCATTCCTGTAGGCCAACTCCAAGATCACGGTGCTGAAGAGGCCGTCAGACGAGGGCTGTTTTCTGGGTCATGGGCAGTGTGTTCTGTCTTCATGTGATGGAGGGAAGCACGCCTTCCCTCCAGCTTATTCTGCAAGGGCGTTAATGTCGTCCAGGAGGCTCTGTGACCTGATCACCTCCCAGGGCACCCACCTCCTAATAATTCTAAAGCCATCAACTGGCGACCAAGATTTCGATGCATGGCTTTTAGAGGAATGTAAACATGTAAAGATTTATTTTAAAAATCCAGAATTATATGTCTACTTCTGTGTGTGCGTGTGCACGTGAATGTAGCACCCACAGAGGCCCGAGGGGAACATTAGATGCTCCAGAAACTGTGCTACCGGATGCTGTGAGTGCTAGTAACAGAACTCAGGTCCTCTGTGAGGGCACCAGGCTCTCTACTGAGCCATTGCGCCCAGGATACAAACAGTTAAGCCACGATCATAGATGTAAGATTTTGGCGTTATGATTTCAGCAGAGAACACAACGCAGAGCAAAAGCACCGTGTTCATTACTTTTCCTGCTGCCCTGACCAAATACCTGAGAAAAGCATCTTAAAGAAGAGTTTTGTTTGTTTTTGCTTTGGCTCACGGTTTGAGGGTGCAGGCTATTGGGAAGGACGGCACAGGGACAGGAGTGAGAGGTCGCCTCTGCAGTCAGGAAGCAGAGAGAGATGAATCCTGGCGCCCAGCTTTCAGTCTGAGGTGGGCCACCCTTCCCAGCCCACAGCCAGGGCGGGGTTTCCTGCCCTGGGGAACCATCGAGACGCGCCCTTACAGGCATGCGCAGAGTTTTGTCTCCACGGTGATGGGCGCGCTGGACTCACACAGGCCTGCACCCGCCGCTGCACAGAGAACCTTCTACATCTACCTCTGCACGGGTGGCGGTAGTGGAAACCGGCTCTTGTCAGGGGTGGGGGCTGCTGAGGGTCCCGGGGATCAGCGGTTCTCTTCCTCGCGTGACCGCCCTCAGCTGGCTTTCCCTGTTGTTTATGTAGCATCTTTGGCCGCTCAGCCATCGCCTAGTCTAATTAGCTATCTGCCTTCTAAAAATGGGCGTGTGAAAATGGCGCTTCCCTGTTCCGGTTTTATTAGCTTGCTCTGTGAGATGTTAGTCATGAGTAGTCTCATTCCCAGCCCCTGTGACGTGGAGACAGGTGCCCGGAACCACCCTTCCTAAAACCCAGGCCCCCCGGCAGCCTCGTCTCCGTCTCTGCACTCTTCTCCACCAGAGCGTGACCTTCCATTCACGGAGGGTGGGATGCTTGCTTGTCTGTTTAAATTAAAAAGTGATGTGTCTGGGAGTGTCTGCACACGAGTGCTTGCGTCACACATGTACAGTGCCCATGGAGGCCAGAAGAGGGTGTAGGATTCCTGGACCTGGAGCTGTAGGTGGGAGGGAGCTGCCAGTGTCTCCAGAACCCTGCTCCGCTCTTCCTCTCCTGTTTATCCAGCTCCCAGCCTGTAACAACAGGCTCACTCTGTGTGGACCACAGTGACCCGGTGTGACCTGCTTCCTCACACAGCGTTCTGTGACCTTGGGCAAGTCGCTGGATCCTGTGATCCCTTTTCGCCCTCAGGTCACAATTCACTGGGAATGGGAGCTGGCCCCTCACCTGAGGCCGGGCATGCCAGAGTCACCCCCACTCCTCCTCCACTCACCCTCAGTCCGTGTGTCACACGGGCTCTCTGGGGGAATCAGAGCAGACAGAGCCCGAGCCACTGAGAAGTCAGACGGACATTTGTGGTGGCACCCTCTCTGTGTATGTTATGTGGAGATCTTGTTCTTCATCTGGACTCGTAATTCCCAGCAACGACAGGGGCCGTTGACACTGTGTGGGTGCCATGTTCGGATTCCCTCTAGTTTATCAAAACTGTGCGTCCAACAGCCAGCACTGTGCTGTTGGCTTCTGGCAAATGGTAACCTAGCTGGCCACCGGTGGCCAGCCTCCACCGTGACATCTGTCGGGTGGCCGGCTTCCCGACGGTGCCTGTCCTGTTGATGGGTGGTCCTCCTTGTGGCCAGTATCACACCGGCGTCCCTCCTGTTGGTACCACGGTGACAGCCAGCTCCCCAGTTACATCTGTCTGGTGGCCAGTGCCCACACATCTGCTGGGAGGACTCCCCTCCGCTCCTCCCGGCAGCCTTGGCTTCGGGCAGGACCGGCGGGGAGAACGCTGAGGTCCCCCGACCCTTCCTAAACAGGCATTTCCTGCAGTCACCCTGAGGCATGCTCCACACCGACCTTTATAGTTCTCCGGGGATTAAACTGGACACCATGCCCTTCGAGGGCTCCTTGCTCCCCCTCACATCCTCTAAGGTAGTTTCCAGGTCTCCTTCCAGATAAACTCATCCTCCTAGAATCCTGGGCTAGGCGCCGCCCCCGCCCCCCGGTAACTTATATTGAGACACACGATGTGTGTAAAGAGAGAGAGTCTTGCCATTTGCACAGGTGAGCCGCCCCGGCTTACCCTGCTGGCTTACATGTCTTGCTGAGAAGTAGCTGCCAACAGCAGACGCACTGTCAGCCAGGCAACAGGCACGTGGCCCCTGTCCATTTCCACCTTTGGCGGCATGTTCATCCCTCGGCATTTGTTAAACACAACCTACGCCTCGGCTTCTGGAGCCTGGGAAAGGGGGATGGGGGATGCTGAGCTCAGCCAGGGCTGCTGCAAACCGGTGAGCCATGGGAGGAGCAGGAGGGAGCCACGATCAGCTCTCAGTCTTCTGCTGTAAATAGCAGGCACCGCTTCCCTCTCCCCCTTGGCAGTTTGATCACTCAGAACTCCCCTCTGGTGGGTACTTTCTTCCAGAACACAATAGGAGGTGTGATGTCTTGTGAGAGGCTTGAGCTCGCTTGGCGGAGGCAGCGGTGGGCCTGAAGGAAGAGGTGACAAGTTCCTGGGAATATTAAAGATTAACACCGAATGCTTTGCTGCTGTTTAACTCTCTGACGATCCGATCCGCGTTGCTGGAGCCAGAACAGAACAGTTCTTTCCCTCCCTTCTATTTATCCCTCCCCGTCTCTGTTCTGGGGATCCAGGAGCTGTGGATGTCAGATGCCAACTCCTTAAGGGCTGAAATGGTTTTATATAATAACAGGGAGGGGGAGCCCGCAAGATGAAGAAAGGGTCTAATTCAGCTCTGAGGCTGAGATGGGAGCTGGAGCGGAGGGGGAGCTGGTAAAAATAGCTCACTCAGAGAGAAGAATGCGGCGGGCTCCCAGAGGCGGGCGCAGCCCTTGGGTGAATTATAGCAACCTACTGTACGCCTTGTGCATTCGCTTTTGAAATGTTGATCACGGCGAGAGGGGGCCCTTGAATGGAAGGCTGTTGCTGATGGACACTTTGAGGAGTGCTTGGCAGTGGACGAGCCTGTCAGCCTCCATCTGCCACCACACAGGCAGCCACTGGGACGCATATGTTCCACTCCTGGCCACTCGTTAGTTATGCAGCTTCCATTGCTGAGACTCCAGACCCTCCTGGGGGGGGGCACAGTAGCCTCTCAAAAGGAAGAGCCCTGGGGAGCCCATGGAAAAACAGGAAGAGCAGGAAGAGGATGATGGAGAAGTGTGTGAGGGAGAGAATAGCGGGGTCTCTTAGACAATCAGAGAGGCAGGAAGAGGGGATGGCAAGAGGGACAGGGAGAGAGGGAGGGAGGGAAGGAGGAGGGAAGGCAGGAGAGAGGGTGTGAGGGAGGGAGGGAAGGAGGGATGGGAGGAGGGAAGACAGGAGAGAGGGTGTGAGGGGGAGGAAAAGAGAGAGAGAGAGCACACAGATGGAGACAGAAGGAGCCCATGGGACCACAGAGGGAATCACGGGAACAGAAGGGAGCAGAGGCGAGCGGCAGTCGCTCCGTCATTGTGTAATGAGAGCAGTGGGTCCGAGCACCCTCCTCCAGGCTGCATGGGCTGCCTTTCCCAGCCCTCAGCCTCCCTGCATTTCCAGGAGGGTGTGCAGCCCCTCCCTCGCTGCTGCCCTCTCTGCCCTCCTTCTGCATGGCTGCCCCTTGTGGATGCCCCTCAAAGATGCTGCAGCTCATGAACACAGCACACACACTGAGCATCTCAGGGCTGACCCCTCTCCTGCTCAGCTTCACCTGACTCATCGACTTATTTCTGCTCACTGTGACTCTTCCTCTCCTGAGATTCCTGCAAACTTGGTAGTGACCTCTGGTCTGAGATGGCTGAGGAGGCGTGTGTGCCATGGGTGAGGCTACTCAGGGACCCCACTTTTTATCCTCCAAATCTAAACCACCGGGGAGGAAGTGGGCAAGATCTTTGTTCTCCGTTCTTGGCCTCCGGTGTGAGACCACCATGTAGATGGAAGCCATGCTTCCGGTGTCCGGCCTGTGTCCCTTTGACACTTCTGGTCCCTGTACCTGCCAACAGCTTTCCATCTGATGCACACCTGTCTGTAAGGCAGCAGCTCCCAACCTGTGGGTTTCCACTCCTCAGATGTCCTGCACGTCATGTATTTACACTATGATTCCTAACAGTAGCAAAACTGCAGTTGGGACGCAGCAACGAAAATAATTCCGTGGTCGGGGGTCACCATGACCTGAGGAGCGGTGTTAAAGGGTGGCAGACTTAGGAAGACTGAGGACCGCTGGTCGCAGAACTTCTACTCCATGTGTGTTCCAGTGTTCGATGTGTCTTGGAGCAGGTGGACAGAGCCCGGTGCTCTTGTCCTGTGGGTGGTCCACTCTCAGATACACTCCGTGAAGTGTCCCAGAGAGGCTTGAGGGGGCTGTGCTCCAGCTGTGCAAATGGACTGTTAGCACTGCCCCGGTATTTCCCCGCCTCACTTTCCGGGGACTCCTCCAGAATTTCCTGAGATCACCTTCCAAACAAGCAACATGCCTTCAAATGCTGTTCTAGCGGCAGGGGCCAGCCCAACAGGACGGCTCTCTTTCCGTTCCTGTTCTGCTTTGGGATTCGTAGGAACCACCCAGTGAACTTGAGGAACCAGAGCTGCTGTTACTCAGGAGCATCAGGGAAATAAGAAAATCATGGCAGAAATAAACCCATAGTGATTTGTGTGTGTGTGTGTGTGTGTGTGTGTGTATGTGTGTGTGTGTGTGTGCTTTAAGGACACACTGTATAAGTTAACAGCCTCAGCAAGTGGGAAAAAAACCCTTACAGCAAGCCCTGAAGGTGTGACCTGGCCTGTCCTACTCCAAGCAGCCATGGTAAGCCACAAGATGGGCTATAGATGGCAGAAATGCAGATGGTTGATTCTACCCTCAAGAAGAGTGACCCTAGGGTCTTTTAAAAACTTAAATTAATTGATCGATGACTTAATGTGTGTGTGTATGCGTGTGTGTGTGTGTGTGTGTGTGTGTGTGTGTGTGTGTGGTTGAATCACATGTCTGAGGACAAACTTTCTGGAGTCCGGTCTCTCCTTCCACCACGTGGGGCTCAGGGATACACTCCAGGTCATCAGACTTGGTACCAAGCACCTTCTCAATGCCACCTCACCAGCCTGGACCCTGGGGGCTTAAGAGAGGGTCTGGAAGAGTCTGGTTGTCTTCCTTTCACCTCTGTCCTCCAAGGACACACCCTCGAGACCTGACAGAGACCAGGATTAGGACAAAAGGAAGCGTGTCCCGAGAGTTGGAGCCACAGTCAGGCAGCTCACCACAGAGGCCAGTCTGCCTCCGTGGGCGTGAGAAAGAGACATAAATGCTGATGGGCATTAAACACGCGTTAGGCATGCCCTCCTGCCACCAACACATTTCACAAGTGCGTATATCAGGGCCCTTGTTGAGTCCTGGCACCCAGCCAGGGCACACCACAAAAGGATGCTGTTTCCCTGCTGGAGCTGCTGGGGGGGGGGGGGCAGACTGGCCAGGGCACCGAATTTCTGTAGCATACAGGGCGCTTTGGTGACCTCCTGCCCTCCCAGCCGTCCTTTCTCCTGGTGGCCCTGTTGCAGACATCCCAGGTGGCAATGCCCTCGTCAGCCAGGAAAGTGTCCTGTACCTGGCCCTTCCCTGCGTTACCAGAACCAGCAAGTGGAGGAGCCTCACACAGGGCCTTCACTGTGGATTCTGCAGCCTTCTCCCCCAATGCCCGGTGTTGCGTTTTCTCCCCCTCAAAGGACTGAGGAAAAGGTTCCTTTACCCACAGTTGGTAGATATCAGCTTCCGTCTGTGTCACCGAAGTCTGCCAGACAGCCACCGTCAAAAGATGGCAGGAGGCTTGTGGTACAGCCGGCCGAAGTCCGGCCTCCTTCCCAGCAGACAGTCTGCAAATATTTGTGGAGGGTCTGCTGTGTGCCAGCTCTGTGCCCAGGTCTGCCGGGCACACAGACTCTCTCTGTGAGGCAAGGAATGTATGCTAGGAATGGGAGGACCAGTGGGGGTGCAAGAAGAAGGGGGAGATGTGTGGCCTCCGAACCCCACTGTGGTCTCGGTGCTCGGTTGTGCGGGTTAGAACAGGTCGGCAACAGAGCACCGTATCCGTCCCTGGGTGTGCCCTTGGAGTTTGTAGGAGCTGGGGAGCGTGTGTGACACACGCCCATTGATGGGTGGCAGTTCAGGTGAGGGCATACCACAGTGCAAGAGGGGAGGTCATAGGACCACCTCAGATGTCAGTCTTCCCCTTCCTTGTTTGAGACAGGAAGTCACATGGTTTGAAACTTTGTGCTCCAGGCAAGTTGGCCCATGGGCTCCGTGGGCAGCAGGAAGAACTCAGGCTTACAGACTCACACTGCCTAGCCTGGTCCTGTGTGTTCTAGGGGACCCAGCTCAGCTCCTCACACCTGCGCTGCGTGTGCCCCTCCTCCCCCGAGCTGTCTCACCAGCCTCACATCCACGCGTGGGATGACCACAGGCACTCCATCGTCTGATAAGTGACCCTCACATCAGCTGTCCACCTACTGACCCTACCGCATGTCTGCTTAACTCAGGAGTCCTTTGTATATTCTAGTATGGAGTCGAGCTCCACAGACCCGGCCTCTGTGGCTCCTCACTCCTCTGGTGTGGAGAGCTGCCATGGGTTCACAGGTGAAGGTGGGTTTGCTGGCCTTGGGAAGGGGTGAAAGACCTTGATGGTCTCTGGCGACTGTCTCTACTGAGACGCCTCGGGTTTCCTCCTGTCCTCCCTCCTTCCCTCTCTCCCCATCTCTTCCTCCTTCACTTCTTCCCTCTAGCATCCAAACCCCTGTCCTCCCTAATTAATTAGCTCAGGCCTCAGCCTTGGATGCCTTTCGTGCATCTTTCCAGCACCGGAAGCCAGCCCCAACCGTGTTGTGATGTTATTTTCGACAAAACTGCCTTTTAGGTAAATACTTTTTGGGCCAATCTCACTGACTTAACTATCTGGGTCATTTGAATTTCTTCTCCAGGAAATAATTACGGCCTCTGGGAAATGTAAAGCATGCTTCAGTCTTGCAAGCCAAGAGACACGCCCAGCCCCCTCCACTTCTGTGTGACCTGTGTCTCTCTCTTAGCATCCCTGCTACTGTTGGTCTCTGGGGGTCCCCTCAGCATTTGAGGTGGCTGCTCAAGAGGGTGCGACAGCCCTGTGTGTGAGAGGCTGGTGACTCCCTTCCACGTGGCTAAGCTCTGTTAAAGAAGAAGAAGCAGCAGCATTCTATGCATTTCCGCCTGGCTTTAGAAGGCGAAGCAGAGCAGTAAGTGACGTCATTACCATCCTACAAGATCAGAAGGACCAGTGCTGGCCTCACTGATGAGCTGGGAGTTCCCTCCCGTGAGCAGACTGTGAACCTGACGGAGGGTGGGAGCGAATTAGAAGGATGCAGGCCCAGGAGCCCACAGAGGCCTGTGCAAGGAGCATGCTGTATGTGTGTGTGTTTCTGGAGGCTGCAGACACATGTATCCTATAGCTACTGGGCTGTGCGTGTGAGAACAGCAGCCCCGGGTCCCCTGCAGCCTGTGTGTCAGGACAGCTCAGGGCACTCCATGCGAGTCTGTGGGACCAGTTTTTAGTGCAGCAGCAACAGAAGCCATAGAGGAAGTGGCAACTGGGCCTGCTCCTTTCAGAAAGGGTTTGTGTGTGTGTGTCTGTGTTTGTTTGTGTGTGTGTGTGTGTGTGTGTGTATGCTCAGAGAGGCCATCAGATCCCTTACAACCAGTTGTTTGACATCAAATGTGGGTGCTGGGAACTAACCCTAGATCCTCTGCGAGAGCAGCAGGTACTCTTCAGCATCGAGCCATCCCTCCAGCCTCAGAGGCAGACTTTAAGAAAGAATCAGGGACACTGAGGGGTGAGGGGAGAGTGGACGACTTCCCTCCAGGGACAGAGGTAAGTGTTGGAACAGAAGGGACTCCTGGTTCATGCCCAAGCTGGGCGAAGGGGCCTTAACAGTAATATCAAGGGTGTGTGTGTGTGTGTGTGTGTGTGTGTGTGTGTGTGTGTGGTCAACACCTTTTCAGGATGGAACTGTAGCGCCTGCTGCTGTGGTCTGAATGTGAAGCGTCTCCCACTTGGTCCCCACTGATGCTGGCGCTGTGGGGTGGGCTGGGAGAAGGGACCCAGGCCGGAGTCCCTGCAGCCCGGCTCCACTTCCTGTCTGGCTCTGTTTCCTGGTCCAGAGACTCACCTTCCTGCTGCTGTGGCCTCTGTGCTGTGATGGATGGAGCTCTCAGACTCATCTAGAATAGACCCCTTTCCCCATGTCACCTGTCTTGAAAAAATTAACGAGGACATGCAAGGTTCCATCTTGGTTTAAATGATAGTGCTAGCCCGCTTTAGCGACAAGCCCTTCACGATGGCGCTGTCTTTGTGCGGGCTCTACAGAGATGGACATTCATGGGAGACAGAGCTGCTTCCAGGACAGCTAAGAGTGGCGTGAGGACGGAGGGTGGACGGAGAGACAGACACAAGCAAGGGTGTGGTCCAAAGAGTCGTAGCGGGCTTGGCTTGGTCCCACACCATGCTCTGTGTCACCCCTCAGAATGTGTCCTAACTGAGGCTGCATGGTAGGGCGTGCGTAGTTCCCAGTCAGTCCCGGCCTAAGGGGAGATGGTAGCTGACAGGTGCTCCTGTGAGCCACACATGGTGGGCGCCTTCCAGATAGCCAGTCCTTGGGATGACCGGGCTGGAAAGGAAGAGGCTCGGCAGCTGTAACAGGGAGGCAGAGAAGGGGAAGAGGGATCTAGGGGTTGGGCAGAGCTCTTGCCAAGCCTGTAGAGCAGCCTTCTCTACAGCTTCTTCATGCTGACTCCCTCCTCCTCCCTCCCCCTCCTTCCTCCCCGTGTGTGTGTGCGCACATGTGCGCATGCCTGTTAGGATGTGTGAAGGTACATCTGTACACATGGGTGTATGTGAATGTATGTGTGTGCACAGAAGGCAAAGGATTCTGAACTCCAGTATGTCGCTGAGTAGCAAAGGGAGTTCTGTGCTGCTCAGAGACACACACTCTACCAGGAGCCATCCCCCTGCTCCAGGAGGGGCCGTGTGGAGAGTGGGCCATCCCCCTGTTCCAGAAGGGGCCGTGTGGAGAGTGGGCTCTCTTCCCGGTGAATGTCCGGAACTTTGAGTGCCATGCCTGTTGACGAGTCCCCGAAACCTGCTCACCTTGTTTACCTGCCGTTCCGGGGGAGGTAACAATTTAGATGGCAAATTGTACTGCCAGCGCCAGGAGCTGCTGTATTAATTCCTGAGTATTTACTGTGACAGGTTTAAAGCCGTAATATCTCAGGGAGTGTCCACCCTCCACTCCAGAGCATACAAAATGGGAATGGCCAAGACGCCTGCCTCGCTTGGCTGTTTATGTGACAGTTCATGAAACTCCATGCTTCCATCAGCTCCTACACTTCAGGGCCCTGGAGCAAGATCTGGGGATCACCCATGCTCTGACTGACGGCTGCCTGCCCCTCATCCCTGAGGGAGCCCCTGGTGCTGGCCTTTCTGTGGTGGAGCCCATGCAGGCCCCTCTTGACGCCCTGCAGCTCCATGGTACTTGGCAGTGAATGGCGATGCCCACTTCAGTTAGGCTGTGGGGGACCTGGGAAGCAGCCTTGGTGACAAATCAGCCCTGCCTCCAAATTCAGCCTCAAGCAAACATCTCCATCACTGATCCATCTCTGCACGGGACCGTCGGCTGGTGCTGGCCCGGGCAGCCTCCTCGGCCAGCAGTGGCTGCTCCAGCTCTGCGCCGAAGCACTCCTCACTGTAGGTGGGCACAAGCAGGCCACACCATCCCCTTGCTCCCTCTGTCCCTGCCCATAGGCCTTTGTGGACAGGGAGAATTGAGGGTCCTTCCTACATCACATAAGTCTGTGTGTGTTTGTACACGTGTGTCTGGTATGTGTGTGAGAGACAGAGTCTCACTGTAGCCCAGGCTAGCCTCAAACTTGTAACAACCCCTTGCCTCAGCCTCCTGAATTCTGAGATGACAGGTGAGGACCTCATGCCCAGCAAAACAAATTGTTCCAAAGAAGTTTGGTGGGAACCTTTTACTTCTTGGGCACTGGCCTGGCTCCTTGCTCCCTGGTTTGAGCATCATACTAAACCATTTACTCCTAACAAATTATTTCTAGTGAGTGGGAGGATATTTTATTTGCTTAAACCCTCACTGTGTGAAGTGGTCCCCAGCACCTGGGGTTGTGGGAACGCAGCTGCTGTTAGCCGAGAGCCCAGGCCCTGGTGACGCCACAGAGGACATTCACGATGGTAATCACTGTGGGGTGTTAGATGGGGTGCCCCTCTGTCTTTCATGAACAGGAGGAGGTGCTCCACCTCAGGCCTGACTTGGTTTGTGGAAAGGTAATCCTGAAACAAAGGTTCCTGGTGACAGCTGGGTCTTGAGGGGACTCACTCCGCTCACAGGGTCCATTCAGACTTTCTGCCGTGGTGGAAAATTCTAATCCTCGATGCTCAACACGGTAGCCACGGGGCACACGGGGCACATGGGGCACCAAGGAGAGATGAGAATGTGAATGTTTAATTTAGTTAATTCAAATCTAGACAGCTCCCCGTGGCCGGCGGCTCCTGATCTGGCGAGCCAGGGGCACACCCAGGATGGTGTGGCACAAGTTGTGGCTACTGGGTACACAAGCACACGCGGGGCTGGGGGCAGGCTCGGGAGGCAGAGGGCTCACTGGGCAGCATGAGCACCTGGGTTGGTATCCCTACGACGCATGTGGAAATGGGGCGTAGCGGGGCGTGCCTGTAACTCCAGCGCTGAACAACGGGACCCGGGATTAACAGAGCTGAGAGAGAGAGTTTACTGTTCAGAGTGAGGCTCTGTCTCAAAAAAGTAAAGTGGGAAAGCGTTTGAGGAAAGATGACCTGCTCTCAGCCTCTGGTCTTCACACACACACACACACACACACACACACACACACACACACACCCCTCAATGAGCAAACAAAATAGCAAACAGCACAGTTGTTGCCCAGTTTACAGGCAGCTAGAGAAGCTATGAAAACTCTAACCATAATCAGTCACTAGAGCGTATGTCCTGACCGGCCTGAAAAGCATGGGTCTGGGGATTGATGAACTTGTTGGGCATTTGGGGGAGGGGTGATGTCCCTGGAATGTGAGTTCTGGCTTGCAGGTTGGCAGCTGACCCCTGCCAGCCGCCCATGCACTCACAGCTGTTCAGACTGAGCTGGCCATGTTCTCAGATAGTGAGGAAAGGCCAAACACTGCAGAGGAAGCCCTGCCAGTGTTTCCTGTGGGCACACTCCAAACCTCCCTCCAGACAGGGCACAACTGATACGATTTCCTCAGCTTTGGACTCAGAAACTCCGTATGTAGAAATGACACCTTCAAATCCAGAGATACACCAAGATGCCAATGACAGCGGCACTTCCATTAGTAGCCCCTTGGAAACAAGCCACAGATTCATGAAGGGACAGGCCAAAGGAGCAACCATAAAACACAGGAAATAATTCAAGTGGCTCTAGAGAAATGACTAAGAGCTTCCTCGATATACTTTCGATAGAATATCCTATTGCCATTAAAATCATATTTACATTATAATGGTGGTTTTCAAAATGAGAGTTTCGTGTGGGGAACATTCCCAAGTATTTAAAAATGCATAGAGAACAAATTGAAAGAAATGTGCCCAGTGGACCCTTGCATCTGAGAAGATGGAGTGAAAATACTTCATCCTCTCCTTGAACATTGCTAAAAGCTGAGGTCATTTCATATGAAACAAACAAAAGAGTGAAGGTGGGAAGTGGGGAGCTCAGCCAGAGCCCCGAGGACTCGAGGACGGGCATGGTCAATGCCCATCCCCCAAAACTTGGGGATTCTCCAAGTTTTTATTTTTGTTTCATATATACCAAACACGGAGCTAAAAGTGCTGACGAGCAATCCCACCCAAACTCCAACCTCTTTGGGCAGAGGACCAGCAAGTTGTAGATTAGCAAGACAAGCAGGAGTCTTAGATGGCATTTGCCCTGCCCCAGCCAAACCCCGCAGGCTCGGTCACCCTGCCACACAGGAGCAAAGGAAAGGCAGGTGGGGATCCTGGAATTCTGGCCTTGCCAGCCTGGGGTGGTCACCCCACCTGGCCGCCCGGCTGCCTGCTCGCCCACAGCCACTAGAGCAGAAGGCTTCGGTAAGACCCGGAGGCTCACACTATGACAGAGTTGTCTGTGATGGAAGGTCACCCAGGAGGTGGGTTTCTTGGCTAGAGATAACGCCTACCTTCAAGTTCCAGCCTGACGTCCCTCAGTCACCGACTGTGACCACAGAAAGCTGTCTGTTCCCAGAGCCGCTTCTGGTCCGGGCATTTTATCACAGCAGTGAAACGAACCTCGAGCGACGAGACGGAGGCGTGGGAGGGATCACTTGTAGGCAGGGTCATGTGTGAGGCTGCAGACCACCTCTGGGCTTGGCTCTCCGCTGGAGGCGGAAGGCGCAGTTGGGAGCTGAGAGCACAGAGCTCTGTGTTCCGAGGGGCCCGCTCCGCTCCCACTGCTGTGTTGAAGGAAGGACCGAAGGCACTGGTTGGCCACCAGGACAGGCCGTGTGTGTGTGTGTGTGTGTGTGTGTGTGTGTGTGTGTGTGTGTGTGCATGGTGGGCACGTGGAAGCCATCAACTCTGAACAAGCAGGGGAGAAGCTGCAGGCGTTTCTGAAGGGTCAGACACGCAGTAGGAGAGAGAGACCCACAGTGGGAGAGAGAGACCCGCACCCGTGAGGGCGGGTGCTCTGCTTGCACTGTGGACATAGCAGAGGGAGCCGCCCCCCCCTCCCCGCACACTTCCGGGTGCCAGAGCTCAGCCTCACTCCCTGCTCCATCCTTGCTCTCAGCCTCACTCCCTGCTCCATCCTTCTGGGTGTGGATGCAGCACGGCCTTCCCTGCCACGGTGGCCAGGGCCTTGAAAATGTAGCCAGCGAAACCTGCCTTCTTCAATTGGTTCTTGCCAGATCCATGTGTGTCTGTGCTCTCTGTGTGTGCAGTGCCCTGTTGTCTGGTCCATGTGTATCTGTGCACCATGTGTGTATGTGCAGTGGCCATGACGGCCAGAAGGAGGAGCCAGGTTCACTGTAACGGGAGCTGGGAACAGAGCCAGGGTCCTGTGCAAGACAAGCCAGCCCTCTTAACCCCAGCCACGCCCCGGAAGTCACCTCTCAGCCCTGCTTTGTTCTGCATGGCACAGAGAGCTAACCCTGTCAGTCATGCAAAGGAGGGCGTATGTGCCCACTCAGCCCCACACCTCTGCTCTCCGTGCAGCTCTGGGGCCAGGCCCAGGTCAGGACAAGGTGAGCTGGACTCCCAGGCGGCTGTTACAGGAAGACATGCTGCGCTGATGGAATTCCTCTTTTCTCACACCGAGAACTCAAGCCCGGACTCCAGACTCACGACTCACCTGCAGCCTGTCTTTGGCCACACTGATGAGGATGAGGACGGAGCAACACAACGGACAGACTGGGCCCTCAGGGTGGCCTGTGGGGTGGCCTCCCCACACCCAGGGGCATCATAAAAGAGACACCACAGCCGCGGTAAGGGGTCTCGGGAGTCCTTTGGCTGTGTCAGCCTGACCATCTTCCTAACTAGCGGAGAAGAGAAGCTGCAAACGCACAAAGGAGACGGCCTCGGAGCAGAGGAGAGAGGAAGCCATGGTCAGCCGACGGCGGGAAGCGCTCTAGGGACGCCCTAAGCCATCGCAGGGGCCAGAGGGGGGTGGGGAAGAACGACCCAGGAGACCCTGAAGACCTCCTTACTGGGTTATTGGCGTGCACTAACCTTGATGTGTGTGTGTGTGTGTGTGTGGGAGACACTGAACATTCTCCATTAAGTTAACGGGGAATCCCTTGTACAGCCCAAGGCAGAAGGCGGCGCAGTGAGCCCGCACGGCCATTTCACGGAGCTTCCAGGAGGTAAATAAGGCTCTTCAGGGACCTGTTTGCTGGTGAACAATTTACACAGGCGTGTGTGCTGGCAGCCAGAGTGTAACTGCTGAGAAGAAGGTGGGAAACCGTTATGAAGCTTGACTCCCGCCAGCACTGCACTCCCAGGAATGCCGGAAATGACGGCCCAACCACATGAGTGTAAACTGGTGTGCTAGGTGAACACCTGCAGCGAGCCAGCACCCGCCTCCTCATGCTTTAAGAAGCTTCAGTCACTGACACTCGGGACAAGCTGCAAGACTTCCCCTGAGGACCATTTTTGATACCCAGGACAAAAATCTGTGCCTCAGAATTGGGGGACCCAGGCCTCTGCCTTGAGCTTTGCTCTGGAGTGTCCCTATTGCTTCCCAAGCCTGCCCCCCATTCCCTGTGGGTACCCGGGCTCCCCGGGGCCGCACCGGTCACCGTCTGTGCCAGCTTTCTCTCCTCTGCTGGAGAGCACACCCAAGCACACCCAGCCACCTACAACGCCAACCCAGTGCCACACCTCAGCCTTCATTCACAGCCAATCTGCCGATACTGCCAACAGTCAGCTATGAAGGAGTATGCCCGGAACACCACCAGCTGTGCTCACTGCCATTGCCTAAGGCCAGGCCACCCCGCTGGTGACAAGGCCACCACCCAGTGGCACACAGCCGGAACAAGGCCAGTCCACCTCTGCTCTGGTGCCTGTGAGCCGTCGACTTTGGCACAGGGCTCACTGCCACGGCGCCCCTCCCACACGCACCCACAGCTGCCTCCCCTGTGCCAGTGTACTCGCTGTCCAGCCCCTGCTGTTCCCGTGCTGCCCTGAGCAGTCCGGGTTCCAGGTAGCAGCCCGAGGCCTGTCATCCCTCGGCATCTCGCTCTCATTGCCCACTTTCCTGCCTTCTGCCCAGCGGCCCTGCTGGACCTCTGGGGTGGCCTTCTCTGCGCTCAGAACCGCATGGGAACTGGCATTTGCTGTTGTCTACTTCCCCCCAAGACCACATGCTCCAGGTCAAGACCCTTCCCTCAGATGCCAAGGCCTATCTGGGGGGCCATGAACGCTTTCCTAAATTAGTGAGCGCATGGAAAATGGATTGGGTTACAGCTATGGTAACTCCCCCCCCCCCGTTAGGTGTGTGTGTATTAGCGTGTGTGTGTGTGTGTGTGTGTGTGTGTGTGTTGGGGTTGTATTGCACGTGTGTATGGAGAGCAGAGGAAGTACAGAGTCCTGTTCTTCAGGCTGTTTACCCTTCTCTGATGCAGGTTCTCTCACTGACTGGCCTGCCGTCTTTACCCCTGGGGCTGGGATGACATGTGCGCCACTAAGCCTGGCTTTCTCTGCGTGTCTCTCCGCTTATGTATGGGAGGAGAGAATATGTATGTGCAAAATGGGTTCAATTAATTCCTTTTAACATTCCATAAATCTCTACTTTGTAAATAAATAAATCTGTGTTAAAATGCCACAACCCAGGAGCAGAAAGATGGCTCAGTGGCTAAGAGTACTCACTGCTCTTGCAGAGAAACTGAGTTTGGTCCCTAGCACCCAACCTAAACTCCCACAACAGCTTCTAACTCCAACTCCAGCAGGTCTGATGCCCTCTCTTGGCTACTTGGGCACTGCACTCACACTCACACTCACACACACACACACACACACACACACACACACACTTTCAAAAGAATCTTGTAAATAGAAAGCCATGTTCTAGAAGCCAATAGCCAAGGCCAGCACAGTGGATGAAATTCTTGACCTTGACTGTGACCTTGAGTCATCTCTGCAAGCCACAGCTGCCTGTGGAGGAGTCGGAGGTCACCTTCCTGCGTTTTCTGACTGTTGCTAAAACCTTCCCCCAACACAACACTTCTCAGTGGAGAAGTTTTTGCCGTTTTGGTTTAGAAAACTCTGTTATTTGGAACTGTTCTGTGTGCTGCTGACAGTTTGCGTCTTTGGCCCTTGGCAGCTCAAGGCTGGGAATGGTAAGTCCACAGGACTAAAGCATACCCGGACTCCATCTACTCCCGGCTTAGGCCTACAGAGAAATGATCAGACTGCTCTGCACAGACAGGTTGACGAATAGTGGCCTTGTGTCCAGGCTCGGACAGTCCAGGGAACTGGGTGCGTTTACTCCTGATCTTCCTTCACCCCGAGGAGTGTGCTCGTTTAGAAGACAAATTGGACATGCCACGGAAACAGGTTCAGTCCACACTCAGCTCAGAAAAGTCTAACTGAGGTGAGGGTGCTCCGTGTGTCCAGCAGAGGCTGAGAACGCGGCAGCTGAGCAGAGCCAGCTGTATTCAGCTGGATGGTGGAGGAAACCGGAGTCTGATGTCAGTCAAGGGTGATAGCCCCAGTCTGGATGGCGATCAGGCTGGGAAAAGCAATTGCAGGTGGGCACGGTCCCTGCCTCGTCCTGAGAGCTCTGTGCATCGGGGCCACCTCCTGAAGGGTCACATGTCACATGTCACTGGGGTCTCCCCTCTTCCTTCCTCAAGCATTTTCACAGATCCGGCCAGAGGCATGTCTTAAGTTAGTTCCAGATCCAGGCAAACTGGCCATGGCTGCCGGCTGCCACGGCCCCCAGGCTTCTTTCGTGCTGTGCATGGGACAGCTTTCTGGCAGAAGCCAGGCCTGGGCAGCAACAGGAACCTGGGATGCAGAAGGCTGCAGGCTTCAGGCTTCCAGCATGGACCATGGCTTCAGGCCCCTCTAGCTTCAGGCTTCCAGTATGGACCACGGCTTCGGCTGACCTCGCCTTTGCCAAATGCTGTTTCTAGATGGATGTTTTCAAGGGCTCTGAGCAGGAAATGTGTCCTGTGTTGAAATCCAAGACTCTTGCTATTGTTCTGCTGTTATTTTTGGCCCTCTATGGGGCTGGGGCTCCTTCAGGGCCGGTTGCCAACAGTTCTTTTTGGGTAACTATGTATCAACACAGGATTTTCTCTGACTTGGCTGGACACAAAACCCTTGAATCCTACAGTCTGGGAGACCACAGAGTTTTGCAGGGGCGGGGCCACTCCTTCCTCTGAGGCCTGCACTGCCGTTCTGACCCTGGGAGTCCCAGCTCTTCACTGGGAGGGGTGCTCACCCCTGGGTATTTGAAATCAAAACTATTCTGAGCAGATGAGACAAGAAGTGTGTCAGAGATCAGTGTGAGTTGTTGTGCAGAATCACTCTAAACAGTGGTAGTGGGGTACTGGGGTGCTCCGTGTTAGGTCTGTGCTCGGCATTTTCACCAATAAAACCCCCTATTGACGTAAACATCACTAGTTCTCTCATGGTAGGGATACAGAGCAGTGCTTGGACACATTCTTGATAAGGAGTCCATAGTTGCCCGGGCTCGGCCAGTGAAGAGCGTTCTGTGGAAGCATGATGACCTGAGCTCAGAGCACAGGTGCCCTGGGAAAAGCTGGGGACGGCAGCGCTGCCTGCCAGCACAGCACTGAGGAAGCGGACAGTCTCTGGGGCTGAGGGCCTTGGGTTAGAGACATTGTCTCAAAACTCCAATAGGAAAGTGACTGAGGCAGGCACCTAACCTTGACCTCTGACCTCCACACACATACAGCCGTCAAGTACACAGACGCTAACATCCAGGCTGCCCCAGTGCACAGCCTAACACTAACTGCAGCAGAACTGGGGACGCTGTCCCCCTTGCCTCCTGTGAGGTGAGCGGCCTCGTGGTGGCTCTGCTTGCTTCCTGTGGGGTCACAGTTCTGTGAAGTGTGTGGCCTCATAGTGGCTCTGCTTGCTTCCTTGTGGGGTCACAGATACAGAGAGGGCTCCGGCCTCAGGTCAGAAGATCTGGAATGAACGGCAAGACCTGCCCAGCCTCCATTAAGTTTATTGGGATGTTTGAATGCCACGATGCTCATGACTAAGGTCTTCCTAATTGTGGGTTCTCATGACCTGTTTCCATCTGTCTACTTCCAACACACACACACACACACACACACACACACACACACGCACACGGATAAGCTCATGTCAGGCATATAAACTATTCTTAGGATGAGGGGCCCAAGAGATAATCATTAGGAATGAAGAAATGCAAGATTCCTGAGTGGTTTCTCATCCTTCTCCAGGATTAACAAGACAGCTTTTGGGTTTATGACCCAACTCAGGGTTAGACAGGGCCCAAAGATGTCAGAGCCTTTCAAAGCACTGCCAGGAAGCCTTTGTGATCTGGTGACACCAACGTAGTTCTGACACGGAGAGGAGCAGAGGAGCCAGCAGGAGGGAGTGCAGAGAGGGACATCCCAGAACAAGGCTGGCCTCGCTCAGAGAGGCTCGGCGCCCAAGACTCATGATGCTGTTTCCTCTTGGGATGACCCTCATTTTCTCCTCTTGGCCTTGTGCTCGATGGCTTCTTACTGCAGGTAACTGGGCCTTGTTGTGTTCAAGGAGGATGGCCTAAGAGCCTGATTTGACATCCCCCAGTGAGGAGGGGTCCAGTGGGGAACCTGAGTGAAAATGACATCCTCCTCGGTGCCTGAGACCTGATGCCTAAGGAGATGCTTAGAGGGTGAAGGGATGGCTGTGCAAGCCCAGGGGTCGGGTCTTCACCAGGGCGGGTGTACAGTCCCATTGCCAGGAGGGAGAAGACAGATCCTGGGCTACGCCAGCCAGCTAGCCTCGCCAGTCAGTGAGTTCAGTGAGAGACCTATTATAAAAGTATAAATTATAAAAAGGGTTGAGAGCAATAGGAAAAGCCACTAAGCATTAACTTCTGGTCTCTATAAGCATGCATGGGTGAGTTCACTCATAAACATGTACACAAACATGCATGTACCACACACACACACACACACACACACACACACACACACTGACTTGAGTAAACTTCTCTCCTGCTTTCCCCCATGTCTCCAGGCTTCCCATCCATCTTTCTGTTCTTCCTGCAAATGCCTGGCCCCACTCCACACAAGATGAGAGGGTCATGGTGGAGGGTCTAAGTTCACAGCTGAGAAAACAACGCAGAGCACACGTCCTGTGCCCAGATGGGGACCAGGGTCATCTGTGTCACCTGTCTTTATGGAAGGGAGTGTGTTATTATGGTAATTGCAGGGTGCTGGCTTTACTGGGAGCTGAAAATAGACACATGTGGCTCCTGGGGACAGCCACCGACATTCCTTTGGCTTCTTTTGCTATGTGATTTTTTTTTTCAATCTCTGCTTTGATTTAAAATGCTGAAAGGCTACCAAAGGCAGTGCTGTCTGGATCATCGTGGGGAGGACGGTTTGCTGGGTTGCCCAGATGGTTGTCCTTGTCCCATCCATGGTGTGGTGCCATGTAACAGAAGCAGGAACAGAGGACGCAGCCCCACCCATGCACCCTCATCCCAGCACTCTCGCTTCAGAGCCCCTCACATCTGTAATGAGGAATCCCGCACCACAGCCCGGCGTGGACGGGCCCAGGAGAGCCTTTCCCTGGAGGAGGTATGGGGAGAGGGTCCAGCTGACTCAGCGAGGAGAGAGGAAATAGCATGGACTTGAGCTCCTCTGAGACATGCACTTTCTCTGAGCACAGCGGAGACTCTGGAAGGCCAATGGACAGGAAGTTCTGGGTGAGGACAAACATGTGAGTTGGAATCTGGCCCGCACCTGTCCGTCTGTCCATCCCCAGCTCCCAGCTCCCCTGTTCAATCAACTCACAACCAGCCCCAGCCTGGAAGGTGGACCTCTTTGTGGCCTCATCTCTCAGGCAGACCATCCTGGGAGACAGACGGCAGAGGTGAAGCGGAAAGGACAGGGAGCGCCCTTGTCCTCACGCAGGTTCCGAGGGCTCACGTGTGTGAACTCTAAGGCCTTTGGTGAGCTGGTGTGTGTGTGTGTGTGTGTAAGCTCGGTAGCAGGCAGGTTGTTACGGTGGAGGAGGACCCTGTGGACTTTCATGTCTGTGGGTCCACAGCAACGGGGTTGGAGTAGCCTCTCCCCACCCTGCTGGCCTACGTCTAAATGTGACAGGAAGAGAAGGGCGTGGCTGGGGAATCCCAGGGCCGGTGGGTCTGAGGCATCCCTGCACTGGACTGTGCAGAAACTGGAGCTTTTGAGGCTTCAGGGCAAGACAGGTGGGGCCGATTCATGTTCATTCATGTTCTCTTCCTCTCGGTGGAGGAGAGATTAGAGCCCGCCCGGAGGGAGCTCAAGCTGGCGTCGGGAGGGGCTGCTTTTCTCCAGCTAGAGAGGAAAGGAATGGGCTCCTGGGCCTCAGCGGGCACGATCTTGTCTGTTAACACTGCAGTACCCCCAACCCCAAGGCAACATGGCCAGGAAACCCATAGCTCCCAGAACCCTGGAAGGTAAAACCTGTGAGTGGTCTGGGCATAGAGGAGTAGAGCTTCTAGGTCTACAACTGGGCATGAAAACAAACAAGACCCCAGCGAGTACCGTGTTGAGCCCCCAACACCACTTAGCCAGGGGCCTGGGCTCAGCTCCTGATTCCCACGGGGAGAGGGAGCGAGAACTGACGCCTACAAACTGTCCTTCGACCTCCACACACAGAGACACACACACAAGTAAACAGACAGATAATAAACGAGACACTGTGCTGAGGGTTAAAGCAGTTGGCAGTCATTTATTTCTCTAAGACAGCCTCACGCTGTCTCTATGGTTGGCCACACATCCCAGGCTGAAGTCAGGACTCTTCCGCCTCATCCTCCTGGGTCCTGGGTTGTAGGTGTGAGCCAGTGCCTGCCTTGCCTCCTACAGTCTCAAATGCCGCTGGCGGAGTGTGGTTTGACACAGGGAGTGCTTGGAAGTGTTAGCATCTGCTGATGATGAGCACGCACTTCCCGAGACTCCACGTGCTCTCTGTCCCTGTCTCCTTCTCTATTTCTGTCTGTGTCTTTACAGCGTTCCAACAGAAATATCAACATATGTTCACCAAAATATATTTCTAGATTTTTTCATAGTGCCCTATTGATAGCAGCAAGAACCAGCCATTTCCCAAGAGTCCAGCACTGATGGGAAGGGGACCAGGATGGGGACCGTGGGGCACTCAGACCATGAGGTGCAGTGAGCAGAAGGACTGGACCTTTATCAAGCAGCTACGCCAGCGAGCCTCACTTGATGGCAGCAAAATGAACCAGATGCAAAAGAGTGTATGGCACATGTTTGAATTCGTAAAGAGCGAATCGATGCAACGGCCAGGCAAGGCAGTCATGACTGGAGATGCTAACAGCACCGTTATCCTCGGGTGGAGACTAGGCCATGGGGGAGCACGCAGAGAGACTCTGGGCATTGCGGGTGCCTCGAAGAATGCATGTACAGCTTGCAAAAGACCACCCGGTACCCACGACACGTGCCGTTTTCTAACAGAGGTGTGCAGGTTCGTGTGGGTTGTCAACCTGATTGGGAATGGACTCAACACACACACATGCATCTTGGTGGGCCTGTGAGAATATTTCCAGGAAGAACTGGTTGAGGAGGGAAGCCCTTGCCCCTGGGTGGGCATCACCTTCTGGCAGCTCAGATATCAGGAGGCAGAGGGAAAAAGCAGGCTTCTCTGCCTGCTCACCTTCACTCTCTGCTGGCGAGTGCATCTGCTCTCTGCTGCTTCAGCTGCCTCCGTCTTTCACTGACCTCAGACTCCAGTGTCTTTGGCTTGCTAACACAGACTGAAGACTGCTGGCTCTTTGGGGTCCTCCAGCCTTTAACACCAGGTCAGGATGGCTGACACATGCAGCCTCGTGGACCAGGCAGCTGTTGACTCTTATCCTTCTGGGTGCACACAAACACTGCTGGGACTTTCCAACTGTCTTACGCAATTCAGTCAATAATCCAAGCTTCGTAACATTTATCTTATTGGTTCTTTTCTTGGGAGATCCCTGGCTGACAACGTGGTGACATTTTAATAATGAATTAAAAGAGGGAGACTTCACATTTCCTCCATTCATGACTCATCTCCTCCTCTGAGTAAACATGGAAGTTGGGGCTCAAGAATATTGATCTGAAGTTGTGATAAGTTATCCACTTCCTGGCATCTTCCTGTGCGTTGTTCCTGGTCGTTGTCCTGCCGTCACAGAAACACGGTGGCTGAGCCCAGCTGCTCCTTGTGCTTGCTGTTTCTCTCCTGAGCATCCAGAGGGGAGTTTCTCCCTCGATGCTATGGGCTGGAAAGTAGCATGTCTGCAAACACTGCTTGGCCACGGCCCAGGCGCCTCCTGTTTCCTTTCACCCTCACCTCTCCTCCTAGCACATTTCACCTGTCTTCCTTTCCTCCCCTTCCTTCCTTGGCCTGTCGGGGATATTCTAGGGGATGTCCTCAGGCTCCCATGACGCTCAGGCTCCATTCCAGACTCTGATTTGTCCAAGAAGGCAGATCAGAGTTTGAAATGCTCCCAACAAAGAATGTGGTAAAATTATTTAGTTTCTTTTGAGTTCAGTCAAAAAGGAAAAATGGTATCAGCAAAATTTCTGGCACACAGTAGATGCTTAATGCATACCTGCCTGCCAGCACACAATAAACACATTTTATTTATTTACTTATTTATACTCTATGGTATGACTGTGTTGTCTACACGTATGTATATGCACCATGTACATGCCCAGTACCAATGGAACTAGAAGTGGGAGTCAAAAGCTACAATTCGGGTTCTGGGAATAACACCTGGGTTTCCTGGGAGAGCAGCCAGCTGTACACCACTGAGCTTCCTCTTCAAATGCTCAGTTCATGCGCCCCGCTGCGTCGGCATGCTGGTAGGCTCTCCAGCACTGGCTGGGCAGAGATGCACTAAATTCCTAATTCAGATTTCCTATTATCTGCAGCTTTCAGTGGTTTTGCTTTCTACAGCTATTTGTTGGTAACACTACCTGCTGCCATTGTCTAGGATCAGGAGAACGAAGTGGCAAATTTCTGTGGACATGACGGTCATGAGGAGAGACCACACAGCACCAGAGGTAATAGTCTCAGCACAACCTGATGGTAGAAACTGGACCCAATCTTATCACCCCATCAGTTTGGGAAAGGAGTGGGTTACAGATGAGCCATGCCCACGGACAACACCCAGCTTCTCCCATCAAGCATCTTCCCTAACTCCAGAGTTAGTGGGCACCAGTGTGCTGACCAGTGAAGACAGGATTGTCCTTGGGGATGTCCTTGTCCATCCTATCATTGCAGGTTTTTGCTTTGCTCTCAACACAGGGTCTCACTATCTAGCCGGGGCTATTCTGGAACTGGTGATCCACCTGCTGGGATTGACAGGCATGCACTGCCACACCTAGTTCAACAGAATACTCCTCCTCCCCCACTTCCTCTTCTCCTCTTCCTCCTCCTGTGGTGCTGAGAAGCAGCACCACAGGTGATAAGAGCATTTTTATGGAGTGGATGCTCAAAGCAGCAACCTTTTTTTCAGTTTAAAGTTTTCTCTCTTCACTTTAGAGAGGGTCCCCACCCCCAATGGCAACTGTTGTCCCAACTCAGATACCTAAGACGTTCCCTGGAGGACACAATGTGAAAGTGGGAAGAGAGAGAGAGAGAGAGAGAGAGAGAGAGAGAGAGCGAACACACAGGTAAAATAAATCAACTTCCTCTGACATGAACTGATTGGCCTGCTCTTTAATCATCTCCCCCTGAGGGGGAAGCAGCCTTACCAGGCCACAGAAGAAGACAATGCAGCCAGTCCTGATGAGACCTAATTGACTAGGATCAGAAGGAAGGAAAAGAAGTCCTCCCCTATCAGTGGACTTTGGGAGGGGCATGTGTGCAGAGGGAGGAGGAAGGGAGGGATTGGGACGGGAGGAGGAAGGGAACCACAGGGGCATACAAAGTGAGTAAAGTGTAATTAATAAAGAATTAAAAGAATAAATCAACTTCCATCTTCTAACATCCAGAGAAAGAGAAAGTTACTGATTCATATTTTTCGGGCAGAATAATTCAAAAAGGTTAAAATTTTGATCTCTTTTGTTTACATAGAAAACTTTATCTTTTGTTAACTTACTTTTATAAAACTGTGTTTATTTCTCAGTTTCTCTCTTAACCCAGCTATCACACAAATAATGAGACTCTTTTATGTTTGTTTAACAATAAGCTTCACAACACAATAACTGAGCAGCTATTTCTCTATTCTTAACCCTCTAAGCTAATTTGGTTTCCTACCAGCAAGCATCCTGGAGATACTGGCACTTTGTAGCTTTCTCTGCTCCAGCTCCTCTTCTGATGTCTCCTGGACCTCTTCTGTGGGTCGATCCCCGTTTCCTCCTCTAACTCCTCCTCCCCTGGCTGGCAGGAAGTCCAGCCCTATTCTCTCTGCTCAGCAATTGGCTGTAAGCTGCTTTATTGGCATATCAGGGGACAAGTGTGCAGCAGTGTTAACCCGACGTTGAGATAGGAGATTCTCAGAACAAGGATTGTAACCAGAAATGGTGGGCACAGAAGTCAGCATTTGAATTACATAGTAACCTTCTGCCTGTAATCATTAGCTCCCATAATATTCCCCAAGCTCCTAGCTTTGGGGTGGGGAGGAGGTAGAAAGAACCTAGAATTTTCGCTAGACATAAACAATGGCTCTGTTTCCAAGGAGATGGCGACGGAAGATCAGAGAGGCTGTGAAAACAGCATGGAAAACAAGGCTGCTGAGTGCACAGATGAGTCCATGTGAAGAATGCTGGAGAAACAGGAAAATCGAGATTTAGGGCAGGGAGAAACCCATGGCAAAAGACTAATAATGGCACATTTAGCTTTGCAACCTTAATTGTCTTTGTAAGCCTAGAGTCAGGTGGCAGGGCAGACCTACAGCAGCTCCCACGGCTGGACCCTCCGGGCCGTCTGTCCCACTAGATGGTGGTGTGAACAGCAGGATATCCTGAGCTCCCGACTCACGATGTAGCCCAGGCTGACTTCAGACCAGCGCGCCTCCGACTGTCCCGAGTGCAGGGCCTACACGTGGACACTGGCTTGACTCCAAATGGAGTCCATGGTTTGGGTGATGCAGCATCACCAAGTAGACGAATTATTATGGGGTGTGATTCACAGATGTGTTGCTTGTCCTCAGTGCCTCACGCATTCCCTCAGAAGTCAGTGTGAACCTGAGGTTTGCACCCCGCCTTCCCTGCCCCAGGAGCCTCTGGATAAAGGGCACATTCATAGCTCAGCATTGGTCTTGTTTATGACTGAAATGCGGGGCGAGGGAGGGATTGGCGCCTTGATGCTAACGGGTGGTTTCTTCAGACTCCATGACAGCTGTGGGCCTCTTCTCCAAGCCTGGCAGAATTACTGCTGCAGTTAACAACTCAGCCGCTCCCACTCCTGACATTTTTACCTATCCACCTACTCCTCTCTCCCCCTTCTCTTACTAGTGCTAACCTCCAGGGCTGCTGCCTGTACTGTGAGCCTCAAGCTGGTGGACTACCACGGCAGGAGTCATCTTCCATGGCTGTAGCTTACAGTGCTGGAATGGCCACCTCATCACCATCTTTACAAAATAAGTGGCAGGGATCCCGCTTTGCAGATGAATATGCCGGAAGTTTACACAACCTGTTGTGTGACACACACAGCCCACCTAAGCCCTTGCAATCTCTGACACTTTTGCTTCACTTCCTACAAGAGAGATCAGGGGAAGGTGTAGTGATAATTGTGTAATTTTGGTTTCTTAAAAAGAAATACAGAAATGTTACGGGAATATGTTGTTTTAATCCCAGGAGTAGGGAGAAGCATCATAGCAGTTGACTATGATTTGCCTTGTGCTCTAGCAGGGGAGTGGTTCTGCTGGCTGCAGATAGTTTCTTTGAGTGTGTGCCATTTGGAATTCTGGGAACTTTTCAGAGGATATAGAAATGCTAGCGGGGAGGGGGGTTGCTGTTGTTGGCTGGCTGGTTGGTGGATGCTGTTTGTTGGGGTTTATCAAGCGGTCGAGCAAAAAGAAGAAACAATATACTGACCATGAAGGTCAAACTGGCTCCAAGGAACCTGATGCCCCTACTCAGCAGGAAGTAGTCTAACGATAATGACACCCCCTTTCTCCTCTATCCTTTCTCTCTGACCTAGTGTTGGAGGGTTGGAAGGGCGGAAAAGGGTGGAAGAGAGAAAAAGAACTCACAAAGTAGCAAACGCCCGCTACAGAAAGAGGTGGGCAGAGGGGATGGAAGGTGGTAAGTGGAGATGCTGGGGCTTGTATATTGGTGTGGGTGAGACTCAGATGCCGTGAGAAGGGAGGGCTGGTGAAGAAAGGGACAGTTTATCCCAAACTGCCTAGACGCTGACCGGAGACCATCCACACACACCTCTGCCTGCCTCTTCCATACGCATCCTGCACGGTACTGGGAGTGGGTGTTGGTGTCTTCTTTTTCTAGTTTCACCTGTTCTCCTTAGAAATGGAAGAGCTGGATCCATGTCTGGAGATAGGCTGGATCAGGAACCCTTAGAAAGTGAGATGAGTAGTCTGGTCTGGCCTCCCTTGAGGTCTGTGGAAACATGGGATACCACTCCGAGTGACTAAAGATGGTGATAATCCCAAACTGGCTTTGGGAGCTTTCATTCACACTGGATGTAGGCTGCCAGCCCACCTTGTCAACTCAGGTAGAACCAATCCGCAGTCCTGGATTACTCTGCTTAAAGGAGGAATGGCCAACTACCAAAAGTGGTTCACAGGTTCACCATAATCCCTCACAAAACTCCAGAAACATTCTTCCTCAACATTAAATAACATCCTAAAATTCACACAAAACTGCAGAAGACCCCAGATGCCAAAAGAAACCTGAGCAGAAAGAGTCCTGCCAGAGGCATTTCCAAGCCTTATCTCTTTAGACTGCAGAACCGTACTGACAAGGCCGTCTGCCATCAGGAGCAAAGCAGACAGTGGAATGGAGTCACGTAGAGGGCCCGGATATAAGCCCATGGAGTATGGCCACCTGGTTGACAAGGGTGTCCGTGCTGGTTAGGTTTTCTCAGCTTGACACAAATAGAGTCACCTGGGAAGGGAGGCTCAGCTGAGGAACTGCCTCCCTCAGATTGGCCTGTGGTTAATGAGCTCCCACCTTTGCTTCCCTTGATGATGGACTGCAACCAGAAAGCCAAATAAACCCTTTTCTCCCACAGGTTGTTTTTGGTCACTGTTTTATCTCAGCAGCAAAAAGGAAACTAGACAATGCCAAAACAAACCATGAAGAAAGGACGGCCTAGTCAACAAATGGCTGGGAACACTACACACAGAAGAAGGCCTCTCCCTGGACACAGGCAAACAGGCATTGGCACGGACTTTCTGAAAAGGAACCCAATAGATCCAAAATAATAGGAATCGATAAGTAGGATCACATAAAGTTAAAAAGCTGCATACAGCCCAAGAAACAACTGAGTGGGACTGACTACAGAATGAGAGGAAATTTTTGCAAGCTTTATATCCAAGAGAAATGTCTAGATTGTATGAAGAACTAAAAAGTGAACACCAAAGCTTGAAACAACACAATCAATGAGAGAGAGAATGACTCACAGAAGATGAAGCACAAAAGGCCAATAAACATATGAAAATACGTTTAACATCCTCAGCAACGAGAAATACATTAAGGTTAAACCTACATTAAGGTTCCATCAGAACGGCTGTCATAAAGAAAGCAGCAGCAAGAACTGCTGGTGAAGACACAGCTTTGGTAACAGGAATCCTTATGTGCTGCTCTTAGGCTGAGGAGAACTGGGGAGGAAGAGACTGTAGAGAACAACTCCTGTGGGTTTGAGTTCAGTGGCTACGATAGAACATTCTGACAAAAGCTGTTGGGGGAGGGTGTTGTTATTTGGCTCACAGTTCACATTTCACAAGGGTAGCCAGGGAGAACTGAGGCAGAGGCCATGGAGAAATGCTGCTTCCTGGCTTGTACTACATGGCTTGCTCAGCCTGCTTTCTTTTTGTTTTGTTCCTCTGTGCAGCTCTGACTGTCCTGGAACTCGCTCTGTAGACCAGGCTGGCCTCAAACTCAGAGATCCGCCTGCCTCTGCCCACCAGGTGCTGGGATTAAAGGTGTGTGCTCCTAGCGACTGGCTCAGCCTGCTTTCTTATTTGACCCAGGACCACCTGTCCAGGGATGGGGCTGCCTACATCAACCATCAGTCAAGGAAATGTCCCATAGGCTTTCCCACAGGCCAATCTGATGGAGGCAATTCGTGAGCTGAGGCTCCCTCTTCCCAGATGATTTCACCTTGGGTTGAGTTGACAAAAACCAAAGAGCCAAACCCAGCCACGTTGCTACTCCTTCAGCGACGCAGCAGACATTGAGCCAAACATAGTTCCCAGAGCCAGAGTCAAGGGACAGATCTACCAGGATAAATTAATTAGCAATTAAACTTTTCTGTTGATAAACATATGCCCTGAGAACTCAGAGCTCTTCCCTGTGTGGGAGGAAAGGCTTTCTGGAGGAAGCGGTCACTCCTGAGTCTCTCTTGGTGGATGATTAGGCAGACCTCAGTACTCAGCATGTCCAGCCAGCTAAAAGAAGTCTGAATTGGTCTACCTGCGCAGGTGGGCATGTGTGTGTTGGTGATGGAGGCTGGGTATGACATGGCTGAGAAGCAGTCAGAACAGCCATGGGCATAGTTCATGCCCTTGTGTTATTCTGTGTGTTTGTGTGTGTGCCTGTTCATACGTGTGTGTACACGCCACAGTGTGTGTGGAGAGGTCAGAGGACAGCTTTAGGCGTCAGGTCTTGCCTTCTATCTCAAGACAGTGTCTCTTGTTCATTCACCGGTATGCCAGGCTAGCTGAACTGTGAGCTCCCTGGGGCTTTCCTGCCTTGGGTCCATCTCACGAATCTGGCTTGGCGTGGTGCGTTCCACCTGCCAGTTTGAACTTAGTAGGCGGCTTATCTACAGAGCCACCTCCCTGGTCCACCTTCCATGATTTGGAGGCTCCAGGAGCTGATGAAGGAGATGTGGCTTCCCACGCGTGTCCTCAGAGCGCCGCTGTGGCAACTAGGCTGGGGAAGCTTGTAACAAGCTGTGAGAGCTTTGCAAGTCCCGGCTGCACTGGCCTCGGAATGGCGAGTCCAGGCCAGCCGGAGGCTGCAGGGAATGCTCACGGGCAGAGGCTGGTGAGCTGCAGGCTGCGGCTCATGTGCACAGCACCGCAGCCAATGGCAATGTAGCTGGGTCTGCTGCAGCATACGAACCCAACGCCAGCTGACTGAAGCAGGAAAGAGCCCGAGGGAGAGGACATGAGGGCTGAGGTGGGGGAGAGGCGCCCAGGAGCAACTCCCAGAGTCACATGTCAAAGGGTCTGGAGAAACTTCTGCTGCTTAGGTCGCTGGACCCTGGCTGTCACCGCTGCTGTCTCTGCAACGTGAGTGTGAACTGAAGGGGTGGGAGCTGCGTTAATTCTGTGAGCCACAGCCAGTGTTGCTGTGCTCAGCTCTAGCCTGTATGCTCAGGAGGTGGTGGCTCAACTCTAGCCTGTGCCCAGGTTGCCAAGGCTCCTGGAAGTTGGATCCTGACATTTTGGGGGCCTTCAAATAGAGGAGGGACCAAAGCAATGAAGGTGTATAAAATGCAGAACCTGGCTGGAGAGGTGGCCCAGTGGTTAAGAGCACTGGCTGCTCTCCCAGAGGACTTGGGCTCAGTTCCCAGCACTCTCGTGCTGGCTCACAACCGACTGTAACTCCAGTTCCAGGATCTGACGCCCTCTGCTGGCCTCCAAGAACACGTGATACACATGTGGTTCTCAGACATACATTTGGGCAAAACACCCATCTATAAAAAATAGTATGGAGAGAAAATTTAAATATATTGAAGACATAAAAAATAAAATAAATGAAACACAGAACTTGGCAAATAGAAATGGCATTGAGACGTGGCATTGAAAGTGACTGGCACTCACCACAGAGGCTTCAGCTGAGGACAGAGCTGTCTATCAGGTTTCAAACTCTCTGCTCTATGATGACACCTCACTGAACTCACAGAACTCACTGAAATCTCTGGGCAAATATCCCTGCATTCTGCCTCTGCCTTATAGACATGCCACAGCCCAGGGGAGAAGGGCAGAGGTCTGAGCACCCGCAGCCTGGCTTCTGAGATCACGGTGAAACTGACAAATGAGGAAATGGTGGTCAACCCTGAGAGCCAATCAGCTTGACAGGATGTAGAATCGCCTGAAGACACAGCTCTGGGCATGCCTGTGAGAGTTTCTAGACTGGGTTGACTGAGGTGGGAGGGCACACCCTGAAAGCGATTGATGTCATCCTGTGAGCTGAGGGCAACAGAGTCCATCTCCCTGCTGCCTGACTGTGGATGTGGCCTGCTGCCTCACAATCCTGCCGCCTTGGTGGGAAGCCCCTCAGACCGTGAGCCCAAGCTAACCCGCCTTCTTTAAGTTTTTGTCGGACATTTTGTCACAGCAACAAAGAAAGGACCTAAGACACTAGGTATATTTTTAAAATATAGGCTATTGTACCCAGATCTCGTGGCCTCATCACATATAGACAAACGAGATCTCCAGGACTGTCAGCGTGACCTTCTGAGAATTCCATGGCCAGGTATTTTTGGAAGTCTCCAGGAAACAAGCGTATGAGTCAGACCAAGCTGCTGCAAGCCACCACACTGTCACCTCACTCTGACAACTGCAGGTCTGCTGCAGGAGCCGGTGGCCGTGGTGGAGGCTCCGTGGTGGACCCTCTGGTGTATGGGCAGTCTCCTGCAGCTGCGCCTGACCAGCCTACAGTTACCCCACCTCCTAGCTGAGTCATTTGTGGCATATTGTCTCTGCCAGCCAGGCCTGAGACCTTCCAGGAGGAACTGGCCCATCACCCAGGAAAGGCCTTAAGCCCTGGATGGCTCTGCTCAGTCTGGTCCTGGATCCCCTAGCTGAAAGGAGTCCTACTGTGTGCCCTGTGAGCAGCAGCTTACTGGGCTACGGGGCTGCTTGTGCCCCCAGGAATCTCCAGTGCATTGGGAAGCCATAGCCATGTCAGCCCTGGGCCTGCACAGACCATCTGTATAAGGACGTTAGCTGCCCTTCAAGACCAGCGCATGAAACAGCCGGCTGCAACATCCTCTTTCGTCTGGTTTCTTTTAAGGAAAATTTCCTTTCTTCCTTTTTTCATTCCCTTTCACCCCCACCCCCTTCCTTGTCTCTTTCTTCAGTGTGTGTGTGTGTGTGCATGTAAAAGTAACTTTTATTCACCTGATTCAATTGTTGTCTTGGACCCTTACTGCCTCACTCTGCTGACCTAGGCCTAATCCTGGAAGCTTCTAACCTCCATACAATCTAAACTAGGTCTAGAATGTTTTCAGCCTCTGAGACTTACTGCCGAATAAGCTCACCCTTTCTTGTTCCTACTGAGCTCTGGGCTGGTTCAACTCAGCTGTCCTGGTGCAAACTTCTCCCCCAGCTGACTTATTCAATCCAGCTTTTCTAAATTGCTCTGTTTGACCTCAAACTAACTAGCATTCTGCTCTAATCTCTTGGCTCTTTCTCATTTTCTGGCTCATTTGGTCTTCACCTAAATTCTCTTTCTGTAACCTGATTTTTACTGTCCTGGTAAAACTGTTCTTTCTCTCTCTGCATTGCCCCTTAAGTAGCTTCCCTTTCCTCCCTCTTCTCATGAGAGTGGGACATATCCTATTCTGTCAAGTCTTTCTCTGATTCATCACTTTTTCTGTCACTCACTTAGACATCAGTTTCAAACACGGCTGCTTGCTTCTACAACATAACTTTACCTTCATTGTTTGGGATTAAAGGTGTGTAACCACCACACCTGGAAACTTTTTTACCTGAAACTTGCTCTATACCAGTCTGGCCTTGAATTCGGATCTGCTTGCCTCTGTCTCCTGGATTAAAGGCATCCTTGTATTCCAGCCAGATGACACAGACCTAAAAGGTCTTTGGATGTTATCTCTTGCCAAAACAGCCATGTTCTAAATTAACATTCTTGTACATTTGTGTGTGTGAGTACACACACACACACACACACACACACACACACACACAGATCTTTAGTGTATGCATATACATTTGTATGTGTGGGTGCATGCACACAGATCTTCAGTGTGTGTGTGCATGCATGTAATTCATGTGTGCATGCACACAGAGACCAGAGAACATTGGTGCCTTCCTCTTTCCCTCTTGCTCTCCTGAGATGTGGCCATGCCCAGGTTTTTATGTGGCTGCTGGGGACCCAAGCCCCAGTCCTCATAATTATGCAGCAGGCACTCTTATCTCCGAGCCCCCTCCCCAGTCCAGAAAACATGAAGCTTTTAATTGGCTGGTATTATTTTCCTTCCATCCCAGCTTTAGGTTCAGCAATTCATCCCCTTACTCGGAGCAGTCACCATCAGCCGCTTAGCTGTAAGTGGGGGAGGTGTGGATGAGTCTTGGGCTGGTCTGATCTCCCTGGTGAAAGGCTTTGGTTGGAGCATACCATTGGAATGTGACCCCAGAAAGCAGAAGCCAGGGAACAGGAAGGAAGAACAGGGAAGGAGAAACAGAGACTCAGGGTGCATTGTGGGTTACTGCTGCTGGCAGTGGGACCCACTTTCTGCTCTGTACGGCCAAGGTGGGCACAGACAGATGCCTCCAGGACTGTCTAAAGGAGAAAAGGTAGGAACACTACCACGGCTCTGTGCCCTTGGAAGAACTCGGCCATGGAAGTTTGCGTGGGAATGGGGAGGGGCTTACTTGCCTTGCCCTGCACAGGCCTGATGTGGAGTCTCCCAGGCAGAGAGAAACAAGCCAGCCACAAGTTACTGTTCAAGGAGGAAGTTCTCCATCACAGGTTGACTGAGGTCAAGGGTTGGGCCAAAGCCATGGCCCAGCACCAAACTCCACGTGGTTGTTAGTCAGGTGCTCCGTGTCGGACGCCTGGCGCAGTATCTGCCCCGCAAAGTCTGTGTTGCTGATGTTTGTATGATTTTTGCGCTGCGCGCAACACTGTCCTAGAGCTCTGTGAGTGCACGCTGAGGGACTGTGTTCAGTCAACTGTGCTGTTCAGAACTTGGGTGAGGGACACCATGCAAGCCTTCTTGCCTGGAGGTACGCCCCCTCCACCGTGCAAATGCCCCGATTTGGGGGACTGTCGGTAACAGGACCTCATCCTGATTCATTCTGCCGGGAAGGAAGGAGGAACTAAGATTTAAGGCTGACTGTGGACGAAGTGAGCCATGCTGGTCTGCTTTCTCACGACACTGTGCCTTGGCTGACTCGGGCAGACCAGGTCACTTGGCTTTTGCGTAACTGATGGATGAGAGGCCACAGAATATGGGAAGGTGCTTCTCCTGGATACCCACGCAGACAGAGCTGGCGGAAGAGCCAGGCTGCCTTCGGCTGAGCTGGTGACCAAGTCCACTCATGTGAGGAGAGCCAGAACATGGGAACAGGCAATGAATGTGCCTTTCACGGGCACCTTTGAAGGCCAGCCCCGTCCAGTCTGTGCTTATCCATCTGATCTCCCAAACCTGTTCATATGCCAGCCCCAAGGAGGCTGGCCAGTCCTCTCACCCTTCCATTCCCAGCTGAGTCTTCTGACCTCAGCTCTGTGCCTAAGATGCAACAGCTGACATAATTCCAGGGAGCTGTTAGGTCCTCCATGCTGGCTGCTCCAGCTGCTGCCTAGCTTCTAGGCCTCACAAGGGCTGTCCTTCCCATGACCTCACAGCCAGTCTCAAGCTCTTGGGGATTCAGAATAGTGGTTCTCAACCTGTGGGTCGCAACCCCTATGGGGTCCAGTGACCCTTTCACAAGGGCCATTTGAAAACACAGATATTTGTTATGATCCATAACAGTAGCAAAATTAGTTATAAAGTAGCAATAAAATAATTTTATGGTTGGGGGTCATGAGGAACGGTACGGAAGCTGCCCCCAACCATCTTTACTCTTATAGAGGGCACATGGTGAGGGCTCACCCAGGGTGAGGGCTGGGAGTCACTCCATTCTAAACGTTAATATACTGATGATAAAATATGTCTCTCTGGATCACTATCTTTTATCCCTGATCTCGAGACTCAACAACTCTGTGATGATTAATATCAACTGTCAATTTGAGAGGATCTAGGGCCTTAGAAGAGCCGTCCCTGGGCATGCGCACAAGGGAGCTTGTGGGTCAGGTTAGCCGAAATCAGAAGTCTCCCCCCAAAGTGGCGGCACCGTTCCGCCCTCCTGTTGCTGCAATAGGAGAGGACAGGGTTTATTTTGGCTTACAGTTCCAGAGGACACAGACGGACGCATGACAACAGGCACCCATAGCCCCGCAGCCGGAGCGGGAAGCGGGCTGAGCCTGTAAAACCTCGGAGCCCACCCCGTGACGCACTTCCTCCAGGGAGGCCCCGCCCCTACCCTCCCACAGCCTTCCCAAACAGCGCCCCATGGGACCAAGTGTTAAATACAGGGGCGTGTGGGGACATTTCTCCTCCAGACCGCTACAGCTGGGGTTTCAGACCGCAGTGGGAGGAAGAGGGGGAGGAGAAAAACAAACAAACGAAGGGAAGAAGTCAGCCGAGCCAAGCCCTCACGTCTCTCCACCTCTGTCTGTGCGTGCAATGTGGCCAGAAGTCTCCCATCCCTGCCGCCATGCCTTCCTCAGCGCGATGAACCTCAGCCCCCCGAGGAGCCAAAAACAACCCTAATCTTTTTATCAGATACAGTGTTCCAGCAATGAGAAAAATAACTAATACAAATTTAAAACCCAGAAATTGGTTGTGATCAGAACAGTGTGGTTTAGCTGAGCTGGAGAGAGGCTGCTGAGGGATGCTGCTGAGCTCATGCTTGGCCATACACACCTACGGCTCCTAGATATTAATGCCGTTGCTTAAGAGACTTCTCAGAGCCCAGGAGGACTTACACAAGACATGGTCCATGTACCAATCAACCTTCCGTAATGCATCCTGGATTCTGGAGTGTTTCTGGCCCCGGGAATCTTACAGGAAGGGTTGAGGGTCCTCTTAGGATATTGAGGACCAGGGGCAAGTGACCATGAGTGGCCATTGTTCTTCACGCTTGACGAGTCAGAAACTCAAACATAACTGAAGCCAGAGAAGAAGGCCACTGACCTTTAACTCTGAAATCAGTGAAATGCCAGCAGACACAGTGACATCTCTTCCAAAAAAGGAACAGACACCTGCTCCTTTTAATCCACGCCATGAATCCAGCAGCCCCTGCAGTAGCTAAACCCTTTGAACATACTAAAACATGATCTACATGAATTTTGTGGGTCTTTGTCCTTTTCTGTCCCTTCCTCTCCCTTTCCCCTTTGCCATGACACCACCCACAAGAGAACAGTCTGAGACACTCAAGTCACCATCAGGCTCTGGGTACATGGTTAGGATTCAGCTGCTGCGCTGACATGGCTGTCCCATGGCTGGGAATCCTGGTGGAAGGTGGTTCTGTGACTGGAATCTCATCTGAGATTGTCCCACTGTTTCCTCACTTGGGTTCAGTTCAGAACAGGGCTCTCGTCACCCACAGGAGCAGATGCCCATCCTCCGAGTCTTGTATAATGAGTAGGCAGAAGGCTTCCCACTGGCTGCTCGCCTTAGGGAAGACTTTGAAAAGGTGGGTGAGGGGCCCTTTGGTCACAGTACAGAAGGGGCCAAAGTACTGCATGGCCAGAGGCGGAGCTTTGTTCAACTTGCTGTCCTTAGCAACCAACATGGTAACTTTAAACAAGAAAACACTTGCAGGACACATTTGTGGGTTTCTCCGCAGCACCCACTCCCCACTTCTCCTTCCAAGCCTTTTGTTGTGGATGGACAGATGCATGCGCTCCCTCCACTGCTCATCCCTCTGGCTGCCGCGATTGCTCCACAGATGAGCACGTGACCCACTTGGAGCCAATCAGAGTGAGTCTCAGGCGGGGACGGTGGTTGATGGCTACCTGTCTCCCTGCTGTGACAATACACCTGACAAAGGCAGCTTGAGGGAGGGTTGATTTGGGCTTGAAGTTTGAGGATGCTGTCACCATGGAGGCGAGAGCAAGAGGCAGCTAGTCACACCACATGCTGACTGGACTGATCTTGCCACAGCTGCTGTGAGTGCATGAGAGTGCTGGTTCCATCGCATCGAGAGAACATTGTTTTGCCCCATCCTCCGCAAGGCTCTCAGAATCCTTTTTTCTGAGCGTTTACCCTCTTGAAGTCCTTACAGGAACGTATGAAGCTACGTTTCTGCCCTAGGGCTTGAAACACTGCGGTTGGCTGGCTCGACGCATCAGCCCTGGCTCTGCCACTGGCTTCCTGGGGTCATGGAAAAAATGTGGACCTCCCTGAATATCCCTTAGCTCACCCGCAGAACAGGACTCATGACGCCATCTCGGGGTCATCGAAAACACAGAACATTCAAGTCGTGCAGATGCCTTCTAGCTCTGCGAGCTCAATGAGAAAGCGCTAACATCAGACCTGGGAGGTGCTGTCTTCTGCTCGTGAGGTTGGTGACAGAGAGGTAGGCAATGGCCACCCAGGGCACAGTCAGAGGTGAAGTTGGATAAGAGGGCCTGGTCTGGCCTGTAGCAAAATGGACAATGTGATCCCTGCCAAAGACAGCAGCTGTTTCGGGGGCTAACCAGTGGATGCCAGACAGTAAGGATTTGACTGATGTCACTTTTTAAAGTGAAGCTAGAAGGCAAAATCCCCTCTTACTCCAATCCTCCTGACTGCTAAATTATTGCAAGTAAGTGAAATAAAATTAAAATCTCTACAGTCCAAACAAGATTGCTGTCAGAGCCTGCTCGAGGGACAGCATCAGTTTATGACATTTGCTTTCAAGTCTGGAGGGCTGCAATGCACACCAAATACTGAGCCCATGTGGTTTCTCTGGCCTCACTCATCTTCATGCACCCACCCATCCACCCATCCATCCATCCATCCACCCAACCATCCATCCACCCACCATCACCCATCCATCCATCTGCCCATTCATCCACCACTCACCCATCCATCCATCCACCCACCCATCACCCATCCATCCATTTGCCCATTCATCCACCTACCCACTCATCCATCCATCAACCCACCATTCACCCATCCATTCATTCATTCACCCATCCATCCATCCATCCATCCATCCACCCACCCATCCATCCACCCACCCATCCACCCACCCCATCACCCATCCATCTATCTGCCCATTCATCCACCCACCCACCCACTCATCCATCCATTAACCCACCATTCACCCATCCATCCACCCATCCATCTATCCATCCACCCACCCATCCATTCACCCTTCCACCCATCTATCCATCCACCCATCCATCATACATACATCCATCCACCCTCCCTTCCACCCACGGATCCATCCACCCTGCTCAATGTTACAAGACAGAGGCTTTGTGTAGGCAGGAGGGGATCTTCCCATGTGTAGGCAGTTGACAACATGCTAAAAACCCAGCAAGGACAAGGTGACAACAGGCAGAGAACGAGATCAAAGTACCCTAGCCTTCTTCCTCCTCATCCATTCATTCTGACTCCTTCGAGCCTGAAAGTCAAAGGGCTTTAACTCATTTGTTACATTTTGTAAATGTTGGCCCATATACAGCAGCAAGCTAGGCTGTGAGGACATGTGTTTGCATGTCTATTGAGTGCATGGCACATGTGGGGCTTTCAATACTTTGTCTTGTGATACCATTGCTAATTATGCCCACAGAGAAGGAAAGGCCAAGCAGTGAGACTGCCGCCCTGGAGCTCCCAAACTGCTTCCAAACTGCTTCTGTGTGCTAGACTGTGCGTCCCTGGACTCCGTGTTGTCACTCTGGTTCTAGTTAGCAAGTGGCATGCTTTGGGTCTGGAGTGTTTGCTGCGTTTGCTGTAGTGAGGCCTTGTCTTCAGCCCATGGTGCTGGTAGGAGGTGATAGGCAGTTTAGGATGGGGGTGGGAGGGCTTCCAGGAATGTCCATGCACCCTTGAGGAGGGCAGTGAGGCCTCAATTCCCTCTTCCTGTCTTCAGACCTGGGCATGCAAGCAGCTTGATTCTACTGTGACAGGCTGCCTCACCACAGGGCCAAATCAAAGAGGCCAGTTTGCCACAGGCTGAAACCTCTACACATGGCAGCTCATGGCAGCTGGGAACACACAGGTCTGCTGGCCTCCACAGCCTCGCTCCCCAGAATCACCTCTGACACTGGCCGGCACGGCCTGCCGATTCCAGCTGCTGCTCTGTGCCCCTCTTGGAGGAGCAAAGCTGCACTCCACCACTGTAGATGGACTCTTCTCGGCCTTTTGAGAATTGCTGCCTCGTCAGAGTAGCCAACCAGAGGAGGGCGTGGCTGGCCAGGGAAAGCTGCCACTTTTCTTGGCAAAGCAATCCCTGCTGGCTGTGTTCTGTAAGACCTGAATACGGAGCCTAGGGCGAGGCTGCGGGTATGACCGGGGGCCATGTATCTCAAACTAGCTCCAGACTGAAGACATATCTCTGCCAGCTGAGTACTGTGGCTTATCGCTAGCACTTTAGCTCCTTCCCCAGTGGTCCCCAGCCCAGGAGTATGTTCTAAGACCTTTTCTGGATGCTTGAAACCAGATGATGACAATGGCTGCTTTCAGCCAGTGTTTATACACACCTGTGATTAAAGTGTAATTTGTGAGTCAAGCACACTCAGAGATGACTAGCAGCAACAATACAATAGGTAGGAGGACAATACTCAGAAGCAGATACTACGTTTGTGTTCTCGTACCGTGTCTCAATATCCTGTATTCACTTCCCCCCATCATGCCGTGCTGGTTTATCTGGGGTAGCTGCCCTACCCAGAGCCCTTTACAGAAGGCTTCCTGGCCAGCTGCTAAAAGCGCTGCCGCTGGAGAGTTGCCCTCAGCCGTACGGGAGCTGACTGTCCCAGAGGGATGTCCTGTGATAACCTTTGCCCCTCCCTGGCATGGCCTCTGGGAGTCATGTCTATGTTGCAATCTGGGTCCCAGTCTGCTTCCTTGTTCCCTTCCTGCTAAGGGCACTCCCCAGAGAAACCTCATGGTTCCAATTCTTGTTGCAGGCTTTGCTTGTGGGAGCCTGGCTTGAGAGGGAAGTTCCCAGCGGTAGGCCCTGCCAGGTCTCCGCACTGGCTTACAGTTTCCACAGTGCCAGGCACAAGCCTCAGGGTTCGCCTGGAGGTGAGGCCTCTGTACGAACAAGAGACAGTGGAAGCCATGGACATGGCCTCTCCGTGGCCCTGCTCATAGGCCCCTCTCCTGCACAGACCTCTGGGCTCACAGAAGTCCCAAGGGTGGGGGTGATAAGTGCATCCAGATTCCTTGACTCGGCACAGAGGTTGTTCTTGTCTCTCTCACTTTTAGTTCTTTGAATACATTTGCATGAGGGGAAATGGAGCCTGGGTCCCGGTGTAGATTCTAAAGGACATTTGGGCAAAACAAGACTGTGAGAGGAGCAACAAGTGTATTCACAAGCACATGGACTGCCATGTCCAACCTCATCTTCTGGTGTCACAGTGCACATTTATATGGGGGTGTGTGTGTGTGTGTGTGTGTGTGTGAGAGAGAGAGAGAGAGAGAGAGAGAGAGAGAGAGAGAGAGAGAGAGAGTCTCTGTGTGTGGTCTGTGTGTGTCTGTATCTGTGTCTGTGTGTGTGTGTATACGTACCTGAGGGTACATACAAAGGCGGGAGGTCAGTGCTGTATGTCTTCTTTAATTGGATTCCACACTGGTTTTCAAGACAGGGTCTCCCACTGAACCTAGATAGGCTAGGCTGCCTGGCCTGAGCTGCAGACATCTGCCTGTGTCTGCCTCTGGTACCGGGACTGAAGACGAGGCTCCATGCCTGGCTTTAGCCTGAGTTCTTGGGAACTGTACTGTGCCTTCAAGTTTGCGAGGCAAGCACCTCGTCATCTGAACCGTCTCTTCTGCCCCTCACTGCTCATGTTAAAGGTGTCCTGGTCCCTTTGTGGGTCTGGGAGATGCAATATCCCTTGGCTTTGGGTAGGAGGGAGGGACTGAAGCCACAGCAGGGACAAATTGTTGAGTTCAACAGCGGAGTGCTGAAGATATCTGAGCCTCAGCCTGCAAGCCAGATGATTCTGAGGGAGAGCATGTTCAGAGTATGTGGTGGGGCATGTGTAGAGCCCCTGTGGAGAGTCAGCAGGAAGCCAGGCACCTGCATCAGGCTTCCAGCGCAGGATGGGGGGGGGGGGCAGAGGTGGTGGCTGCCTTAGCTCTGTATGTGAGGCTCCACGGGACACAGGATGGGGGTGGGCAGAGGTGGTGGCTGCCTTAGCTCTGTATGTGAGGCTCCACGGGACATAGGATGCGGTGGGCAGAGGCTGGTCACCAGCTTAGCTCTGTATGTGAGGCTCAGGAGACCTCGTTCCTCGGAGCTAACAGTGTTGGTGGAACCACGCATCTCAGAACTCTGGCCGCATCACACCTCCTTTACAGTTGCTTGTATTTACATCCTTCCCTGGGTGGTGGCTTCCCCAGATGCTTACGACAAGACTGGCCTGCTGGCATCCTGTTTTCATACCTTAGGAAATGCTGGGGACTGTTCTAAAAGTTATGAAGACAGATTGTGAAGAAGGCGCTGGTTGGAACCTTTGGGATGTCATACTTAGATCCGTCATCCATAGAAGTTCTGGGCCTTCACAGTGCATCCTTAGGAGAGTCATAGGTTGGTGGCTCTTTGCTGTCAAGATGGCTGGATCTAAAATAGCCTAGAAGGCCCAGGCCCAGATGTGCATTGGGAGAGCATTTCCAGATAGGCCCAACGAGGAAGGAGGACTGTTCTGACTCCATGGGCTGAACAAAAACGAGAAAGCAGGCTGAGCAGCATTTGTGTCTCTGCTTCCTGACTATGGATACGGAAGAGCTAAGTGTGCTAGTGTTTGTGTGACTCCGGCATGGGGGTGCGGAGATAGAGAGGACGATCTTGGGCTCAGGGGCCAGCCAGCGTAGCCAAACTGCGAGCTCCAGGTTCAGCGATAGGCCGGCCTCACCAACGTGGGGATGGACGGAGACAGGCTCTCTGGTCTCCACATGTGGACGCACAGGTGAGCACATCTTCACACACGTACACACATGCACGCGATGATAAGGACGGTGAGGGAGGCCGACAGCGGGAGTCCTGCCGGCCTCTCCATGGTAACTGAAGTTGGGCCCTCGTGCCTTCTTAAGGACCCTTACACAGACACATTTCCCCCAGCTCGGCTGGACCTTGTTCTCAGAAGTGGGAGAGGTTAAAGTATCTTTCAAACTCTAGGTAATTAGGGCAGCCCCACGGAACCCCTGACACCCACAGGGCTTGTCTGGATCTTCTGGAATATTGGCTCTGCAGCCCCGCAGGTCAGGGAGCCCATCCTTGGTGAAAAGGCTTTGGCCTGGGAGCTGAAGAACACATACATGGTGATTCTTGGGCCCAGGGTTAGCCAAGAATATGTGCGCAGGGCCCCCAAACTAGCACCGCTGGTTCCTGTCGTAAATGTAGGCAATGTATTTTAAATGAAACCACCCAAAGAGCTGCCTGCACAGGGGACCTTGAAGAGGAGAGCAGGGCCTTCCTTCTGAGGCCACCATGGCATCCTCAGGACAGAAGGAAAGCCTGGGGGGCCCTCGTGGTCACCAGAGGCAGCGAATATCAGCGTGTGACAGTGTGGAGGGAGCCCGCCTCCAGGGAACCCCTTAGGGTGTACTCTCCAGGCAGGGCCTGGGGCTTGGCCTGTGGAATGCTTACCCAGCGTGCAAGAAGTCCTGGACTTGAGTCCCAGCGCCACGTGCCACCAGGCACAGTGAGGCACAATTGTATTCCCAGCGGTCAGAGGGCAGGTGCAGGCGGTCGGAAGCTAACAGCACCCTTGGTTACTCGGTCATTTCGGGCTCCAGGAAACCTTGCCTTAGGAAAAGAAAGAAAGAAGAGCATGCTCCTGGTCCCGACCTCCAGCTGGGTGTTTCTCAGTCCTGCTGGTCTCTGAGTGTCTGCTCAGGTTTGAGGCCTATTTTATACCAAACAGCACTACATCCAGCCTTGAGCTGTGTGTTCACTGGCTGACATGCTGCTAGAAATAGTTTTGACCTGTTTTCCAATGTTTCAAAATCACCTTTTTCCATGAGAAGAAAAATCTAGGGAGGGCATGAGGGAGGGAGCTACGGTTGGGATACAAAGTAAATAACCTGTGATTAATATAAAAAAATAAAAATTATTTTCAAAATTCTACATTTTTGGCTTTTCTTGGGAGAAAATAGGAACAGGACTCCCCAAGGGACCCCTGGGCTGCTTGGCAGTAGTGGTCTGTAGCTGAGGAGAAGCTCCTGGCTGTGGAACAGACTCTGGCTTCCTGGGAGCAGGGTCTCTTGTCATCCACCTGGAGATGGCTGGGCCGCTGGTGACAGCAACTTTTAAGAGTGAGCGTCACCCCAGGCTCAAGCCAGTCAACTTGCATTTTCAGAGCTCTAGGTTCCTGCATCCTCATCACCTCATCTCTCCTTGACCTTTATCATCCCTCCCATCCGACCCTCATCCTCTTCACTGAGATGGAGAGAATGGCCAGACACGCCACACCCAGAGCACAACCGTCAATCACTTCCTTTGTTCAGCTGGGCTTCCCTCAGCTCTCACCCAGGAAGGTGGCTCATTCTCACCTTCCAGTGCTCCTTGGGAAGGCTTTGATCTGGGCTTTGGGGTCACCTGAGGGGGGAGCCCCAGCTGAGGTTCTTGAACGGGTGACACCTGGGAGCCGGTCTCTGTACTCCAGGCTCTGGGTGGGCTGAGGACACAGGCAGGTGACAGGAGGGACCTCCTGGGTTTGTCTGGGTCAGTGGACAAAGGACCGTCCTTTGTCAACTCAAGACGCGTGGTCCTCTCCTTCCCTCGCTGTGGCAGATGACTGTGCTCCTTTTCTCACAGGTAGACACCCCCGCTGAGGACCACTGGGCCAGCAGGACAAGCTGTGTGGGGTCTAGGGAGAGAAAGAATACACCGAGGGGTACGGTAGGGTCAGCAGGGTTCATGTGTGTGGAAAAGGATGGGTAGAGAGGAAAGTAAACCTGTTTGCCTTAGATGTGAAAAGCCCAAGGCATCCACACCCTAAAATAACCTTTACCTCCGGATTCTCGCCTCCAAAGCCAGCTTCCTTACCTCCGGATTCTCGCCTCCAAAGCCAGCTTCCAAACACTGTGCCCACTGGGCCCTGAGGTCACATGGGGACTGCACTGATCAGGTTCTTCCTGAGAGACAGAGCCGAGTGGCCATGTCCCTACCTACTGTTTTCTGTCAGTCTAGCTGTCTATCCATCACCCATCCTTTAGCTATCATTCATTCACCTATGTATCATCTATCATTTATTCTCTGTCACTCAATCTATCAATAATCATCTGGGTATCTGTCAATAACCTATTTATCTATTCATTGATCTGTTTATCTAGGTGGCTATCATCTATCAGTCTGTCACTGATTTATCATCTATTTATCTACCTATCAGTCATATGCTTAGCTATCATTCATCTATCCATCTTCATCTATTTATCATGTCTATCATATATCTGTCATATATCTATGAATCACCATCCATCCATCTATCTATCTATCCATCCATCCATCCATCCATCCATCCTCTATCTACCTACTTACCTACCTATCTCTACTTCCATCCATCAGGCTATCATCAGTGAGTGGGAAGGCTTTTCAGGGGACCTGCTCACATTATTTTGGTGTCTCAGAAGTCCCATAATGCCTTGTCTGCGTGTGGTGTCAGAACCTGGGCAGCAAGCCTCAGAACTCTGTACTGTTGCTGTATCCCTTGGTCTGAGGCCGACGCCTGAGGAACTGGGGTTGCTGGTGCAATCACAGGAGCCCAAAGGCCGGAAGCTTGGAGTTTTGACGTTTGAGGGGAGAGGAGGTAGCCTGAGCTGCAAGCAGGAAGCAAGGAGAACAAACTGGAGATGGTGGGAGTCCTTCAAAGCCTAAAGCCCACCCCCAGGGACACACCTCCTTTAGCAAGGCCACACCTCCTGAGCCTCCCTACACGGCACCACCAACTGGGGACCAGGCGGTTAAACGACTGAGGCTATGGAGGACATCTACTTGAACCACCACCTACGGTCTCTCCCAATACAGGAGCTCAGTGGGCGAGGCTGGCTGGCCCACCGCCAGGGGAGTCACCCAGCTTTGAGATTCCAGTACCCGTCACCACAGCTGGCTCTCTCCCGGGGCCCTGGGCAGCTGACGTGAGGTCTTCGTACCTGCAGAGCACACACTGTATGGATGGAGCCATTTCCCTAGCTGCTTCCCCAGTTTTTCTCTTTTCACGCCAAGAAGCTAACTGCCACTTTCTGCCTTATGGACCGCTCCCTGGGCCTCTTGTCCTCATTAGCCAGAGTCCCACCAGAGGAATTTCCCAGGCTAAAAAATATAGAGGACACTGTTGCCAGCCAAAATGGCAACCTTTCCATCCTGCCACAGCATTGTACAGGCGAGGACCTGGGCTCCACAAGATCACACACCGTTGCTAGACAGGGTTTCTGGGTTATTTGTAGAGACTTCTAGTGCTGTTTAATTATTTATTTGTTCTTGTCAAAGAGTGTGGGGAGGTGTATACACGCCTTGATGCCATGCCCACAGAGGCCAGAGGAGGGCGTTGGATCCACAGGAACTGGCGGCGAAGGCAGTTGCGAGCCAACCTTGGCTACTGGGAACAGAACTTGGGAGTAACAAGCTCTTTGGATCCCAGAGCTTCTCTCTACCTTCTTGGGGTGGACGTTTTAAAGGGGGCGTTGCATCCCAGGAAGCTGGCGCTGAGAGGCCTTAGCTTCTGCTTCCTCCCAAGGTCCTTCTGTTGCTTGTTCATTTCAAGCAAGGTCGTGGTGTGAAGGCTCGGCTGCACATAACAGACATTCTATTAATTTGCTCTTTGGGGAGCACAGCCATGCATGGTGTTGGGCAGGGCCAAAGTACTGCACAGTCAGCAGGTTCCGGCCTGCAGAGACAGCTGGCCCAGCGCGTCGCTCTTTTCTCAGTTTAGCACAGGCAGTGCGCTGTACCTCATAGCTCAGAATCAATAAAGTCAAGGCAATTTCCTTAACATCCCATCAATAAGAGATTATGGAAGGGGGAGGGTTTTCTTTAGAAGCTAATGCCTTGCTAAAGTTCAAATGAGGCAATATATAGTAAAATAAATTCAATCTCTATTTTCACTCCTTGGCGATTTTAGTGGGGACTAAGTGAAATGGAGCAGGGTTGATCTGAGCCCGCCCAATCCATCTTTGCTTCCTAGGAACCAAGGTCATTTTTACCTTCACGGGAAGGGAGGAAATATAAAATTCTCACCCACACCTAACAGAAGTGCGTTTTGCCATTTTTTTCTTTAGAGCCAGGTAGATGACTGATATATTATGTGATTCATTTCATGGCTGAGTGTATTATAGATAGTGTTTAACCTTGCCAATTCTGCTCTGAGATAATCCCCCTTCTGAGGATAAAAGTCATATATCTGACATAAAGCGGGGGCGGCCCCGTAGCGTGCCCCGTACAGCAGATTGCCCAGGGGATCCCAGGGAGGCGTGATGGGAGCGAGGCGGCTGATTTGCAGTCATCACACTGGGACCAGGGTGGTGTCCCTTCCTCACTGGCGTCATGCAACATAACACAGCTGGTGTACGTGGTGCGAAGGACTCTGCTGCAGAGCACAGCAGACGAGAGCAGGGAGTCCCTGGCCTGAGGCGTACCGGAAGCGTGGCGCCTTATCTACCCCTCCCACGACCTTCTGCACCCCACAGTCACCTCGCTCCCCGAGGTGGAGGTAGCCAGGGGCTCATCCTTCCTCATCCTCCCCTCTCTCCTTTCCAGCAGAAACGTGATTTTTGTGAGGGTTCTTCTTTAATGTGGGGGTGTCGTTTGCATGTGTGTACGTATCTATATGTATGTGTGTACGTATGTGCATACGTGTACATGTGCACACCTGCACATATGTGCACATGGAGGTCGGAGGACAACCCCACATGTCACTCTCCAGGCATCATCTGCCTCATGTTTTTGAGATAGGATCTCGGTCTGGCCTGGGTTTGCCAAGTAAGGTAGGCCAGAGAGCTCGAGGGCCCCGCCTCTGCCTCTCTGGAGCTGTCATTACCAGTGCCTTCTGCCACACCAGGCCTTTTCTGCAAGGACGCCAGGAACCTGCAGAGCCCCTGGCCGCACTGTGTGGGGCACCACCCTTTACCCGACTTCCACCCACGAACAGATAGGACTTCCCAAGATGACAGAGGCGTCGTTTCGAGCTGGGACTTTCTGCTGGGGGTGGCTCAGCATTTGAACCAACACACTGCCCAGCAGGGCTGTGCGGGATTCAGTGGAAGACAGACTATGTCCAGCCTGCCCAGTGGAGACTGCTGTGCTCTTCTCTATCCCTGCACTGCCCAGCACAGCAGCCACGAGCACTATGGCAGCTGGGGAACTAAATTGTACGTGTTTCAAGGTTTTAACTAAGAGCAGAAATGTAAACTATGTGTGGCTGGTTGCTCCCGCGAGACACAGACGGATCCATGGAAACATTGGCCCCTCCGGGACCACAGCGCCAGCCGATAAGCACTGCCTTTCTCCAGACCCCGTCCACATTGTCAGACTTCTGTTTCTGTTGCATTGATGGAATATCATAAAAGAGCCAGGTTAGGGAAGAAAAGCTACCCGGCTCACAGTTCCAGGCCATAGTCTGTCACTTCGGGGAGTCGGGGCAGGACCTGAAGCCGCTGTCACACACCTGCACTCAGGAGCACACAGGTCTGCACGCCTGCCTGCCTGATTCAGCTCCTTCTCTACACTTACTCAGCCCAGGACCACATCAGGGAATGGTGCCGCCCTCAGTGGGCTGTCTTCCACCTCAGTTAATGCAAGAGTGCTTTGGTGCCTGGAGAGTGAATGGGAATGAACTCGAGTTTGTCTGTGTGAGGGCACACGCGTGTGACACACCTCGCGTGTGGGTGTTGGAGGACAACCTGCAGGCGCTGATTTTCCCTTCCACTCTGTCCCTCCTGTGTTCAGTGAGCAAGGAGCAGACACAGAGCGCGCTCAGTGCCTGGAAGATGATGCCCTCCCCTTCAAAAGGTTCTTGTCAAGAGCTCCTGCTTTCAAAAGAGGCCACTCTGGGGCCCCTCAGAACTCCTGCTTCCAGCTTGTTAGCCAAGACTTGCACTTGTCCGTCCTCTCGGGCTCTGCTTGGCAGTCCCTCCCGTCCCACAACTCAGACTTCCAGTTCCTTACACATGGACCATTTCTCACTCTTGGCCTTGGGTGTCATTGATACTCATATCAAAAAAGAAAAATAATAGCAATTGTCTGACTATGAGCCTTGACAAAGCCAGCTCAACTTTTCATCTGGATGTGTTACAGAAATCTATTCTCACCAATCCAGATGGCAGGCCGTCCACACCCAGCCAGATGGCAGATGTGACCCAACACCAGCCTGCCGGTGCCAGGGTGAGACAGGAGAAGCACACCAAGCCAGCAGCCCACAGAGGGAGCCTGTAGCCGGTGTCCAGCCTGTGCCCGGGCTCCTCTTCTACCACGCCTTCCTCTTGAGCATACGGGAGAGACACTGAGGGAAGGGAGGGAGAGGTGGGGAGACAAGGAGAGGGAGGAGACAGAAGAGAGAAGAAGGAAGGATGGAAGAAGGGAAAAGAGAGCAGGAGAGAGAAATGGGGGGATAGCAGGCCTGAGAACTTCGGGAGAAAGAGGCCATGGACCTGACAAGTGCTGCTTTCCCACAGGACGTCGGCAGGCTTGGCATCATCCAGAAGCACAAGATGTACCCGTGCCACATGGGGGGGGGCTCGAAAGTGTAAATCTAAGGTTCTGTGCCGGGGCGTTACAGCACCTCTGCCTGGTGTGGCCAAGTGGCTACTAGAGCAGTTTAAGCCTGCAGGTTGCAGATGGCTAATCCAACAGAAGCAGGGGATGGGAACGGACTAGCAGGCCGCGCTGGCAGATGCCTATGGAACGCAGCCTCTCTGGGTGGCCTAGGGCCCCTCACTCCAGCAGAGACTCAACTTAACCATGGCTTAGGATTAATCAGATTCCCAGTAGCTGGTGTGTGGCTTAAAAATAATTAATTACGTGAACACCACCTGAATGCATTCTCCTTATGAAGACAAAGTTAAAGCAAAGCCACACTGTCCTTGCGGACACGTCATCTCAGCCCGCCCCAGCTCAGGTGAGGGGGCGATTACCACGGAGGGCTTCTCCAGAGTTTCCAGCACGCTCCTATCTGTGCACAAAAATGCACAGAAAAACAAGTGTTCTGTAGATGAGTGAGCGCTCTTCCTCAGCCTCCTTCCCCCTCTTCACTTCTCCTCCACTCCTTTCATTTTTTTTCTTTCTCTACCTTAAAAACTTTTACTAACGTCAGTGTGTGTGTGGCTATTTGCATAAAGGCACCATGGAGTCTGTGTTGCGTCTCTATTGTCAGGCATCACAGTGTGTGTGTCTGTCGTGTGTGTGTGTGTGTGTGTGTGTGTGTGTGTGTGTCTGGGAAGCAAGGTTAGGAACCCAAGAGGTTAACCGGGGTGACCCTGTGAGAGGAAAGGGTAGGCAGGATTGGGTGGAAGAGCACCTTCTGAGAGTCCCCACAGCCCGGGACCCTTTTGCAGGAGTGCCTGCTCTGTGGGCAGGGACAGCTAATGTTCACAAGCCAGTGACATTCAGCCTTTGACTGGGCACTCCCAGAAGGAGCTCCAGGAGATGCCAGCTCCCTGAACTTCCAGTGTGTTTTCTCTTGCCTGGGTACCCAAGTGGCATGTCACCACGGCTATCTTCTAGGTTCATGTGACATGTGTCTTTTTCTTACTAAACACGGAGTTATCCTCAGCATGGAGTTGCTATGATGGCTTGGCCATCCTCTTCCTCACAGACGGGGCTGCTGTTCCCCTCTTTACCTTATGACTAGTGCGACTCCAGCCTGGCCTGACGGACATGTGGGCTGTTTCCTGCCCTTATCAGTGTGGTCCAGTCACTTGCTGAGGCCTCAGGGCTCCTCTAGGGGACAAAGGAAAGGGAATCTGGGCTCTGAAGATCCTCATTATGAATTCACATATACTCTAGGCAAACCACACTCAAGGGGCAACATACGTACACACACGCGCACACACACACACACACCCTGTCGCAGAAGTGCAGGGGGCTGCCATCTCTTGCTTCAGAGCTCTGTGAAGTCACCACCCTGTTTCAGATAGAGCTGTGCCTTTCCTGGGAGGCCCCGAGTCAAACGTTTAAGGTGGCTGGGGTGAATGTCTGGCTGTGTCTGCCAGAGGAGACAAAAAGATAGGCGCGTCCAAACAGCCTGTGTGAGAGCTCCCTACAGCGAGGTCTGGGCAGCCGAGGGACCTCAGCTCTCCAGGCCAGCTTCCCCTGCTGGGCCTCTAGCTCTTCAGCCATGCTTCAGCTCTTGACATCTGCTTCTGAGTTCTCAGAAGGTCCTGTCGCCTTGGTGTCACCCAGGCCTTTGTCTCTTGCTCAGAGTTTGTGAAAGCAGATTCTGGGAACAATTGTGATCGGGGTCCACTGTTTCACCGCTGGCCCGCGTGTTTCACCGTGTGCTCCCCTAGGGAAGCCAAGCAAGTCTGGGACCGCAGACTCTCTCCTCTCTTCTCTGCCCGTGCGCACACCTTTAGCAAATCACCAGTCCTTGCCCGGCCCTCAGTCCTGGGTGTCTTCTCGGGGAGCTCGCAGGCCTTTGGGCAGCATTCTGACGGGCACACGAGGCCCTGTCTACACTGACCTCTGAGGCTCCAGGCAACCATCTGGCCTGCAGTCCCGCTCTTTCCCATGCTTTGGATTACTTCAAGGAGCCAAGGACGCAAAACCCTCTAGTTGATGCTTGATGGGTGAGGGACTCTGTGTCTTGGAAACCTAGGCCCAAGAGAGAGACCAGGAAGCTAGAAAGGCCGGGAGTGTGTTGGGGTGTCTTCTTTTGAGGTGGAGTGGCATCTTTTGGGGGGCCCTGCCAGCAGGAGTCCTCACAGCCCTCTCCTCCTTTGATGTGGTCATTGTCCCATTTCAAAATTAGGAGTCCAGGGATGTGTCTTTGAGCTTTTGATGAACAGCTTCCTTTATGACTGGAAATGAAGGCCAGGCCCAGGCCGTGGTGCAACCAAGGAGCGTGGCTTTTCCTGAAGGCTCTTCACTTGCCTGGCTCTGCTTTGGGAGGTTTGCCTTTCCTCCCAGTGTCAGAAGCTGGTAACAAAACTGCGCACTCGTGGGAAACCCTGCCCTGTGTCCCCGTGGACCCCACCCTTGGTGGGAACTCTGCCGCGTCCCCGTGGACCCCACGCCTGGCTGGGAACTCTGCCGCGTCCCCGTGGATCCCAGGCGCATCATTTTGTATTGTTCACCAGTTGCCCATGAACTTGACCAGACGATGACAGGAAGGAACGCCTTCGGGTACGAAGCAGCCCTGGAACCCCAGTGAAGCGGGTGAATTTGCTTGCTGGCCTCGCCCTGTTGGCAGCAGGACCACAGCCTGAGGGAGAACATGAGGGTGTAATTTGGACATGCAGGAAAACAGGTTACCCTCTCTGCTCACAGGCTGTGTTTTTAAATTACAAAGAAATGTCAGCACAAATCTCCTACGGCCCACAGGAAGTGTGGGGACACCAGGGTGGGGTTCCTCATCCTTAGACAGGGCCAACCCTGCCTGACTCTCTAGCTCCATAGCTGTCCTGCAGCAGCCCAGGTCCTACCTCCACATTTGTAGGAAGTGGTGGAGGAATGGGGAGATGGATGAGTCAGCAAAGTTCTTGCTGTGAAATCAGGAAGACCTGCTTTAGCTCTGCAGAATTCTCTTTTTAAAAAAGGCAAGTGTGGTGACTTGCATTTGAAATCCTAGCCCTGAGGAGGTGGACATGGTGGGTCCCTGGGACTTGCTGCTCAAGTAGCCTCATCAGTGAATTCCAGGCGGTGAGGGACTCCGCCTCAGACAGACAAACCAGAGACGGGGCTGGTACCCACGGGCACCGCCCTTGACTACCGTTACATCAACCTGACAGGAGCTGGCATCGTCAGAGAGGAGGTGCCTCACTGAGCCGTTGGCAAGCCTGCTGGGCATTCTCGTAATGAGTGATTCATGAGGAGGGCCCAGCCTATTGTGGGTGGGGCCATCCGTGGGCTGGTGGTCCTGGGTTCTATAAGGAAGCAGCTGAGCAAGCCATGGGGATCAAGCCAGTGAGCAGCACCCTCCGTGGCCTCTGCAACAGCTCCTGCCTCCAGGTTCCTGCCCTTCGTGAGTTCCTGTCCTCAGTGATGAACGGTGATGAACAGTGATTCGAAGTGTGAGCCAAATAGCCCCTTCCTTCCAGGTGGCTCCGGTCCTGGTGTTTTATTATAGCAACAGTAACTAAGACAAACATTGTCCTATGGCCGTCAGGTGCACACACGTGTACCACACACGCGGTATACACTCACCCCGAGTGGTGGAGGCTGCGTTTCCCTTCTCCACACTGCTGTCCTGGGCGATCCCCCCACTTAGCTCTGGCTCTGCTGAGCTCCCTCAACTGGCCAGTCCGGTCACCGTGCCTCGCTCGATGGGCATCGAGGCCATCCTAGAGCTGCTCTTGACTCTCCTGCCTCCTGAGAAGCCCCAAGGCCGTCCAGGTAGAGGGTTCTCTGCTGTGCCCCTAACACTCTGCATTCTGTCCATTCTGGTTGGGGACTCCATTGGTCAACCCAGGATAAGGGAGCATTGCATGCCCCGTCTTTGGACAACACATGTAACGCCAGAGCCTGCAACCTGGGAACCACATCTGTCGTCGGGCGCCGCAGGCTTGGTAGCAGGTGTCTTTGCTCACTTAGCCATCCTCCTGGTCTAGGGAGAGTTTCTCTTGTCTGGTTTTCTGCCCCTCACAGTTGGCAGAGGGCCCGGAGCACCGTAAGTGCTTGGCACACACTGATGCCCGCGCCGCACTGTACCTGCCCGTCTTCACCCTGAATCCCTTCTTCCCCACTTCTCCAGGCCAGTTACCAGCTCCTCCTCTGTTCTGGGTCTCTGCCCCCAGCCTACACTTGTTTTAGTATCATTAGTAGTAGAATGTCAGCACAGCTGCTATTTATTATACTGTAGTCCACTGCGCGAGCTCTCTTCATCACTTGCTCTAGTTCAGGCCTTACAGACATGACCCCATGTCTGATGACTGTATTTCAAGCAGTGTGGGCACAGGTGGGATACATCTGCCTTGGAGCAGAGCCCTCCCCGGACCCTGTGCCAGCACCACCGAACTGCGTTGGCATCATTTCAGCAGGTTTGCACCATCCCTCCTGGCCTCCCTCTCGTTCCTGCCTCCCTGGCACTTCGCTCCGACGATGGCAGCTATGGTGACGCCATCAGTGACCTCAGCAGACTCGTACAATGACTCTCCCGGGCTTATCAGCTCAGGGTCACAGCTGTTGCTGACACTGGTGGCCGCTCTCCAGGCATTGTGTCCCAGGGCTTTATTCTAACTCGTGCCTCTTTTGCTCTGTGCCAGATCTCTGAGCACCTGTGCTGAACCTCAGCTACAAAGCCCACTGGTTTCTCCCCAACACCCAGGAGCTAGACGGCAAGGCCTCTTCCCCGCCCCGACGACTTTCACATGGGCCATGCTCACTGTGTCCTTCTCAATTTCACCCAGACCTGTCTCAACAGCCTTTCCCTCGCGGGCCACGCTCACTGTGTCCTTCTCAATTTCACCAGACCTGTCTCAACAGCCTTTCCCTCGTGAATGTCGCCAGGGACACTGACAGCTGTCACTTCACAGCGGCCCAGCTGAGAACACCATCAAACATTTTGTTCATCAGCAGATAAATGGATAAAGAAAAGGTGGTTCATACATATAACGAAATTCTGTATTGCCATAAAGAAGAAAAGTAAAGTCACGACGACATGCGTAGAGAAACTGGCACAAATGGAAATCATCGTGTTAGGCGAAAGAAGCCGGAGTGAAAGGACAAATGCCGCGTGTTTCCTCTCCCATGTAGAACCCGAGTTTAAATTATTTGTGTGTTTTTAAATTTTACATTTACTTAATGACTCTGCATGTGCATTTAAGAAAATATTACGTCTACTGTGTGTGTGCACAGTGGAGCGGGTGGGGCGGTCGGAGGTCAGTCTCCAGAGCCATGCCTCTCCTTGCCCTGTGTGGACCCGTGATCAAGTTCAGGCTTGATGCCAGGCGCCTGCACCCCCGAGCCATAGCACCAGCTTGGGTGTGCACGAACGCTCGCACACGTGCCCCTCCTCACACGCACGGCTCGTGTGTGCTTACCAATACACTTATAGGTCACAGAGCTAGAAAGGAGACCATAAGACGTGAGGAACAGCTCTTGAAGGAGATGGGAGACAGAATGCACAGTTAAGAAAGCAGCAGCTTGACAGAGGAACGAGAGGGAAGCAGAGGAAGAGGGGAAGAAACGAGGACAAAGTGTTATGAAACACACGTGTAACCTGTCATGGTAGAGCCCATTGCTTCACACATCAGCCTAAGGCGGTACTATAAGAAAGTTTAAAATACAGAATAGAAAAATGGCTCCTTTCTCCGCTTCTGCTCATCGGCCGCAGCCTCACCTGCACCTTCTCTCTCCCGCTTGTCTTATTTCGTCTCTGCCTTCAGTGGGCTTTCCCTCACTCGGCTCCCACGCTGTACGGTCAGTCACAGTGGTCCCTGGGATGTCTCTGTGCTCATCCAACACAAAGAGTAGAACTTTCAACACAAAGGTGTGATGGCATGCCCTCTCTGTCTTGATTTGTCCAGGACTCCCTGCCTCTGGGGACAAACTCTAAAATGCTTGGCATAGAGGCCAGCGTGCTCAAGTATAATCTGAGCATCCATAGCTTTCCTCGCCTCCCTTCCTGTCTCCCTCCCTGCTGTGTGCCTTCCCCTCCCCCATGCAACGCTGAACTATGACCCGAGAATAGTCTCGTCCTCCCTTACCTTCCACTCTCTGTGGTCTCACTATGTATCCCAGTGAGGCCTCAGTGTATGGTCCTCCTGCCTCACTCAGGGGAGATTGCTGGTGTGACGACTTCACCTTGGAATCTTCCCCTCCGTTCTCTCTCTGCTTGGTCCAGCAGCTCCTGTGTTCCCGGTTGACCCATCCTACCAGGCTGTCTCTTGGACGCTGCTATTGGCTCATAGATACTCAGAGGACGGTAGTAATTTCTTTTTGTTCCCACAGTACCAATGCCAGTGTGGGCATGGATTGGCCGTAATTTAGGGAAAGTTTCACATCCTGTAAATGGAGAATGAACTCTTAGGAGCAGGGGCATCCTTATAACCTCCAAACACAGTAATTTTAAAACAGTAACCTCAGCTGTAGGCAGTACAGACCAGAGATGCTGCCAATTGGATTCTGGGTACTGAGGCAGATAAAGGTACCTCCTCTTGGATGAGGGGGCAGGTGTTGAAGCACCATTAAATTAATAAACTCACGACAAATGTCGACAATAAGTTCCTCAGAGCTGGTTGTAAGCCTTCGTCCTCTGCTGACTTTTCTGCAGGTGAGGACTTCAGGAAGGCGGAGGGGGAATTTGACTCCCTGATTGGCAGCTGTTGGTCTTTTTCTTGCCATCGTGTTTCACTTGAACAAAAAGATAAAATTACAGCGGAAGTGATCTTACATTCACACCAGCCATTCCTCACACTCCACAGATACTGTGAGAAAACCACACAATGGTCACAGCCAGTGGGTGCAAAGCCCCAGCCAGGGTCTGCTCCAAACTGTAGGTGTCAGACTTTCTGTTATCCAAAGCTTCAGTGGGCTCTAGGTGACCCCACAACAATTTCCATGTAGGCTAGAGGGGCACACTTTCCCTGGTGGCCTGCCAGAGCTGGTGTGACAGTGTGTGTGAGGTACGCTGAGGTTGGAGCAAATGCCTCCTCTCTGTCTAAGCAGCTGTTTCGCTGGTTTGGAGAGTTGGCAGGAGACACTGCTGTGTGGACTTGCCTGGTCTTGTAGTACGAGGTCAAATAAAAGGCTCCCCTGTTGTTATTGTTTCTGGCCTGGTCTCATTGCAGCAGGCTAGCCGATAACACGGAGAAGAGGCAGCAGAGGCAGCAGGCCGGTGCTGGCGCCAGTTGCTGAGCAGTCCGCAGGCCGAACTGCAAAAGCAGCAGGAGAACCGGCAGCTTGACAGCTGAAGAGAACGTTGAACATTTCAAGACAGCATCCATTGTTGAGAACAGGGGAGATGAAGAAGGTATGTGTGGTGGACATCTATAAAGAGCCAGGAAGGAGAAATCGCAGGCCATGGTCACAGAGAGCTAGCAGACATTTGGGGCCCAGGGTCTCATGCCTGGGTCTCAGGACATGCAGCACTGGGGACTCCTGATACCTAGGCCCTGACTCCTATGCCTGCACCAAAGCTGTGGTACCGGCCAGCCAAGGAGACAGGGATACAGCAGTTCCTCTCAGGAGTCCTGTTTAGGAGGTAAGACTTTTGGAGTCATCTCTCTAAACAATTAGTCACTTCAAAGCATCTCAGCTTTGATCTTCAGGGGGAGAAAGGTACCGTGTTGAACTGAACCCGAAGCAGCATCTCTGTGGGCAGACAGCATCTCTAGGATGGCAGAGGCTGTATTAATAGGTTTTTGACAGACAGGGGCCAATTTGGGAGGAAGACAAGGCTTCTTACCTCTGTGCTGCTCCAGGAAGCTGGGACACGGGCTCAGGTCAGTGACAGGAAGGACCTGCTCAGCACCATATTTGGGCAAAGGTGGATTGTTTGGCTGAACTGGGTGCTTCACAATTTCATTCAGCCTTTGTCCTTCATCAAGGGCTTCCCGCTCTGTGTTCATGGACTCTCTGCCTCGGGCTTCTCTCTGGCCATAGGCATATGTGCAGCCCTTCCACAGAAACACCAAAATTCCCAGAAATATTACCACAAAGACTGCACACATGAACACACGTGTGCATATACCACTCGTGGACACACACATAACAAGTAAGCAGTAGATATGTAGTACACATTAACATACTGGCACACATATCACACGTGGAAACACACATAACAAATAACAAAATGTGAGCTTGGCACACGTCTCAACTTGTTGCATGAACATACATTCCTGAGCTAGGGTCCGTCGCCCTGTGTAAAAAGCAGGGGCAGCAGCCAGTGCCGACCATCCCGGAGCTGGGCAGGCAGAGGCCGGCGGAGCTGCGGAGCCCACTTGCTCACCTGAGTTGTGAGCTCCGGGCTCACTTGAAAGGTCCTGTCTAAAACCCTAAAGCGGAGAGTGATCCAGGAAGACACATGATGCTGCTCTCTGCCACACTCCTGTGCACACGTGTCCATGCCCACCCACATGCTCACACAGACACACACACAAACCCACATGCTCACACAGACACACACAAACCCACACACACAGACACACATTAAACAGGTGAATATTAGAAAATAATAAACAGAATGAAAGTCCTGGAAATCGGTGCATAAGCTCCTTGTCTCCCTCGAGCCAGGGTTAGCACCAGTTGAAGTGTGGTCCAACTTGCTGCACTGTGGTCTATGAGGCTCGTGCACTGGGGAGCACCTCACGCAAACAATTCGGAGTGCTCTCGGCAAGCTCACCATTTCGTCACAGGCTGTGTTCCTGGCCCACGGCTGCGGGTGGGGTGTGCCAGGGGTCCCCATCAGGACTGCGCCGTAGAAGCCATAGTGGGAGCACCCCTCAGTGCACCTCCCCTCCTCTTCATGCCTCATGTCCTCACCCAGACCCATCCGAGTCCCAGCTTCACCCCCCAGCTAGACTTCCCACTGTCCCTTTCTGGAAGGACCTACGCCGGGCACACTCACATGCGAGTGCTGGTGTTTGTAACCTCTTTGTCTATTACTGTGAAGCGTCGCCATGACTCAGTACAAAGAAAAGCATGCAACTGGGCGCTTCCTTACAGTTTCTAAGGGTTAATCCATTATCGCTGTGGCAGGGACCATGGGGACAGGTGGGAGCTATCTCCTGATCTGCAGGCAGAGAGAGAGAGAGAGACAGAGAGAGACAGAGACAGAGACAGAGAGACAGAGGCAGAGACAGAGAGACACAGAGAGAGACAGAGAGAGGCAGAGACAGAGAGATAGAGAGAGAGACATAGAGAGGCAGAGACAGAGAGGCAGCAAGAGAGGCAGAGAGAGGCAAAGACAGACAGAGAGAGGCAGAGACAGGCAGAGAGAGAGAGACAGAGAGACAGAGACAGCGACAGAGGACAGAGAGAGACTGGGCCCAGCTTGGGCTTTTGAAACCTCAATGCCCACACTTTCTCCGACAAGGCCACAGCTTGACCCAACCCTTCTAATCCTTTCAAACAGGTCCACTCCCTGGAGACTAAGCATTCAAATAAAAGCGCTTTTGGGAGCTGTTCTCATTATAACTGCCACAGTTCTATAATCTCTTGGGGAAATTGGCCCCTGGTTGTAGGAAGGCTGTCCTCAGTTTCCTTCCATAGACGAGCAGGCTGGTAAAACTAGCTGAGTGCATATTTAAATCATGTCCACCATGGAGGGTTCTGACATGGTAACCAGTGGGCCCGTCTCTCCAGAGCCCCACACATTTCAAGAAATGTCACGACTGTCGTGAGCGTGCTCCCCTGAGGAGAGAGGAGCTAGCTCTGACTAGAATGATGCCAGAAAGAGCGGCCTGCGGCTTCTCGGGGACAATCTCCTTATCTTCATTTTTCTACTTGGACTTTTTCCTTTCAGTTTTAAAAAGTTATTTACTCTTACTTATGTCTGAGTTTGTTTTGCCCACATATGTAAGTTCATCACACCACATGCGTTCATGGTACCCATGAGGCCAGAAGAGGGCGCCAGATCCTCTGGGACTGTCACAGGTGGGAGCTGGGACTTGAACCCAGGTCCTCTACAAGAGCAGCCGGTGCTCTCAGCCTCTGAACTGTCTCTTCAGCTCAGAGTCTCTGGTGCTAGTTAAGGGAGCCAGCAGCTAGGCAGGTCTGAGGACTCTGCCTGTTGCCTCAGCCTCTCTCTTGAATGAGTCAGCAGAAGGATCTGGGCAAGACGGATCCATTGGGTATCTGAAGTGTTAACTGGCGCGAGGCACACCCCAGCGTCTGAGATACAGTCCATCCGCCTTTCACATTAACCCTTAACTATGCGCCTTATCCTACACCGCTCTCCAGTTCTGCCGGTCCAACTTGAAAGGTGATATTTTACAGCAAGCATGAATACCCATGACTTTGGAGTCTCTATTCTAACCTGCCTTTCCTTCCTGCACAAATCTGCAGTGAGCTCGGCTTCCCATTGGCCAGTGATGGTCAGAGGAAGTCTTCTTGTAGGAATACCTTATTTGTGACCTTGTCTTCTTGGCCACCAGGCTGCATGTTCTGAGAGAGCAGGGATGGCATATTCTATTGTCCTTCATGTTCTTAGACACAGGGCCATGAGTTCTTAGACACGAGTTCCTATGAGGCTTTATCGGAACTCGGGGAATAAGGGTTGGGTTTGATGACATCGATCAAGGTCATCGGCCATGGGCAGAGGGGACCAATGTCCTGGAAAGAGAGGGCACCTGGAAGGGGCAGGGGGGCTCTGTCTGCATCTGAAGAACCAAAGTCCAGCGTGCGGCTGACGGTGGGGATGTGCGGTGATGAACCTCTGGCGTCGTGGGCAGCGAGAAGCAATGGAGAGCTGGAGGGCGCCCTCTTAGCTTGTGTCCACATCGGCTCACACAGCAGACCTTAATGCTAGGAGCCAGCTAGTTCTCGTGCTGGTGGGAGAAGCCACAGCCTGTTGCTCAGCACCCTCCAGCCCCTCCCCAGCCTGGCTCAACACTAGGCATGCTGGGAAGGCAGCAGGTGGCTGGATCCAGAGCTGATGAGGGCGGTAAGCGACCCCACCACCTCTTGGGGGGAGGTAGGGCGGAGCCAGCCTGAGGGGTAAGTTGGGAAGCAAAAACTGTTGCCCCAGGAGCTAGGTAGGGCTGCTCTTCACGTGGGTCTACGAGAAGCTGGGCGTGATTGATGTGGAGGGCTGGGGAAGACGGGGCAGATGCCCAGGTGTGCTGGTGCTTTCATGTTACATCAAACGCTACAGGGGTTCCAGGGCCTGGGCTGGTGGGGGGAACGGAGGGGGAGCAGGCAGCTGCTGCTCTGAAGCGGGGGTGGGGGCACGTAGACAGAGAGACAGCTGGCTGTAAACTGCGATTTCCTGGGGCAGACAGGCAGGAGGGTCCGCAGATGAAAGCCACAGGGTAGAGATGCAGGGGTGGCCCCGTTCACCCGTCAGTTACTCTCACAGGCGTCCTGGAAGCCTTGCTCAGGGGCCGGCAGAAGGAGCCTCACCTGGCAAGCCTGCAGGCCCTGAGGCCCACCCAAGTCCTGCTGAAGCACAGTTCACGTTAACTGCAAAGCTCGGGGCCTCTCCGCCACATGAAAGGCAGGACGCCTGATCTATAGGAGTCCCGACCCCTTGGGTAGGGCTGTCCACGGGGATGCTGGGAGGAAGGCCCTGGCAGGCCCTGCACCCCGCTGAGAGGGGCTCAGGGGGGCGGGCGGGGCGGGGCGGACCTCCTACGGGAGCTGCTCTGGGAAAGCCAACCTCGGGCTATTCCTTTCAAGGTTCTCACCTCTGCCCCTTCAGGGCCCGGGGCAGCAGCCGGTACATTGCTGCCAGGGAGATGGGAGGAGCCCCTGTCCTTGGAGTCATGGGAAATGAAGCCATCAGGGGTCACACTCCCCTCCCCGGCCGCCTGGCCTCACCCATAATTGAATCTCTCCGGTTCTTTGGAGGGACGGTCCCTCCTCTCTCTGAAGGGACCCTTCCAGCAATGTCCCCTCCCCAGGAATGCTGAACAGCAGCTGCCCAGAAGTGGTGGCAACCGGGAGGCAGGTGCTGACAGCAGCCCTCCAACATGGAGTCTGCGTGTCCCTGGGCCATGCGTCAAAAGTCATAGTGCAGCTTGTGGGTGACCCCTCTCCCCCTGGGATGCCTGCTCACCTAGCCTTCCCCGCTCTGGAAAGTTCTACCCCCTTGGGAAGCGCCCCATTAAACCTCCTGACGATGATGGTCTGGAAATGCTCCCTGTGTCCTTTAGGGACCTCAGGCTGCAGCTGCTATTTTGCCTTTAAAGAAGCCATTTTGTTGACAGAGGACATAATGACACCAAGCACACGTCAGGGATGCACCATTTGATGGCATCTCACAACCTCAGGGACCAGCACCAAGAGACAGAGAATCAGAGTCTTGGGCAGGAGGCTCCGTGGACGACATCGCCGCAGAGACCCTGAGCAGAGCTGGTATTCTTGGAATGCATGAATCCCCCAAGCTGCTCGGTTTAGGCTGGGACCCCACCCAGGCAGCGTCCTTCCTGCTGCTTGGCAAGAGCCACTCAGGGAGGCGAGATCAGAGGTCCACCCCCGGTTCCCACCCCTTTGCTCTTTGAAGTCTTTTTCTGGGTTCCCAGGTGGCCCCAGAGCTCCTGCACCTCTAATCTGACAGTCTGTTCTCCCATCGGCTCTGGCTTTGAGTGTTCTAGATGGAAAATGTCCTCCTTTGATAAACTCCCACATGAAAAGGAGCTCAGGAGCGGAGGCTTGGGGGTGGGCCGTGACAAATATTCAACTGAGAGTGTCCCTGGGATGGAAATGCAGTCAGAAGGGCAGAATGGTGGAGCGTTTGCCTAACATACGTGAAGCCACATGCTCCATCCCCAGCACCCCACAAACTGAGTATAGCAGCACACACCTGCAACCCTGCTAATGCAAAGGTGGGGCAGGAAGGTCAAGGGTTCAAGATCATCTTCTGCTACAGAGAGTTTGAATCTAGCCTGAGATCCTTAAAAGCCCATGTCACCAAATAAAAGAGGGTGAGAGAGAGGCAGGCAGGCAGGCAGGCAGAGAAAGACAGAAAGAGACAGACCCAGACAGACAGACAGACATGGGCAGAGAAAGACAGAAGCAGAAACACACACACACACACAACACAGCACTTTATGGAGGGGGTTTGGGGGCCTTTCCTGGGTGAAGAGGTGTGTCTCCTGGGTAAACTCACATAGGCCGTGTCATCGGAGAAGCAGCTGAAAGCCTCAGGACTTTGTCTCCTCATGGATTGACACCTTTCTGGGTCCTCTCCACCCCCCCTAATATAGCACAGCAGCCTCCTGCATGGAGTCAGGCAGAGCTCTGACTGAGAACCTTGCCAGTTGGCCTATTATCTAGTTCCCCTTTTTCTTTCTTTAAAAAACGTTTTTATTACTTTATTTGGGGGATAGGCCTGTGCCTGAGACAGGAGCCGGTTCTCATCTTCTACAGCATGGGGCCTGGGGATTGAACTCTGTTGTCAGGCTTGGTGGTAAGCTCCTCTAAGTGCTGAGCCATCTCACAGGCCCTTCCCGCCTTCCTCATATGTCTTCCGTTAGTATTGAAATCATTGCACCCAAACAGTCAGGATGTTTTAAAAACATTTAATGTAGAATAAAATCTGACCCAAAAGGAAGTTTTCCTTCCTGAGCTCTAACTGTGGACTCTCCCAGCACTGCAGGTAGGTCAAGAGGCAGCCTCCATCCAAACACAAGCGCTGTCACCGCCAAAGCCACTGGCTTCCACTCCGGAGAGGAAGTGGGTGGAAATTTCCAGGGATTCCCTTGGTGAATCCTGCGGAGGCGTTGCCTGGAGGAGACTGACCCCAAATTTAGCAGGTGCAGCTGGCCCCGGGCTGGAAAGCCGTCCACACCTGCTCCTCTCCTCAGGCCAAGAGCGGCTCTGCCTGACACGGTCCTTCCTTCTCCGCTTTCCTCAGGGCGACATATCCTTCCCTCCCTCCTTGTTAAAGCAAATTGCCGAGCCTCCTCACCATCCGCCTCGCCTGGTGGTCACCAAGGACATTGGGCTCTTTTTCCGAGAGGGTAATCCATGCTAAGTCCACTAAAAATTCAAGCAGAGAGCTCCTGAGAGCCCGCTGCCTCGTCGGGGCCTCTGACTCACCAGAGTCCTCTGCTGTGGGGGTGGAGATGGGACACAGCAGCCCTCCAGGGTTGTCCCTCCTGCCTCTTCTGGAGCACCCTGGCATGACCCTTAGTAAATGAGGAGGCAACAGCCACAGTCAGCTGCCAATCAGTACAGTTAGCACTGCCACGTGCCGTGGGAGCTCAGCAGGGGCCGTTGCCAGCGTCCAGGGCTCCACACCTAAGTCCTGCTGAGAAGGCTTTCCTGGAAAAGAGAATACATCAGGTTTGAAAAGGGTATTAGAAAAAAATGACATTGTATGTATATGTCACACATGTATGTACACACACACACACACACACACACACACACACACACACAGAGGTAGAGGGGTGGAGACGAAGACCGGGAAGGACACATGTTCAGAGAGTGTAGAAGAATGTGAGACAGAGAGGCAGAGAGAACTAAGAAGCTGAAGCTAGCCGCAGACGTGCAAAGACAGCGCCGGCACACAGTCAGCCCTCTTCCGCAACAGCGACTCTGCTCCGCATGGGCTTAGAAACATCACAGGGTGCAGGCTCGCTCTCTGTTTCTTGCGTGCATGTGGGCCTGACAGACAACTGACAGTTGCTTGGGATTATTTGCTATACAAAATGACCCACGACATTTGGACCTGCATTTGTGAGTCTATCCTTGTGCGAGGCTTGGCCAGAACTCCATTCTGTTTGGGTAACTCACAGGAGATACTCAGGGTCTTATGAGTTGGGATGGGGGATGGGGGACGGGGAATTTCACCCAGCTGCCTGCTAACATAAATGCTCTGAGCGTATTTTGTCCAGATCGAGCTGTGCTGTGTGGTGGCATTCAATTAAGTAGTGAATTATTTTTTAACTTAAGGGGAAATAGCCCAGCAGCTATTGAGGCTCTTGCAGACCCTGAGTTCCGTTCCCAGCACCCACATCTGACAGCTCACAACAGCCGGTAAATCCAGCTCCAGGGGATCTGATGCCCTCTTCTGGCCAGTTTGGGCACTGCACACATACATGGTACATATTGGTGTTCTCTACCCTTCTCCTCTGTGACCTTTAACACAGGTCCTCATGCTGTGTGGCCCCTAAGCATACAATACTTCAAGGCTGCAATTTTGCTACTGTTATGAATTACCATATAAATATCTGTTTTCTGATGGTTGTCAGCAACTCCTGTGAAAGGTTCATTTGACAACCACTGACATCTACAGACACCAGCATACGCATAAAATTAAAATAAATATTTACAAAAAACTTCAACTTACAGTATTTTCAAAGTATGAAAGATGGTTGCTCAGAAGTGTAGCCCACTGTAAGTCAAAGAGTATCTTCACTATTAATAAATGATTGAAATGAAAAGCAGCATTTTAAAGCCAGGCAATGGTAGTACACACTTTAATCCCAGCACGCAGGAGTGAGAGACAGGTGGATCGCTGTGAGTCTGAAGCCAGCCTGCTCTACAGAGAGTTCTAGGACAGCCAAGGCTACACAGGGAAACCCTGGCTTGAAAAACAAAAACAGGGGCTGGAGAGATGGCTCAGTGGTTAAGAGAACTGGCTGCTCTTCCAAAGGACTGGGGTTCAGATCCCAGCAACCACACGGCAGCTCACAACTGTCTGTAACACCAGTTCCAGGGGATCTGACACCCTCGCACAGACGTGCATGAAGGCAAAACACAAATGTAAATAAAATAAAATAAAACAAAAAAGCAGCATTTTAAATACCAAAATGTGAAATATGTTAGTTACAAATTATATAAAATATGTCCAGAATATGTTTGCTGAAGACTATGGGACACTGACGGAACAAAGACTCCTAAATAGATGCATCATGTTCATGAACTGAGAAGACAAGGTTTACACAGCCACTCTCCCCACACTGATCTTTGCATTCAGTGCAAAATCCCAGCTGACGAAATGACCTCAAAACATATATTTAAATGTAAGAGACGAGAAAATCCAAAATGATTTTGCAAAAGAGCAAAACCCATCAACTTACCCCCACATTTCCAATCTGGTCTAGCTCCGTTCTGTTGCCATGATAAGATGGAGTGCCTGTCAGGAAAGGGCTTATTTCTGCTTACAGCCCACACCTCATCCCTGAAGGAGGCCCCGGCATCAGTGCAGGCCCTCAGAGGGACGTGAGGCGGAGCCCGCGAAGGCGCACTGATTACTGCCTCCTCCGTGGACTCCAGCTTCCTCACAGAGTTCAGGCACACTGCCGATGGGCGGGGACCACTGGAGTGGGGAGGGCCCTCGTGACTGAACTGCCAATCAAGAAGTCCCCCACCCCATACTCACAGGCCAGTCTGCCCTGGGTCATCGCTCAGCTGAGACACCGCCCTTCTCAGGTGACTTCATTATGAATCAAGCGACGGCTAAAGCCAATTAGGACAAATGGTGACCATGACACCTCAGGTGTGTTTGTAGATAAATAAACACGGACATCAGTGGACTAGAACAGGAAGTCCAGAAGCATATCCAAATGTGTGATTTTCAACAGACTTGGCAGGCTTCTCAGCAGAGGACGCTGGAACCATTGGACATTCGTGAGCAAACCATTAAAACCTATGATCCATCCCCTGAGCCATAACCGAAGGAAATCCAAAACAGATCACCAGTCTTAACTGTAAAACCTAAAACTGTAAGAAAAAAAAAAAAAAAAAAGCACAGGATGATCACGTGTGTGAGAGGATCTATCCTGGGCATTTGGGAGGGGAGGGAGGAAAATGAAGCATTTGTGACACAAATGCTTCTCAAATTCAAACCCACCCAAGAAACAGCACAGTTCTGGAGAGGCAAGAGAGCTTACCCGGCTCGCTTGGAGGACCTGCATTCTCCTGCCCACACGTGCACATTCCTACCCACAAACATACGAGTACACACATAATTAAAAGATTAAAGCTTGGCAGAAACTGGAGCCACCTGAGAGGAGGGACCAGCTGAGACATTGCCTCCGTTAGATTCCCATGGCGTGTCCATGAGACATTGTCTTGATTGTCAGTGGATGGAACGGGCCCAGTCCACTGTGGGCAGTGCCATCCGTGGGCAGGTAGGCATGGGTGCCTAAGACTGAGCAAGGCTGTAAGGAGAGCCCTGCTTCCGGTCCTGCCTCCACGTGCCTGTCTTGAATTCCTGCCTTGGCTTCCCTTTACGACAGATTACAGCTGTGAGCTGAAATAAACCTTCTCCTCCAAGTTCCTTTCAGTCACAGTGTTTCTATAACAGTAGAAAGCTAGAACATGAGGTAAAAGGGAGCCAGAGGCATTATGGGTACCGTAGGCCATTTGGCAAGATGTGTTAAACACAAAACAGGCAATCCCACATCTAGAAGGTTTCTTGTGGGCACCCACACAAGCTCACACACACAAAAGCAGCAGGGAGTTTGCGGACAGCCACGCTGACACGTTTGCTGTGGATATGGGTGGGACAGACAGCACAGGTGCCCTGCTCATGTCCTATTGCGTCTACGCCAGTCAGAGCAGGTTTTCTCCAGCCTTCAATAAGATGCGACTGGGATGCTGCCCTCTCTATCCTTGTCCCTTGCTGGGATCAAAGTTCCGGGGCCCAGAATGGCAAGAAGCTTTATGACACAGCTGTCGTTCACTGCTTTCCTGTGACACTCGGTGCTCATTGTCGGCTTGGTGGTTCTGGAATCACCGGGATGTGACGCGATGTGATGGTGTTTCCGATGAGGTTTAACTCATGGAGCAGACTGCCTCCTTCATGGAGGATGGCTCCTTCCAGCGCCTAGCCTGGTGACACGGAGGTCTGAAGAAATCAGCATCACTGTCTGACGAGGGTTTCGTTTGCTGTGAGGAAACCCCATGACCAAAAGCTAGTTGGGAGGAAAGGGTTTATTGGACCTACACTTCCACATCCCTGTTCATCATCACAGGAAGTCAGGACAGGAACTCAAACCTGGCAGGAACCTGGAGGCAGGAGCTGATGCAGAGGCCGAGGAGGGCGCTGCTCACTGCCTCGCTCCCCCTGGCTCACTCAGCTGCTCTCTTAGAGAACCCAGGACCCCCTGCCCGGGAACGGCACCACCCACAGTGGGCTGGGCCCTCCCCACGGATCACTGACTAGGAAAAAGCCTTACAGCTGGATCTCATGGAGGCCTTTTGCCAGTTGAGGCTTCCTCCTCTCAGCTGACTCTAGCTTGTGTCAGGCTGACAGAAAACTGCCCTGCACAGTGACCTGCAGCCTTTACTTCTCAGCAAATGTGTGTGTTGCTACTACTGCCGAAGCTGCCAACAGCATCCTTCCCTGACATCAGACGACAGAATCCTCGGTCTTCCAAGGTGGACAGGAGACCAGAGACACCCTCAGAAGTTTTCAAGCCTTCACTGGCCAGGTCGGGACCGCTGAGGCATCCAGATTTTGGACTGAGCAGCTGAGCGTTCTCAGCCTTCACACTGCAGATGGCGGTGGTTGTACTGACTACCCCCTACCGTCTAGTAAATTCCCCTTAGATATATATTATTATTAACTATATTGAGTATAACATATATATGTATTTAAGCTCACTATTGGTTCTGGCCTATAGAACCTTCTCCAAGCAGTACTGTCTTCCCTGCTTGACCCTTTACTCCTGGGATTATATCTTAGAGCAGGAATTTTTTTTACTTTATTCCAGGTTTTGGAGGATTGCTTCTGTGAAAGACAAAGCAAGACAACCGATTCTTTCTTGAAGAAAGTTCTGATTCTCCAAGGACCTGATGAGAACCACCGTGTAAGAGTTTCTTCTTCTGTGACCACCAACCATAGGGCCTTGGCGAGTTTAATGTTTGTGGCTGTGGTAAAACACCCAGGAAAAGGTGAGCTAGAGGCAATTATTTCAGCATATAATGAGGTTCCATGACTGTGAGGAGGTCAAGGCAGGGGTTTCAAAGAGCTGCTCATATCCGAGGTTGAGAACACGGAATGAATGAGCATGCGCTCACTTGCTTGCTAGTGCTCAGCTCAGTTTCTCTGCTCTTACACAGTTCGAGGCCCTCTGCCTAGGGAATGGTGCTGCCCGCAAGGGGCTAAGACAGTCTCCTGCAGACACACTCAAAGGCCAACGGGGGTGTCTTCCCAGGGGATCATGCATTGTCTCAAGATGGCAATTAAAGCTAACGACCGCAGGGCCGTAAGTACGGGAAACACACCTGTTCAGGCTCGTATGTCAGAACAAGCAGAATGAGGAGGAGCAGAGTGTGGCCGGTCCTCTCCCTGAGATGTCAGTCACTGCTGTCATGAGAGTACCATGCTCGTCAGTGTGTCTCAGTCCCTGCCCTAAATTCCTGGACGTAGGCTCCCCTGGGCACCACCAGTCCTTGCTCCGAGACTGAACTTTCACACTGGAATCCACGGCTCATGAGCAATGGCCTCAGAAGTTGGATATTAATAATTTGTGCCCCATCTACTACCACAAAAGCAGCCTGAGAAATTGCTGCTTAGCTTGTGAATTTTAGAACATGGCGGGTCAATTTATCTTCTAAAATTACTTGGCCAAAGCAGCTGCTGTTTGCAACATGGAAGATAAGATTTTTTATAACCAATCTCGGGTTTGGCTCTGAAGACACACCAAAAGTGTGCGGCATATTTGCGTCTATTGATTTCGGATCGTATTCTTCCAGACACTGCAGGGCTGGTTTAATGTGGGCCATGGAGACCCTTCATTAGGGGGGAATCACAAAGTCAGTGCTGTGAGGCCAGGTGTTGGCTCAGGACGCCCCAAGACCAAGTCCTCAGCACAGAGGAGATTCATTTGACCCTGAGGGACAAAGGGCAGGGAATAAGGGACAAAGACAGGAGATAGAGGGTCAGAGAGAGGAAGGGAACAGGGACTGGGGAAGGGGTGATGGTCCTGGAGGACTCAGGACTGCCTCTGGGTAGAGAGGAGAGAGATGTGGCTGGGAGGCAGATGGCAGTTTATCAGGGGAACGCGGAACCCATTAGGACAAGGTGTTTTGTTTCAGTTGTGCATGCTAATTAGGTGAGCCAAAGGGGGCTTCTGATTGCTGGCCTTCAATACCTGGTAGCTGGACCTTGGCGGTCAGCCTCAGGAGGAAGAAGTGGCCAAATAGGGGAGTAGACCTTGGGGACTAGCTTTAGGAGTGTAATATGACCTTTTTAGCAAAAAGAGAAAATGGGGAGAAGAGAAACGAAGAGCTACATCTGCCACGCTTGGGCCTGCTAGAGTCCCTTAAGATGTGGTCACAGATGGCACTGTGAACACTGAGCTGCCGCTGTGTCCTTCCCAGTTAGGGGAGAGGCTCGTCAGAGGTTGTCCACTAGAGGTGGACCAGTCCAGGGGAATGTCCAGGCCATCTGTGGGCCAGCCCCACAGCCCACAAAGAGCTTTTCTAAGGTACGGCCCACAGAACTATTGACACGCCGTTTGCTGCACCACTGACACTGGAGGCTGAGGGTGACGGCAGCCATCACAGGTGCCTGGGTGGCAGGCTCTTGTCTCAGATGCTCAGTTTACTCACGAGCTGCAGAAACGACTTGTCCTGATGAAATGACTTGAAAGGGAAACTGTGATTAAAGGGGATCATTTCTGCAGCGTGTCGGCGCACCTGATAGCGTCCTCAGTGCTTGGAATAGTATCTACAACATGTCGAGACCAGAGCCTTGAAAGGTTTGGTCAGAGTCACACAAGTCTTCACAGAATGAGGCCCTGTAGAAACCTACGTTGACATAAATCACTGCATGTGTGTTCGTTGCCATGGTTTTGCCCTCACACTCTTCCACACGTTGGAAAAAATCTAGGAAGCAATAGTGTTGACAGGTGGGGCCTCTGATGGACAGGTGAAGCCTCTGATGGACAGATGGGGCCTCTGATGGACAGGTGGGGTCTCTGATAGACAGGTGGGGTCTCCTGTTGACAGGTTGGGCCTCTGATGGACAGGCAGAGCCTCTGATGGACAGATGGGGCCTTTGGTGGACAGGTGGGGCCTCTGATTGACAGGTGGGGTCTGTGAGAGGTGCTTACTTCTCCCGGGCCCTGCCCAGTGGACCTGTGCATATTTATGCTGTGGCTGAGTGCTGGTTTACCAGAGACATCAGCTCTGCTCTCTCACCCTTCCTACATCGGTGGGTGATCATGAGGCAGGAGGGTTTTCCTAGTGTCGTTTCTGTTTCTGTGACAGAATATCCAAACAGAAAACAGCTTGAGGGAGAGAAAGAGAGCTTACTTTAGCTCACAATTCCTGGGTACAGTTCATCACGGCAGGAGGGCAGAAATGCGCACTCACTTTGTGCTAAGCTAGCTTTCTCCACTCCTACATAGTCCAGTGTCCAAGCCTAGGGAATGGTGCTGCCCGCCGTGGGCTGGGTCTTCCACATCATTACTGTAACCAAGACACCCCTTCCCAGGCCAACCAGACCTAGACAATCCCTCATGAGACTCTCCTCCTAGGGGATTTAGGCTATGCCAAGTTAACAATTAAAACTGTCAGAAAGGTCAGCAGATGTCGCCCTTGGTCCCCACCTTGGCAGCTTGTGAGACAAATAATCTATTGTTTATAAGTTCTCTGGTGTGGTACCATGTTATAGAGCCGACCGGGACTAAAACATCCTTCTTCTTAGCCTGAGAAAGGCATTAAGTCCTTGTGAAGAATCTTGGCATTAAACACTGGAGTCATAATGGTGAATGGTGTGTCGGACACTGGTGCAGCATCAACCAAAGCTCTGTGGGACACCCAGGCCTTTAAGAAGGGCCCTCACTGCCCGGTCTGTCTAGGGGGCGTCCAATAGTCCTAAGTCCCGCTGTCAGCACGCTCGCTTGCGGGCAGTAGGACATGATTCTCAGAGCCCAAGTTAAAAAATACCAGGTGTGGTGGCGCGTGCTCGTAGCCCCAGCCCTGGCAGGTAAGGACCAGTGGGTCCTTGGGGCTCACTGCTCAGCCAGCCTAGAAGACCCAGTGAAGCCTAGGCCAGCAATCCTGGGCTGGTCCTCTGGCCCGTACACCACATGCAGGAATACACACTCATTAAACCCCGAGCCTTGTGTTCCCTGGAGGAATCCTGCTGCCTCTGCTTGGTGGGCCTCTACCAGGCTATTCCTCCACAACCCTCTTCAAGTGTTTCCAGACCGCCATGGCCGAAGCAGCCCGCCTTCTCTGGCCTCCTTATAACACCGTAATTCCTGTGTGTCCCCGCTCTCTGTCACTATGCTAACGGAGCATGAGGACAGAATTTCCTGACTGACACTCTATCTTCATGCACAGGACCAGGCGTGGCACAGAGGGATGCTCTCGGAATTGTTGGTGGGTGAAGGAACCACGGAGAGACTGTGTCCGTGTCTTCACCCACAGTGAGCGGCTGAAGGGGTCACCCTCACCCCCGCAGGGCTCTGCCAGCTCAGTTAACTACACAGAGTCGCCTGAAATTGTCAGGGGTCCCCAGGGAGCACCGAGGGACTCCAGGAAACCCAGCTGTGTAGGAAGTCACACAGAGCGAACCTGGCCTCTGTCTGTTCTCTCCTTAGCTGCTTCCCACTTCCTGAGCTGCTGGCCGCCGTGACAACACAAGCACCTGAGGCCCCGCTGAGTCCCCGTCCTGAGGCGTCCTCCTTCAGGATCGCCTCTCTTAGCTTCTCCACCTGCCTGGTCACCTGAGAAGTATTTACGAGGTTCAAGTAGATCGCTATATAAAATAGGAGCATCGGCCGAACAGGCACAGTAATAAGTCGTAAATTTATTTCAAAAAAATCTTTAGTAGAACACATGCAATCTTATCAGTTACCAAAATAAAAGCGAATCTGCATACTAATGATGTGATAGGCTGGTTTACTTTTACATAAGAATTAAATCTCGGCTGAATCTTGCTGCTGCAGAATGTAGCAATTCTTCAGGTTTCCTCAGAGCCTGTCAGTTCTGATTTTACAATTGTCAAGGCCAAGAATGCTGCTTCACATAAGCCGCATAGTTCAAAATGTCTGAAGTTTGTTTAGGGTCATTTCAGCAGCTGCTGGAAACTCTTTCATAATCTCAAGCCAAATTTCATTTAACAATTTTCTTTTTCTTTTCTTTTCTTTCTTTAAATCAAACTCAAATCAGCAAACTCAAATTTGAACAGAAAGTCTGAAAGTCAAGTATCCTAACAAGACCCAATCCAGAGATAGCCGGAGTCGATATGGGCTGAGGATGGACGGTGGGAGAAGGTAGAAAGGCCTTGGTTGTCTCTAAGTGTGTCTCTGTACGGGAAGCACACTGCTGCTCACGGCCTGACTTGGGCTGGAGAATGATCCCAGGCTTTTCCACAGGGTGACGTGAGCAGAATGCGCAGCCCAGAGCGCCGTGTGCTCAGAACCAAGGCCGCAGTGAAGCCTCGGGAGGCAACGCGGGCGAGCACGGCCATGAGCCCTGAGTGTTAGCCTTGCCCCTTGCACACCTGGAAACCTACGTTCTGGTGACTCCTGTGTTCGGCCGCCTGTGGGTCCTGACCCAGAGGTGAATCTTGGATTCAGGAAACCATCCTGAGCAGCAGATGTTGGCTGTGGCTGAGGAGGAGCAGCTATTTGAATGTGAAGGTGGTTTGGTGAGATATTTGGAGATGTAAGACTGATTGTAAGCACAGGAATCTAAAATCAGCAGGAGCAAAAAGGACCAGTCAGAAAAAATGGTCAGAGAGCGAAACAGAAGCCCTCTGCTCCACATGGAAAAAACTACGATGACATGAGAGAGAGGACACAGAGCTGCTTCTGGCACGTGCCTATGATGTCAGCACTCTCATGGCTGAGGCAGAAGGATGAGGGGTCTGAGGCTGCTTTGGCTCACTTAGACCTTATTTCAAAAAAAAATTTTTTTTAAAGCAAACATACAAATTAACAACAACAACAACAACATCAAAATATCTTATCAAATTCAGGTTATTTTTAAGAACAAGGGAAAACTGCAAGTCATTGCACAGATAAAAACACACGAACTTGATGATGGTGACAGCTCACATTTTCTCTGAAATTCCAAACATCAGAGAAAACTGGGACATGGTTACAGACAAGCGATGTTTCTGGGGAAGGTGAAAGAAGCCTAAGCCTGCTTTTACGAAGCCTTGTTTCCCACCAGGGGTCGGCTAAGCCTTGCTGCAAAGAGCCAGCGACGAGGCTTCTCCTGCGGGCCACGCTGGCCTCTCCTGCACGCGGGCCTCTCCTGCGGGCCACGCTGGCTTCTCCTGCCAGCCTTTGCAGCTTCAGCGCCCTGCTGGCCTCTCCTGCGGGCCACGCGGGCCTCTCCTGCACGCGGGCCTCTCCTGCCAGCCTTTGCAGCTTCAGCACCCTACTGTAGCAAGAGGTTACAGAATAGTGTGAGCGGGGGCGTGGCTGTGTCAGTAAAACCTCATCTACACAAGCCATGGCTTGCGTTTGGCCTGTGCTCCCGCTGTCCAGTCTTTTAGCTGCATCGGATGTCAGAGATTCTGAAGGGGCCGGCCTCCCCGGCTCCCCCGGGACCTCCCTTTACCCCACGTTTCAAAACGTCTCCTCTTGTTTTGATTCAGCTCCTGTAGGTTTTGTGGTGGGAGGCTGACACTGGCAGCCGGGTCTGGGCAGCAGCGTGCAGGCGCAGGCGCTCTCAGGGGACCTTCTGCTGGTGGCGATGGTCTGGTGCAGCCCGGGGGAATGCGGGCCGGTCCACCTGAGCACAGTGCAGACCTTCCCCCGGGAGCGGAGGCCCCGTCAGCCGGCCCATTCAACACGCTTCCTGCACACACAACAGCCAGCTTCGAATATGGGTGGGAAAGGAAGGGGCAGACAATTGGAGGAAAACAGAGAGGCCTGGGCTGGGAGGGAGTCCCAGCAGACCAGCTAAATATAGTCTCCTTTCCAGGCCTGAGAGGCCTGAGAGGCCGGAGGCGGGAAGTCGGAGATGCCGATGCCGGGCAGGCTATAGGAAGGGCCCTGCGCCCGCAGGAAGGACCCCCGTGTGACCCCACCGGGGCTCCATTAACCCTCAAGTCTCCACGACACTGGTGTCAAGACCCCGCTCCTCAGTGCTGCCAAAGGTTCTGAGGGATCAGCCAGATTGCACTAGGTCACCGGGCCTGAGCCGCACGACAGATCAGCGTCCCACAGCGCTTTAGGCATGCGCTGTCACTCGCAGCTCTGGGCCCCAGAGATAAGCCTGGTGCTCGCATGCACAGCGAGCATCTTGCCGACCTGACTCCTCTGCCCGCTGCCTCCCGCTCATTTTAGGTGGTGAGAGCCCCAAGAGCTGGGTTGAGGTCAGTGGGGGGGCAGTGAGGTCAGGGCAGAGATGGTCTGTTTTGGTTCGTTCACCCCAATACTGAAAGAGAGCAGCTAGCTCTCCCCTCATTCAGGCTCCCCGAATCCTCCCGCAGGCCTCGATGCTCGGTCCTCCCCACCCACGCCTTTGGGCTGCCCCAAGAATAGCCAAAGCCACTCAGGGGCAAGTGTGTAGGGTTCACAGTTGGTCCACCCTTCCGGCCCGAGTGCTGGGTATGGAAGGCTCCTGCACAGCTGGGCTGTCTGCCACTCTCTGGTTCTCCAGCTTTTGTCTCAGCCACTTTCCCATCTGGCTCTCTCCAGAGCTGTCCACAGGCCTGACTCACAGGAAAGCACAGCCAAGTCACCTGGCGCTGAGTCACGGGCCTTCGGAGCATCGCAAACAATGGCAGAAGGCAAAGCACCCGCCGAAGTTTTGCAATGGACTGAGTATCTCGGGGCGTGGCTCTGGGAATTCCCCACGTCGTCAGGTGGCTTCGCTTTGGCAACTGGGACACAAGCCAGCTGCCTTCTCTCCTGGCACCTGCCTTCTCTCCCCATTCCCTCTCCCCCTTTCCCCTTTCTATAGACACTTGCTGGCTCACAGACAGGACCTGAGACCTTGTGACAACCCAGCTCACAACCCTGCCCCATGCAAGCTCCTGCACACAGGATGGCATAGCAACGGAGGAAAACAAGCCGGAATGTCTGTGAGGCCGTTGTAGCCAAGGTTGGCACTGAACTTGCTATGGGAGTGTCTTGCTGGCCCTTGAGCCAGGTGAGACCCTCAGAAAAGGGGTCTGGTGGCCGTGCCACGGCCCTCTGCAGTCAGCTGCAATGTTGTGTGTGTGTGTGTGTGTGTGTGTGTGTGTGTATGGTGTACAGGTCAGAAGTTGTCCTCTGGCCTCTGTCACCCTCCATCTTGTTCCCTTGAAGCACAGCCTCTCATGCCTAGAGCAAGGATGGTAGGAAAGCCCAGTGGTCCTCCTGCATCTGTTACCCACAGTCGTGGCGTTACCCTTCAGTGAGTGCCGGGGATTGGAACTCAGGGCCTCCCGCTTGCACAGCAGGCGTCCTTACCCTCTGTAGCCCAGCTGTAATGTCCTCTGGAGAGCAGCTTTCTTTGGGGTCATCTGAGGCTACAAATGTCCTCAACACAGATGTCAGCAGAGGAGGCTGACAAGCTGACGGGCCAGGAGTAAGACGGCGGTGGTCCTTCCCCTAAGTCTCCTCCCACGGCTTAGGCCGCCAGGGAGCCCACCCCAGGCGGTGAGGACCGAGGACTCGGGAGGGACCATTCGCCACCTGGGACTCACCTGACTTTGCCCACATCTCAGGGAGCAAAGTTCAGAGTGGGTTCACAGGTCAACCTCCTTCTCAAACACAGGGGAAGCCCTTCCCTGACCCCGGTTCACACCCGAAGTTGGGGTCACTCAGACGTCAAGTTACAGATTTTACAGTTTGGGGGCAAAGACACCACAGCAACCTCTTTAGCCAGTAGACGGACACAGCTGGCCTTCCATTCTCTGGATGGAACGTTCTGGAGGGCAAGAGCCGCCGCCGGCTGAGCCCAGGGCCCACAGCAGCCACCCTGATGCCACGCAGTCAGATCTGCCTCCTTTCCCTGTGTCCTGAGATGCCTGAGAGCCCATCTGACCAAGCCCATCCTCCGGCTCTGATTCGGAGGAGGCCAGACAGAACACCGCCCTTACGCTTGAGTCATGAAACGGAGGTGTCTGTAGCCCCTCTCAGGCTCTTCAAACTGCCATTGCCAGCATTTACACCTAAACCAGAGAGAAGGTGAGCTCTTGTCCTTTGTTTTCATTGGCTTTGGAAACCTTCGGAACTGCAGGAAGCAGCTGCCATCAAGTCACCCTTAGCAAAGGACTTGGTAACAGAGGAAACCAGGAAGGTTGGGGGCTGGGCTGGGGCTGGCTTGAAGGTGGGAATCTGAGCTCTTCTCAGTGGGAGCTGCTGAGCTTATCTTGTTCTCCAAGACCACGGAGCTACCAGGGTCAGGAGCCAAGAAAAGGCCGGAATCACGGATGAGGCTGTATGTGACTCTAAAGATGCTGAGAAAACTCAACGTTCATGAGAGCACATATGTGAAAACTGGAATTTAGACTGCAAACACCAGCAGTTAACAAACAGGAAGTTCACGCCTTTATTGTCGAGATAGCATGTGAAGTTAATGCATGGGGGGAGAGACCCCTTTCATCCCCAGGGTAACTTTTAAAATTCTTATTTTTTTTTTTTTTTTTCTGTAGGAGAAAAAAAAAATCCACAGATTGGAAGAGACTTGTGTGTTTGGCAAGGTGTGGTTATATCTCAACAAGACAATTAAGGATATTCCTAACTTCTCTTTTAAATGTTGGGGCTGGAGCACTGGCTCTGTAGTTCCCAGCTCGAGCTGCACTTCAGCCAGCCCAGGGTCAGTTCCCAGCACCCGTGGCTCACAACTGCCTGGAACTCCAGGAGACCTGACTCCCTCTTCTGGCCTCTGTGGGTACTGCACCACACACACACACACACACACACACACACACACACACACACTGGTACTTGTTCTCAGTGGTTACTCCAAACCTCCAGTGAACCCCACTGGTCACACATCACTGCTCTGGTTCTTTGGGTAACGAGAAAGGAATAACCAACCAAGAGGAAGGTTGATGTTGGGGCGAGGCAGAGCCAAGCAGACGGCAAAGGTGAAATGAGAGTCGCCGTGGAAGGAGCCCGGAGTGAGAGGCCGCATTTGTCATTCCCTGATCTTAGAGATCTCCAGGAGGGGCTTCGCTCCTGGCAGGGGTCTCGAGATTTCACTTTTTTTTTTCTTGGTTCTGTGTTCTTGGACTTTAGAAGACACCAACCCTGGGTAGGAGGAGCACAATGCAGTCAGGTACGAGAGTGGACTGGCTGAGCCCTAGAAGAGAGGCAGGGAGAGTTCACGGAAACTTCTGGAACTTGTAATGTCATGACTCAGCCGAGAGCCCACCAATTGGGGAAAGCGTTTTAAACATTCAAGTTTATCAGAGAAGTGACAATTGAAGTTTTTTCTTTTTTAAATCCACCACTCTTTTTTTAAAGATCTTTAATCTTTGAAAAGAATAACTCTTATTTAAAAAGATTAAAATTAATTTTTAAAAGATGTTCAAGTGTGTGTGTATACAGAGTGAACACTACATGAGCATGGTGTCACAGAGGCCAGCATAGAGCATGGGCGCCCTGGAGCCAGAGCTAAAAGCCATAGTAACTGTCACGTGAGAGCTGGGAACTAGCAAGTGGCCGTGACCGCTGAGCCACCTCTCAGCCCGCCTTCATCCTCTTAAAATGTGGGTGCTTCTGTAAGTCATCGCGAGAGCGGGCAACAAGGTGATGGAGTGAGAGGTCCCCAGAGCTTGGCTCCACGGGATGGTCTGACTGTCATTCATAGACGAAAGCGCTTTTCCGTCAACTCTGGGATTCAGGTCAGAGGTCGTGAAGCACGTGGGAGACCGAAACTGAGACGGCCACTAGCCTTGTGACTACGGTGTCTTCCTGGCTGAGGGTCACAGGGAGACCCTCCAAACAATTTTGAAGCTTGATTCAGTGCACTTTGTTGAGCGCGCCTCTATGGAACACGCAGCCAACGCATGACACAGAGATCAGAGAAGCCTGCAGACACTTGAACGAACGTCTAACCTGTAAGCCGTAGAGGAATGCTCAGTGCAGTTTCTAAACCATGGAGTTGAGTGAAAACACAAAAGCTGGAGTGTTACTCTGGCCTCCCAGGAGGCCGTGCTCGCTGTGGGCGGGGCCTGGCTTACAGGTGTGCCCGGGCTGCTGGCATCTCCTGTGCCACGGGGCAGCCAAGCACAAGACACTGGCGGCAGATTCGGGGAATCTGAGACTCAGAGGACTGACCCAGCGGCAGAGCCAGCTGACTGGAAGCAGAGAGAGGAACCCAAGGAACAGCAGTCCACACCCGCCCACGCCGCACCCCGAGACCTGCTTTACCCCCTCAAGAACGTGTGACTGCATGTGGTGACGGTGGCTGCGAGGCTCTTTCACCCCCTTTCCTCACCGTCTCCTCAAAACCTGCGGGGAGATGACACGCAGCCTGCTCCCTTCTCCCGGTCTGCCCCTTCACAGCCGTCACCGAGCAGGTCCGTGGCACCGTCCCGCCCTTGGAAGTTCTCTGAAGGACAGCAGAGTTCTTTGTGTCCCGCTCTACTTGATAAAACTAGTGGCTCTCAGCCCTCCTAACCTTCCGCCCCTCCCTACAGTCCTCTGGTTGCCATGACGCCCAACCAGAAAGTGATTTCCTTGCTACTTTGTAACAGAAGGTTTGCTACTGTTAGGAACTAAAATGCAGACACCTGAGGTGCAGACACCTGAGCAGCGCCCCACCAGCGCCCCGAGGGCGTCTCCACCCACAGGGTGAGAACCACTGCTTTGGCCATTCACGCAGGCTGGCAAGGCGTACTGGCCACAGTCTGTGCCTCAGTGGTCGCTCAGCTTTTCGGATGTGATCAGAATGAGATGGTGCTTTTGGTCACGTATGACTTTTTCCAGAAGTAGACTCATTAGTTCCGTCTGAGTGATTTTCGTGTAACCACAAAGACCATCTAACTTGTCTTCCTTTTGTATTTTTGTGGACTGGTTATCACGACTGTGTGTATGCTATGTGCCATAGAGGCAGACTACCCAAGAGCACTACACACTAAGAGAAAAACATGGTTTGTGTGACCAATGTAATTAGAATCATTCACTGTGTTCTTAAAAGCTAACTGTGACTTACGATCAATAAAGAAGCCAGGCACGGTGGTGTACACCTGCAATCCCAGCACTTGGAGAGGTAGAGGCAGGGGATCTCTGTGAGTTCAAGGCCAGCCTGGTCTACAAAGCGAGTCCAGGACAGCCAGGGCTACACAGAGCTTTTCCCTGTCTTGGAAAGCAAAAAAAAAAAAAAAAAAAAAAAAAGACATCAATAAGGAACTAAACTTTTAGATATTTTAAAAGAAGAAGAAAAGAAGAAGCACAGCCCAACAAAATTGCAGCCAGGACTATGTTGAGAGGAAAATTGACAGAATCAGTTGCTTGTTCTAGAAAAGTCTGAAATCAGTAACTTAAGCTCACATTGCTAAGAAGTGAGAAAGAAGGGGGCTGGGAGAGGGTTCACTGGCTATAGGCCCTGTCTGTTTTTGCAGACGACCTGGATTCCGTTCCCAGTGCCCAAGGCACCCAGCCACCCGTAACCCCCATTCCAGGGGCCCAGTGCCCTCTTTTGGTTTCTGTGGGCCAATATGTGGCATACAGCCACAGACACACAACCCTCTGGCTCCCTCTCCTGGCGTCTGTGGGCACTGCACACACACACACACACACACACACACACACACACACACAGTCACTAATCTTTAAAACAGATCAAATAAAAAGTAATGAGAATACCAAATGCTATCAGTGATTTGGCGAGTTGGGGGAAAGCTCTTATACACTGCATACTCTTAATCATGGGCACTGTCCCTCTGGAAAACAATTCGGCACTATCGTCAAAAAGTAAACATGCCCTTGCTACGTGGCCCAGAAATTGCTTTTCCAGAGAAATCAGAACTGATGCCAACCCCAAACCCTCAGCAGATGCATCTGTAAAGACCCCAGATGGGACACAAAGCGCCTCTCCACGCAGGACTAAGCAAATGGCCGTCACAAGCCTTCGTCTCAACCAACACCCAGGAATCAAATACTAATTCCCCACAGCCTAGATGTTAGTTCACTCGGGAGCATCAAGGCGGGCGAAGGGAGCCAGACTCAAAGCACTGTGCGCTATTTGATTTCATGACATTTAACCGATAAAGACAGAGCACAAACAGCTGGTGGCTTTCGAAGCCGGGGACAGGGACACGAACGCGAAGGGCAGTGACTCCAAGGGCAGGCTGCAGGTGGACACAGGGGTCTGTGTTTGAGGCTCTACAGCTGAAGCAAAGCCGCCTTACTGTGTTTGCACTGTAAGGTGCAGCCAGAGGCCGTGGTGGAGATGGGTAAGGAGCAGACGGCCCCTCCTTACTCTCTGCAGCTTCCTGGGGCGGTAATTACTTCAGCATGACTGGTCTGGTCAAGCCTTGAGTTACAGCTGTGATCCCAGCCACCTGAGATGGGACGGCGAGCTCACACTGCTGCGGTACAGAAAGCTTCAGACTCAGCTATTTGAGGCCTTGTCTCAAGTTTTAACACTACAGAAGGATTGGGGCCTTCCCAGCAAGCAGGAGGCCTAAGCTCATGCTGTTTGTGATGGCTGGAACGAGAAGGTTCGCCACAGCTCGGGTGTTTGAACTCCTGGTCCAGTCCCTGGTGCTGTTGGGGGAGTCACTGCGTCCTTGCTGGAGGCAAATTGTCACGGGGTGGGCTTTGAGCTCACAGCTCACCCAGATTCCGGCCCTCACCCTCTGCTTCAAGCTTGCTGGCCACTGGAAAAAGTGACCTCTCCACTTCCTGTCGCAGCCCCCGGCCACCAGGCCTTCTGGCTCTTACGACTCTCATCCCTCTGGAACCATAAGCCCAAATAAACTCCCTCCCTCAAGCAGCCTTTGGCCACAGTGTGTTAGCACAACAGAAGAGGAGCTAAGACCCCGTCCTGCAAAGGAGTGACAGGGAGGAAGTGGGTTTCTCTCTTTGCTCATTGTTGTCACTGCTGCTCGGGGATCATCCAAACTCGTTAGGAGAGCAGAAGAGAGAGCGGAAGAGATCACCCTGAGAATCTCTGTGCCCTGTGTCTGCCTGCACTGTCTTATCTCCTGGCTGAGGAACAGGATGAGGTGCTCTGTGGTATTTCCCTATCTTGAGCAAATGTAAAGTCCCTAAGATTAAATGCTTTGTTTGTGCTCCTTGGTTCTCAACAGGGTTGCAGTGTTTAGATCCCACGGAAGTCCAAAGTCCAGCAAACTGCTGCTTAGTAGTGACACACCTGTGTCCCCATCCCACAGACACACACACACACACAGCAAGACATGTGACAGCAAGACACTGGCCTCCTGGTCAGAAAGCATGACCATCTTTTGAGGAAATCCCTGTGATAAAGAAAAACAATTTCTCACAAATCAAAGCTGAAGTGGGGACAGTGTGACTGTGGCTTCCCCAGTGGGAACGGGCCCAGCCCCATCCCCACAGCCACACCTCACGCTCACTGGAAGCTGCAGTGTTCAGACTGTCTCCTCTGGCCCCCAAAAGCCACAATCTGAAATGGTGCAGCCGCTACACCTCGGGATTGATGGCCATCACTGAGTGAAGGATGGCCAGGCCACGAGGCTCATGGGCACAGTACCCTTCACCATCCTGAACGGGAAGTGAGAAGCTGGTATTTATTTAGCCTGATTCTCTTCACACCCAGTGGCTGGACTCAGTCTCCACCCTGGCCGTTCTGTGCAAGGCTGGACAGCACACTTTGTCCCTTCAAAGAGTGTGCTGGGGAAAACAGACCTTGAACAAATAAAGAAATATGTGCAAGCCCAGGCCTTCTGGAACTCTCTGCCAAGGCACCAGTGGCAGAAAAACAAACAAGGGAAGCAGGAAGGAGGCCAGAAAGCTCCCTTGGGGTTGGGGACGGCCCTCAAGCAGGAGGGAGCCCGCCGCTGGCGAGGTGTGAGGAGTGGAGGCGCCTGGTCAGAAGGGCGCTGGTTGGCAGGAGAGCAGCCCCGGGATCTGCCCGATGCTCCAGGGAGCAGTGGGCTCACTAGCATTTGCACAGATCCTGCAGGCTAAGCTGCATTTCGTGGGAGTGCGGGATCATGTCTGAGCCCTGCCCTTGGGGAATTCTCAAACCACAAATGAGAAGTGCAGTGGGCTTCGAGGAAACCTGCTGGTCTCTGCGATGGGGGCTGCCGTCTGTGGACTAACATTATCACTGCAAGAGCCAACCAGTGTCTGCAGCTGCTGGGCATTCCTGGGGCCCAGGGGTCTCGCTCTCCTCCTCCCTCCTCCCTCCTCCCTCCACCTTCTCCCTCCTCCCCTCCCCCACTTTAAAACAGAGAAGAAAAATACACACACAACCCCCTTTTACACACACAAACAGCCTTGTTTGCTCTCTGAGATTAAAGAGCTCGGGCCACCCTGGACAGCGTGGACAGGTCTTTAAGTGCTTTGTGGACAAGGCCCCTCTTTGCTAAAATGTGGGGCGGGTCTGTGGGACTCCGCATGGAGCAGGGCTGGGTTTCTTCTGCTCAAGGAGGCCCGATGGTGACTTCTGAAGCCGGGCATGCCATGGACAGTAAACCTCCTCCCTGGAGCGGCCTAGTCCAGGGCTGGACAGCATCTTCGTTGTGGCACGCTGAACGGGGGCTCTGGTGACCAGTGAACTGGCCTTGTTACAGGGATGGCGGCGAGTCTCCTAACACACAGTAGATGGGAAGACCAGCGGCTGCACCTTTCTCTTACTTTCACTGATGGTGTGTGTGTGTGTGTGTGTGCACGCAGCATGCAAGCATGGGTGAAAGCCACATGTCAACATCCCCGCCATTTTCACTATCCCTGACTCCTGGCGGCCAAGTGGCACCACGCTCTTCTTATGTCGATACGACTGGCTTTGAGCTTACAGCAATCCTCCTGCCTCTCCCTCCCATGCCGGGTTATAGATGGAGGCCATCGTGCCTGGCTCATCTCTTCTTCCAGTTTTAAGTTTTGCAGTGTGGACCCCTGAGACATGGCTGGGGTCAGGGACAGAGCGTGGGAGGGAGGAGAGAAGCCTGGATGACAGATTCTTTTCACCTGGTGAGACCAAACATGTCGCCGCTCGCACTCAGCCTGGACTTTGTGGGTGGGGCCTAGCTGTATTTTCAGAGGTGATGCTCTGACACATACATGTGGACAGTGACCGCTTCCTCCTGTCCCAGCTGCCTCATGTCTAGACATGCATTCATGTCTAGAGGATCTGATGGCCCCTGCACCTAGACACACACACACACACACACACACACACACATGCACTCACACTTGTAGTGTTAAAAATAAATTTTTTAAAAAGACATTCACCATTTATTTTTATAATCACCATTGATATTTATAATTCTAGTTGAATTTGAAGTAAATACTTTTAATCAATCAATCAATTAATTAATTAAATTTGTCTCTTTGAGACAGGATCCAAAGTTCACCATGTAGCCCAGGTCGGGCTTATACTCATGGGAATCCCCCTGTCTCAGTTTTCCATGTCCTGGAATTACAGGCATATGCTATCACCCCCAGGTTAAGATAACTTTAGATTCAACAAATTCATAAATTTAATATTATAAACCATGAAAATCATTGGTTCTCAGGAAAAGCTTTAACCCACAAAAATGAACATTTAGGCAGGAAACCGAGCTCACAGACATTTGAGAACATCGAGTGAGTAGTATTTGTAAATGGACTCAACCATCACATCATTCAAGAACCTAAGATCCCAAGACGTACAAATAGGGTTATAACATTTCTCAATCAAAGGCTCATGGGGGGGTGCTACCACGAGGACCGGGGGTCCCAGGCTGCACAGAAAGGAGGTGTCGAGCAGAGCTCCAGCCTTCATCTCTCTCTGCTCCTGAGGACAGACACACTCTGACCAGCTGCCTCACGCCCCTGCTGCCTTCCCCACATGATGGCCTGTACCTCTGGGCTCCGAGCCAAGATGAGCTGGGTTAGTCAGCTATTTGATCACAGCAGTGAGAATGGTATCAGGCTGCATTCTAGGAAACATATAAACCAGGAACAGTGAGTCTAATAAATAGAAACCAGAGAAAAGAAAGAAAACTAAAACCACCTGCGGCTTGTCATAGTTACCATTAACTGTCAACTTGACACAACCTATCGTCTGAAAAAAGAAAGTGCCTAAACTGAGTCATCATCTTCATTGGTTTGGCCTGTGTGCGTGTCTGTGAGGGATGCAGGAGAGCTCAGCCCACTGTGGGCGACTCCATTCCCTGAGCAGGAGGTGCTGGTTAAGGAACCGCACAGCGAGAACCTGAGCACGAGCCAGCCAGTTTCTGCTCCAAGTGTCTGCCTTGGATTCCTGCCCTCACTTTTGTTGGTGATGGATTGTGACCTGGACAGGTAAGCCAAACGACCTTTTTCCTCTCTCCGCTGCTTTTGGCTGAGGTGTTTATCACAACAACAGGAAGGAACGCCCCTTACTCCAGGAATCTCGAGGCATAGATGCCTTTAGAAACAAGGTGAGAGACGCTAAACAAAATTTGCATCGCATAAAGTTCATGGAGACGGACACACTTGAAAGCAGGTAGTGACTAAGTGTTGATTCTGGTGACGCTCACTCAAACACGCACCGGCAAAACACAAGCAGTGGAAAACCAAGAAAAACACAGCTTCATTACAAAACCGAACTCAAGGCCACAGTAAAGAGAAGGCAGGCCCTGAGCAACAGCAAGAAGAACACTCAGACCACAGCAAGGTAAGTTTCTGCTTCTCCCACTGACCTGTCGTCGAGGAGCTAGAAAAATTTCACAGTGAAAAGGTTTCAGTTTCACAACGGTAAGCTGGTTTGGCGGCTCTGTGTGGTTCTATTCCACCTCGAGAACTAAACTTCGCATGCCCTGCGCGGGGCCGCGCAGTCAGCGCGCAGCTGCGGCACAGCGGTCAGGCTTGACCAGGCTGGGCACGGGATGTGGGCCTGCAGGCGCGGCGACCACCCTTGCCGCTTGCTGGCCAGGCGGTCCGAGCCCGGAGTCTCAGTGAGAACGCCTGTCTCAGAGAACAAGGTGCGGGACCCCAAGGACAACACCCAAGGGTCACCTCTGACTTCCACATGCCCCGCGCACGCACACACACGCATGGACACACATGCACACACCATGCCAGCGTGCCTGTTGTCTAGTCGCTGCTCTACGGCAGGGAGCACACACGAGGGCCACGGCAGTTTTTGTAAAGGAAAGGAATGAATTGGGAACGTGCTTACGGCTTCAGAGGCTCAGTGCATTACTGTGGTGGGGAGCACGCGGCAGCAGGGTGATGGAGAAGTGGCTGAGAGCCTCGCATCCTAACCTGCATCCCTCCGGCAGCCGGCCGAGAGCGGGCTAGCCTGAGCTTTGGAAACCTCAAAGCCCGCCCCCAAGGACAAACTTCCTCCAACCAGGCCCCACCCCCTCCAATGAGGCCACACCCCTCCACTGGGGCCACACCTCCTCCAATGAGGCCACACCTCCTACTCCTTCCCTCGCAGCTCCTCAGCTGGGGACTAAGCCTGCAGGACCGTGAGCCTCTGGGCTCATCCTCACTCCCACCACCGCACTGTCCACAGGGAAACAATGTAGACAGACGCTCTCACAGCTCCCCTCCCTGGACCACACTCGTTGAAGACTGCAGCTGGCTCTCTTCTTGCCCATCTGCACTCCAAGAATGAATAAACGAAGGCTTGATGGATTGGGGGGGGGGGGACGACAGAGGAAGGGAGAACAGACAAAACTGTTGCTGCAGAATGGCTGCTCTGGAAGCTTCCGTGTGCTGCCCGCATCCCTGAGCTTTCCTTTCCCCACGCTCAACGCAGCCCCAGGCAGAGGCCATCCTCACCCACTGGGCGAGGACACAGTCCCTGGACGTTAGGTTCCCTAATGCTGCAGCAAGCTCCTTTCCTGCCTGTCCCAGGAAGAGCACCTGCTGGCCTCAGGTTCAAGGCCGAGTTCCCTCCCTGGAAGGCTCTCACCCACATGGGTGTGAAAGGGGGGCCGACACGCTGACCCACTTCCCAGCAGGGCCTCGAGATGACTAATTACAAAGACTAATAAAATATTTGCAGAGAGCACGGCACACTTTGGGAGAGCAAGGGCTTTACTTACTGAAAGCAGCGGCAGCGTTAGATCAACACGGCTCGGAGCCCAGCGCCACTCTGGAGGAGGGTAAAGAGCTCGCCAGGGCAATTTCAAGCTCTATTAGATGCCTGCCGCAAATATCACTGTTCTCCAAGAGGAGACAAAACGTGTCGCGTAGAAAGTCCTTACGGAGGCCGCGGCCCAGCCATGCGAGATGATGCAGCGTGATTAAGATGATTGGTGACCTTTCCTGCAAGTGTCACTCCTCGGGTCTTTTCCAAACCCGGGACGCCGAGTGTGCATCAGCTCCATGTGACCTTGGCCTCACACTCCAGGGCACTGCTTGCTTCAGAAAGAGCCTGCTCTCTAGGGATCTAAAGTCGAATCCCACTTGGGTTGGTCAGGCCCAAGGGAGGGCAGTCTTGGTGACACGTGTGTGATCTTTTGGACCCTTTGCAAGCTCGGGGGTGGGGGCGGGGCAGAGGGGACAGGGACAGACGGACGTGAGACTGTAGAGTAAGTGACACAACCTACCTTAGCAGCAAAATAGGTCCAAAGCCCGTAAGAGATTCAGACGGAGCAGAGCCCAGATCGGCTATTTGTGGTAGGGACTGGGGTGCAGAAAGATGCTGAGCTGGCATTCAGGGGGAACCCCCAGATCGGTTAGGGCAGGATGAGCAAAGGTGAGGGAGACAGAACATGATCTACTAACAGGCACAGCACTGCCAGAGAGGTGGGCAGAGAGTGACAAAAGCAGGGCTCCCCACCTCTCCCCTTTTGTCCTACTTGCCCCGCCCTCCATTGGCCTTGACAGAAGTGGGCAGAGAAGAGGCCCAGGAAACGCAGGAAGCACAGTCTGACCCAGGCAGAGCTGAGGGCTGGAGCCAGACGAAAAGCAAAGGTACTGGGGGGGGGGGGAGACCGAGTGGCCGCCAGGTCCTTCCTGGGCGCACTAACAGGTCTTTAAGCAGCTTTCCCACTCCGCACATTCTGGAGAAATAGCAGAGCGAGCAAGCAGAGCTCTGGACTCCTGCTTCCCAGTCAACTTATGGCCCTTCCTGTGCTGAGCCTGGCCCTAGCTGCTCCCTAGAGAACAAGCCTCCCCTCCAAGCCCACGGCTCTCTAAGAGTGCTGGCCTCACCTCAGGGTTGTACGAACTTTTCCTGTGACCTGGAATTGCAGCCTTTCAATGCCTTGAAGGCCCCATGCATGGCTACCCATCTTAAACGTAGCCACCCAGCTTAAACAGATGTTTTGTATCACATAGACACAGAACTCTGGTCAGAAAAATTCACCCCAAATTACAAACCTCAACCATATCCCACGGGCTGAAAACACCAAAACATGTCAGTCAGTAGGGTGAGCTTAGAAAGTTCCAGGAAGATCTCATCTCGTTTTCTTTCTCTAGAAGGAAGTTTAAGAAGTAAGCTCTTTTACCAAGTGAGAGAAAGGGCGAGGTTTATGGTGTGTCGTGGGTAATGGGGAGCCGGAGAAACTGTTTGCCTAAGATTGTGTAACTTGTTACTAGCAAAACCAGAGGCCGGAACTGGAGCCTCCAGGCCGGGATCCTGTCCGTGTGACAGGATGGGTTAACAGGGCCTTCTTCCTTCATGTCCTACACAAGTTCCTTTTCCTTGCCGGTTAACAGACCCCAGGGGAGAGGTAAATAAGGCCACCCCCTCTTTAGATTCCCCAACAGCAAACTAACATGAGATCCCACAAGGCTGATGCTGGGAATCAATGTTATTTATTGGACTTCTGTGCAGAGCACCGGTGAGCCTGCAGAGCCGTGCTGAAAGGTCCGCGCAGCGTGGATGGAGCTTCTCCAGCCGTGTGCTCACGTGCCTCCTGAGACCACATGAACTTACAGCGGAACTGGTGCAGCTGGCGGGGAGGGAGGCTGGAAGCTCTGGCGAGGGCCCCACTGACCCTCCCCTCTTCCTCTGAGGGAATGTCAGTGGTCCACAAGACCAGCGGTGATGATCTTTTGCATGTGGGCACAGCTAACCTGACGAAGATGGCAGTGGTTCGGCTCGGAGGAGAGGCCTATACAGCAGGTATGGAGATGACCAATGCATGTAATGTACATGTGTGGGGTGTGTCCAGTGTGGGCACCGGGGCGTGAACTCGGGTGCTCTTCGAGTGCAGGAAGTGCGCTGGCTGCTGAGCCATTTCTCCAGTCCCTTGTTCTACTTGCCTCTTCTTCATCCAAGCAAGTGACCGACACCAGCCATCATTTACCTATGCTTGGCGGCACCCTGGGAGCAAAGGTCCCCTCTTTTACGTCCTCACTCATTTTTCCCTTTCTCCTGTCCTGGGGACAGGATACCAGGTGGCCACGTCGTCTGAGGGACGATGTGAGGACGTGACTGTCCTTTCTCTTCTCCCATCCCTGTGGGGGAGTGGTGCTTCCCTGCAGGAATATGTCATGGTGATAAATGACATTTTCTTTCTGGGTTATTTTTAATTCCTCTACTTACAAATAATGTGTGCAAAATCTAGGCTGCCCGGATGTAGCCCCCTGGATCTAGGTCAATGAATACTTGCATTTCTGACATCTTTAATAAAGCAGTAGAGATTTTTTAAATAACGTTTATGTTTGGTTTGTTTTCATTTTATTTTATGTACACTGATATTTTGCCTGCATGTATGTTTGTGTGGGGGTGTCAGCACCCCCGGAATTGGAGTTATGGACAAATGTGAGCTGCTTTGTGGAAGAGCAGCCAGTGCTCTTAACCACTAAGCCCTCTCCAGACCCTTGTTTTGGTTTGTTCGTTTGTTTTCCTTTGTTTTTGAGACAGGGTCTCTCTTATGTAGCTCTGGCTGTTCAGGAGCACACTATGTAGACCAGGCTGGTCTCAAACTCACAGAAATCCACCTGTTTCCGCATCCCCCGAGTGCTGAGATTAAAGGTATGTGCCACCATACTTGGCTATAAAGGTACAGATTTTTAGATAAAGCCCATCACATAGGCCAGTCCATAACATCCCTATGTGGTAAATCTGATTTCTCATTTGTTTGTTTTTTGAGACAGTTTTTCTGTAACCCAGGCTGGCCTTGAACTTGTAGTCTTTCTGCATCAGCCTCCTGAGTGCTGGGATTGCAGGCATAGCCCGTCATGCCTGGTGCTAGGCTTTTCTTTTTTTTTTTTTTTAAAGTTGATTTTATTTTTAAGTTTTAAGACGATTCAATCAGTGTCATTTTATCAAATGCAATTCATATTAATATTTTATGCTTTTGTTCTTATTAATAAAGTGAGGGCTTTGATTCAATAATGTAAAAACAAAGCAATTAGTACAGACACTTATGCGCTCCTGATTTGAACAGATTATCCTACTTTTGTTTTATTAGATACTATTGTGACATGTGGCATTAAAATTTAAAGTATTCAATGATGTCACTGAAAGGCCATCATTTTTTAATGACAAGCTCCCTTCTGTCTTGTTGCCGTGTATAATTATCTATAAACAGCCTGAGTTTAAATTAAATATTTAAGAATGATGTGTTTGGGCAACCTGTGGAGCCAGGACAGTTATTATTCATGAGACAGTGATAACCACCTCCCACAGTCACGCGTTCTCTGTTTTTAAGTAAACTCTAGATTAAAATGTGCATAATACTGAGAATAAACAAATCCCAGGAGTTTGCTTCAATGAGTCTTGTTATTTAAAATTTAATTTAAATGACACCCAGGTTGAGCTCGCTCCTAGCCTTCTCTGGAACGCCGGTGAAATCAGACCACACCCTGCGCTCTCAAAGCACGGATGGATGTTTCTAAGATTGTTATTATTTGTTATTTACCTAGCTTCAGTCTTGGTGACCACGGATCTGAAAACACTAGCTGCCAAACTCGAGCGCGCGTGTGAGGGCAAGTGACACCTTTTCTCCCAGGACTGGGAAATGTGAGCCCAAATAAACACCTCCTTCATGAGTGCTTCAGGTCGGGCGGTCTGTCGTAGTGCCCTTGTCACCCCTCCCAGCTTACCCGAGCAGCTCAGGCGGGAGCTGAGCAGAAGCCGCCGTGCCCTGGCTTGTTCTCTGTGGCTTGCTCAGCCACCTTTCCTACCCTGCTACCTGGCTCAGGCCCACCTGACCAGGGACTGCTCCACCGCAGGGGCTAGGCCCACCCACCTCAGTCTGAAGGAGGCACTTCCTGGGTGGAGGCTGGTGTGTGTCTAGGTTTGTGTCAGGTGACGAAAGCAAAACAACCACAACAACCTATCGCAGCTCACACACCTAGACAGTGCCTGGACACGATCAGATGAATTACCAGGCTGCAGGACCCTGCCTTGCCTGGGTGCCTCCTGCTCCTGCCTTGGGGAACAGAGAGCCCTGTCCTGCCCCCGCTGCGTGTGGCTAGGCTAACCAAGCTGTAGCTGTCCCCAGTAACATGGGAGGCAGGTGCTCTTTCTCGTTATTCTTCCTCCTTGGCTGCGAGCCTGGGGGTGGGTGTGCAGAACCCCCCGCAGAGGCCTGTCACCTGTTTGCTACCAACTCTTGGAAGGCTAGCACGGTGTGATTGCGGTCCCCCTTCCGGCCCCTTTCATTGTCTGGGGCCCTGCCCACAGCAGCAGCTGTGCCCACGCCTCCCCTCCTCCCCTCCGTGGTCTAAATCCCTTCTAAACAAGTTCCTCCGACAGGCCAGGCCCTGGGGTGCTGCCGCGAGCAGCTGTCTTGTCTCTGCTGGCCAGCAGGAAGTGTGCCCACAGTACTGAGCCGGTGGCAGTTTGGAGCTGAGCACGCAGGCCTGTGTCTCAGCCCCACTTTCTGGGACGGGCACCAAAGCCGACTGTGGTAGCTAGTGCCTCCCCTGCAGAAATCCCTCCAGTGCCAAGGTGATTTATCCTGTAAGCGCCAGCCTCTCTGGCACAAACCTTCCCTTCATTTCAAGTACAATAGGTGGCATCCATCAACAGGCACAATGGCGGATTAAACGTGTAGATCTGGATGCTGTCTCTGTGCTGAATGGAAAAGATATGGCCCATGCTACTTGGGGGACTTCCAGAATATTGCTCTGAGGCCTCATCTAAATGAAAAGAACTAGATCCAATTGCCTTTTCCACAGATGTAGGGGTGGAGAAAATTTCATTGATAAATCTTGACCACCATTTTCAAAATGGTGGAGCTGAACAAATCGGGCACCTGAAGGTGGAATAAGGGTGAGCTCCAGTGAGGGCCAGATTTTCAATCAGAGGTGCACTGGGGGAAAAGCAGAGATTCAGAAGTGGCCTCACCCAAGGTCACAAAACAGGATTTGGAGGAAGGTCCACACGACTCCAAAATTCGTGCTGTTTCTACCACACAGGAAAGACTTTTTATGGGGGCCGGAGAGGCGACTCCATAGGGAAAGTGCTTGGGGTGCAATCGTGAGGACCTGCGTTTGAGTCCTTAGCTCGCACGCAGCCTGGGAAACACACACCTGTAACCCCAGTGGTAGGGGCACAGGTTGGGAGTGCAGAAACGCGCACACACAAACACAGTTGTTTTCTGAATTTTTACAATAGATGCCTGTAACTAACAGAAACACCCAGTGTGTGTGTTCTACCCCTATTTGAACACAACTAACCAGAGTTTGAGGCAGCAAATTGTCTGCTTTAAGCTTTATTTTTAAGACGTCCTATCTTTAGGGAACTGCCGTCCTCCAATTTAATGGAAAGAAACAAATGAAGACAAAGAAGAGTAAATACACAGTGGTTCCATTTACTCTAAAACGTTTTCTGGCGGAAGCCTATAAGCAATGAGGTCATCAGGAGGCAAAAGTAACCATTAAGCTGGGAGGAGTCAGTTAGAACGCTACCTTTGTTCCCCCGTACCTACACTAGCAAACAGCAACAAACTCTGCAAGGGTGAGTCCCTGCGGCTACACGGGTGTGTTTTCTGTCTTTTGTTAGGTTGTGACAGGGTTTCTCTTTGTAGCCCTGGCTGGCCCAGCTCACGCTCACAGAGATCCACCTGCCTCTACCTCTGCCTCCCAAGTGCTGGAATTAAAGGAATGCGCCACTCTGCCTGCCTGCAAGTGTGTTCTGAAAACAGCAGCTGTGGAGGCTTTGTCTGATGCTAAGTCCTGCTGGTACAGGTGGCCGGAAAAGTGGCCTGTATGAAAATCGGAGAACAGAGGCGCCAATAGGGAGTGGCCACCAGAGCCCGAGTCACCTCATCCAGGGTAAACACTCGTCTTGGTTGGGCAGACTTGTGCATACAGTGTGACTTTGTTACGAAGTGACAGACACGTGACCTTGGATTTACAATACAAGTTGTTCTCACAGCCCCACCAGGACCTTTGCCTGGAAGGCGACTACTGCAGCCTTTGCTCTCTAGTCACCAGTGTTTCTAGTAGCGACATGATGTGGTTGAGAAAGGATCAGAGAAAACTATGTCTAAGGGGCTCTTCCAGTGAAGTCTCCTCCTGACCTCACTCGGAAAGAGCTGCTATCCAGTCACCCGGGTGGACCCACCGTGAGATTCTGGGAGGACTGGCCATTTTTTGTTTTTGTTTTGTTTTCTCTCTCTCTCTCCCTCTTTTCTTTTGAGACCGGATTTCACTATGCAGCCCTGGCTGGCCTGGAGCTGTCTATGCAGTCCAGGCTGGCCTCGAATCCCCAGAGATCCACCTGAGTGCTGGGATTAATCCAGCCACGATGGTTGATCTCGACCGTCAGCATCATCACTGAGGAGACACACTTCTGGGCATGTCGGTGAAGGTGGTACCTGAGATGCTGAGGTAGAACACCCACCCCTAGTGTGGGCAGTGTCAACTGTGAGTCAGGGGCTGAAGCAAGTGAGCTGAGCACCAGTGCTCATCTCTGTTTCCAGAAGGCAAAGGCACTGTGACCAACCTCACACGCCTGCCACAGCTGGAGCCACCCTTGACCCAATCTTCCCCCAACTCCATCCCCTAAACCATGATCAAATAAACCCACATCTCAAGTTTATGTTGTCAGATGTTTTATCACAGGAAAAAGTAACTAATACAGAGGTTTTATCTGGCGAGGGGTCATGTGAGAGAAGAGACACCAGTTGAGGTTGGGCTGTATGCAAGCTTGAAGAGCATTTCCTTAGTGATTCATTGGGAAGGGCCCAGCCCTTTGTGGGTGGGCCACCACGCAATGGCCGTCCTGGGTTCTGTGAGAAGGCAGGCAACAGGCCACCAGCAGCAGGTCAGTAAACAGCACCCCTCCACTGCCCCTGTGTCAGCTCCTGCCTCCAGGCTCCTTCCCTGTTTGAGTTCTATCATCACAGTGGAAAGCATGGCAGCACGCAGACAGATGTGTGCTGGAGAGGGAGCTGAGAGTTCCACACCTGGATCTGCAAGCAGCAGGAAGAGAGACACACTGGGCCTGGCTTGAGCAACTGAAACCTCAAAGCCCATTCCCAGTGACACACTTCCTCCAACAAGGCCACGCCTCCCCCCAGTGCCACGCCCTGTGAGCCTAGGGGGGTTGCTGTCACTCACACCTGCACACTTTTTCTCCTCTACTTGCCTTGGTCCTGCAATGGTAGCCCGAACTAGGACAGAAATGAGTGGTTGTTTCAAGCCCTGGATTTGTGGTGACTTGTTATGTAGCACCAATTAGCAAACACATCCCCAAGACTTCACCTGTGACCTCTCCTCAGAGCTAGACACAAGGTCCACAGGGACAACCGAGGCAGACCTCTGGGCTTCACGAACCTCAGAGTCCACGGGGATGTCAGCCTTGGGTAGGGTTTGCTTGCTCCACAGTGTGGTAAAGAGACAGGGTCCTGACTAACCCATTCTGCTTCTGGGTTAAACTCGAAGGTCCCAAAGGAGACAGAAGACTTTAATGAATGCTTAAGGAACTTAGTTCTTCGGGCAAGTTGGGGGAGGGTAGATGTTGAAGGACTGAAGGATACTGTAGGTAGAAAGGATGGAAAAACGCTGGGATGGCAGGATAGGAACAGAGCCCCCGCAAAGATGCCCAAGACGGTAGGTGGTCTGTGGTCGCAGGTGACAAGAGGCCATGAGACTCTGGGCTTCAGCAGTATCCATGGGAACCAAAGACAGGACAGAATGAGAGCCTCCCTGCCTGGTGCTGCTCCATTGAGTGATGGACAGGTGTGGCTGGGCGGGGTCAAGCGAGAGTGTGTGGCTTTGAGTGACTGTGGCTGGCTGCTGCCTCAGTGGGAAGAGGTATGGACAGATGGCAACCCAAGGTTCAGACAACCGGCCTCCCTGGGGGTGGAACCACCTTCCCCACACGTCAGTCTGGTAGCCACCCCTGGCGTGTACCACAGGGGTAGGTCCACAGGAGACGCGCTGGGCAGCAGCCTTCCAGGAAGTGTCATCCCGTCTGCGGGCTGGAAGGAAGCTGCAGAGTCCAGCTAGGGAGCCCAGGTGCTGGGGGTGGGGAGCACACAGTCAGAACGGTGAATTAATCTGTAGTTCTCAGTTGCTGGGAACTTCATGCCTGCTGGCATTCCTCAGGAAAGCTTCTCTCTTCTCTCTCTCTCCTTCCCTCCCTCTTCATCTGTGTGTGTGTGACCCTCCCACTATGCAAGCTTTCCTGTCTCGGCACCAGAATGCCTTCACGAAGGGAAGTCTTGTGTTCAGAAGGTCGGTCACTGTGGAGAGCCGAGGTTCAGACGCCATTACAAGATGGCGCCGGTATCCAGTCTCTGTACTGGTAACAAGCTTTTGGGGCGCATGTGCTGGATGCGAAAGCGGGCCAAGCCGCTGGCCGACCCCGGGCAGTCAGACGGGTAATGAGTAAGCAGCCAATCAGGGTATGACACGTCACTCCACGTCACTTAGGTGCAATCAGGGCTTATTTAAGCAGCACCACTTTGGGGCCTGGGGTCTTCCTCCTTTCATCGCTTGATAATAAAGCCTGCTGCAGAAGGATCCTGTTGTCCATGTGCGTTCTTGCTGGCGAGACGGTTACGCGGGTCGCAACAGGTCACTGCTGAGAGAGCGGCAAGTGGAGCCAGCCCTCAGCTTGGCCCAGAACCCCACGCTGCTCACACCTGACAGCACAGAGCTGCAGCCAGCCACCCCGGGACAAGATCTTTGATAAGGAAAAGCCTTATTTGCATGACCCTAATTTGTATGCCCCCGGCTGGCCTGGCTCCTGTTTGTATTCACAGTCATTCACATTACCCTCCCGGAACTGTGCACTGGCCAGTCTGAGCTGGCTCCTCCACACCACATGAGTGAAACACGGAAATCACCCACAAGGAAACACACCCTCATCACAAATATTGTCTCCCAAATGGGCACCCCACCCCCACCTCCAATTAATATTCATTTGACTTCCTTTTCGGAGTCCGTGCAACAGGTGTTTCTATTAAACTAGAGCATGAGCGCACACTGCTCACCGCTCATCCTCCTCTCCTGGTCTCAGTGAGCCACGCCTTCTACTGGAGTTGTGCTAAGCCAGATGGTACCCAGGACACAACCAGCCACACCCACCCTGTTCCCCCCAGCACTCTCAGGTCCCTGGATAGGGACCGGTGACCCTGCTGCCCGCTGCCATTGCCTTCCCCACCGTGATGGACTCTGATCCTCCGGAACTGAAATCAAAAGCCACCTCCTGAAGTTACCTTTGGTGGTGGAGTTTCACCATAGTTCCATGAGGGCAGCAGAGGTGGAGCTGCCCTGGCCCCTCCTCTGCCGTCACAAAGCCCGTAGGCTGGAAGGCTGGTTGGGGGGCCACTTCCTGGAAGGGTGTGCTTCCCTGTTCCTGAACCTGCACCCCTCACCTCCATAGAATGTCTGGAGTAGTTAGGATCTCAGCCAGGCAATGGCTGAAGTTCAGGTGGATCCGGCCACATGTGGGACCGAAGGCCTGGGCATTGCTCTCATTCCCACAGGGTAAGGCACCACACGGGGGTTCTTCAGGATTGCTGTACCCCTCGGTAGTCACTGCTGAAGGCAGGCTCTATTTTCACAAATCTTGGGTCAGAGCCTTCCAAGGCCACGATCCATACCTCCCCACCCAAGGACCTCCAGAAGAAAGCCAGCCAGCCAGAGCCGGCCTGCGACTGCAGCACAGCCATGGGCAGGCCGTCAACAGTGTGAGCGCCTGTCTGGCCCACTCCACGCTTCGGGGAGACCTGAGGGGGTGGCCCTGGCAAGTGCCAAAGACTACTGCCTCAGAGCCCCAACCCCGTCACAGTGTGGGAGGGCTGCCCTCACTCTCCTACACATTGATCCCTCACTGTGAGCGCCTGTGAGGTGGGCTCTGTTCTCGGGGCAGGACCAGGGCAAACTGGTGCAAATTCCTACAGTGGCCGATGGGAAACTAAGGCCGTCCAAGCTGTCCAGGCCGCTCCTTCCCTCACAGCAGCCTGTCTGTCTTCCTTTTCCCTCAACTCCAACTGCCTGTCCTCTGTTTTCAGCTTTGTTTTCCTCTCTCTCCTCATATGTGTGTGGGGTGTGTGTGTGTGTGTGTGTGTGTGTGTGTGTGTGTGTGTGTGAAGATATTGATTGAAGACAAACTCCATCGACTTACCTGTGTTCTCTTCCGTGGAACACTGTCCTGGCTGTGAGCCGTAGGGAGGCATCTGAGATGGGTCTTATTCAATCCTATTCCTGTTAGAGACTTGATGAGCTTCTCCAAGCTGGTCCCCTGGTGTGGGGGACATACTGGAGATGATTTGCCTAAACCTGGGAGCAGAGCTCTGTGATGTCTAAAAACATTGCTCTCGGGTTGTGGGAGGCCATCTTTCCCATCCCATCCTACCCCACCGCCCTAACTAACCTCACCGCCCCCAACTCCACCAATCCCACTTCCCATCACATTCAACCATTTAATCCCAACCCATTCATATCATCTTATCACATTCAACTTCATCCTACCTCACCCCTCCAATCTCACCCATCCCTCCCCAGCTCACCCCTCCCCACCCCAGCTCACCCCTCTCTACCCCAGCTTACCCCTCCCCACCCCAGATCACCCCTCCCCATCTCAGCTCACCCCTTCCCACCCAGCTCACCCCTTCCCACCCAGCTCACCCCTCCTCATCCCAACTCACTCCTCCCCACCCCAGCTTACCCCTCCCTCTCCCTCCCATCCCTAAGGGTACCCCAGGTATTGGCTGTCCAAAGAGAAGCTTTAGTTAGAACAAAACCATCAGCTCCATGTAGCAGCTCACACCCACAGCAGTCTCCCCGATGCTCTGGGCTGACAAGCCACGGCTGACTGCTGCTGGTAGTGGTCCCTTGCTGCTGACTGGCTGCCTTCTCTTCTCTTTCTGCACCGGGGTTTCCTTGAATGACCCTCCACATAAAGTATTTGTCCTGAGATCTTCGTTTCTGATCCATCTGGAGGGAAGAACCCACAGGCACACTCTTACCTCTTTCTCTCTCTTCCAGGAACCTTCACACCATCACCTCCGGGTGTGCCGAATTTTCAATCTGCTTTGAATCAGCGGGTGTGTGCTATTTGCTTAGAGATAAATGAGAGCTCCAAAAGGCAGAGGGAGATGTCAAGATGATGGTAGATCTGGAAGCCCACAGTGATGGCAGATTAATAGCCATCTTTGGAAAGCAGGCTTTTCTCTGTCACTCCGGAGCTAGGTGTTCATGTAGTGTTTTGTTGCGGGAGCAAAACCTGCTGCCCAACTTTGCCTCTGGTTGTTTGGCACAGAGCAGAAGCCAGCTCGCAGCAAGGGTTTATTACAGCGCCATTCCTGAGGCTGCTAGGGACCGCGAGCTCACCGCCATTTCTACCGCAGCCCAGACAGCTTACACTGCAAAATTAAGGAAGCCCCCCCCCCCACCTCAAGCCTGTGGATTCGTTTCTAGCCATACCTCTTGTAACTGAAGTGGAGCTTTAATGTAGATGGAGGCTGGGAGCAGAGTTTTGTCGTTGCTTTAAGACAGGATCTCACATAGCATAGGCTGTCTCCAAACCCACTCTGTAGTGGAGGATGGCCCTGAATTTCCTCTGACCCTCCTGCTTCCACTTCCTGGGTGCCTGGATTACAGCCTGCCCCTGGTTCATGCAGAGCTAGAGATAGAAGGCTTCCTGCACGCTCCACAGACATGAGCAGCCAAACTGCTTCCCGAGCCCTTGAGTGTGCTCTGCAGAAGAAATCCTGAAATAAAATTAAAAAAAAGATACCCTATTGGCATGTGTGAATGAAGGAGGACACAGAGAAGAGGAGGAAAGCAGGGATAACAGATAACTGGGGGTCAGAGGACAGACAGTCTAATATTGGAGGGGAAGAAGTTACTATGAAGAGGTTTACGGATGGACCCAGCGGAACTTCCCAAGATGAAAACGTTCTTTTTGTTTAAGAGACACTGACAAGAGTTAGAATAGAAACCAACCCCAGCGACCGGCTTGTAGCTGGACTTAGCTACTTTTGGGGTTCTTTTTCTTACCCTTGTTTCACCCCCTAACACCAGATAGAAGAAAACTGGGGAGAGAGGAATTAGGAAAATCCCTGATTTTAATTTCTTTCCTTTAGCTTCTTCTTTGACCACGGCCACTAACAAACCAAAATCAACCTCTCTAAACGACTGCCAACCTCCCACACTGCCAACTGGGGCTCTAGCATTTATGAGCCCTCTGAAAAGTTCCCAGAATTCCAAATGTCACACAACCACAGAAATATCTGCAGCTGGGAGAAACCACGCTTCAGCTGGGAAAACCACGCTTCTGCTAGAGCACGAGGCAAATCACGGTCAGCTGCTGCCAACCTTCCGAAGCAGCCCCACAACCCCACACCCGGGATTAAAGCAAAACCACGTTCTCATGTTTCTATGTTTTTTAAAGAAACCAAAAAACCCAGAATTCTCACAAGTTTTTCACATTGTTTTACTGTATTTAGTTTCCATTTAAATGACTGTGTGGGCAGAGAGGCCACACTGGGCAGTGTGGGCTGAGAAGTTGGCTATCTGCAGATATTAGGGCCATTTCCATGTAGATGGGCAGTACAGAGGCTGGGTTATAGGTGGGGGACTCACACGCTCTCTAAAAAGCACCCCTTCTGCTGCAGGAGAAGGGAGTGTGAGAAATAAAATCTGGTGGTTCTTTTTTTTTTTTCTTTCTTATGTGTATGGTTCTTTTGCCTGTATGTGCGTGTGTGTCTGTGTACCACTGCAAGCCTGATGATGACTGTGGAAGCCAGGAGGGGGAGGGGACAACTGTGAGCCACCATGTGGATACTGGGGCTTGAGCCAGGTCCTCTGGAAGAGCAGCTTTAACCCCAAACTATTTCTCCAGGCCCTGATGATTCATTTTCAAAGGTGTCTTGAGCCAGGTTGGGTCCAGGTGCAGATGAACAGGGAACTGTGGACCCCTGCTAACAGCTGACTTACACAACCCCAAAGAATACTAGACGCTTAGAGCACAAAAATTGCCAACAGCCAAGCTTGCCACAAGGTCAGACTCCTGATAGCAGGATGCAAAACGCAGATGAACCTACACACGATCTTGTCGGAAAGACCAGTCCAAGCTACTGAGGGAAGCTAGGGCACAGAGGCCAGTTAATGAGGGAATCGGGAGGGCATTCTGGGATAGCGAGCAGCCTGGCAGGGTCATAAAATAAAGTGCCTCCGGTCTGGGAAGGCTGATTTCAGTCTGGGGCTAGAGAGCATTTCATTCTCTGAAGACTGCAGAGGAAGACCTATCTGCCCAGCCTTCCTCTGGGACAGGCACAGGAGAAGGTCTGGCAGGTGGGAGGCAGAAACGGACCCATCTGCCCTGGCCTCCCAGTCATGACCAGATCGACACATATGCATTCTCAGCCCGGCCGCCAAGCTTCAGGGTCCAGTTCTCTGTGACACTGGTCAGCCTGGTCAGCAGTAAACAAAACTCCCAGGCAGCCCTGCGACAGAGAGGCAGATACCTACTGCACTCTGTCCTCCTAAGACATTATGCTTAGAAAATTAAAGGCACTAAATGCACTGTGCAGCCCTGCGCATGTGTGTGCATGCACGTGTGTGTGCACACGGGTACACACCTGTGGAGGCCAGCACTCTGCATTAGGTATCTTCATCAGTCCCTCCCTGCCTTGCTGTTTGAGGCAGGGCCTCCTGTTGAACCTGGGCCCCCAGTCAGGCTGACTGAGCAGCGAGCTCCAGCTCCCTGGCCTTGAATCCCAGCGTGCACACCCACATCCTGTCTGGTTAGTTCTGAGCTTCAGGCTCACCCCTCCTGCATGCGCGGCCAGCAACCTTGCCTCACCAAATGCGTTTTGACTTACGATCTTCACAACTTAAAATCAGTTTATCAGAACTTAACTCACCAAGAGCCAAAGGACATCTCACATGTATGTCGTGTGCACATATGTGTGCATGTCCATGTGTGTAACTCAAGATGTCAGTCTTGGCTAACATGTAAGGTGTAACACAAGTCCTCTTATGTGTAAATGTGGAAGTTCTGTGGGGGATGGTGCATTTCCAATGCTGTTTATTTTTAGACTAGCACACCCTGGAATTACGCGGACATGCTGGGAGCTTCAACTGGGCCTTTCTTTGGTCTTGGCCTGATTCGACACATCTTGGCTCTCATGATCTTGTGGTCAGCTGGGAAGCTGGTGGCACTGGCTTTGCCAGTCTTAGCTGGGGCCTCTGCTACAAGAATGGGCTGACTCTGCCCCAGGCTTTGGCTCAGCGTCAATCACGTTTTTCTGGACTTGTAGACACAGCAGAAACATGAATGTCATTGACCGAATGTGAGGCTTGGGGAAGGGTATTCTCTGTCTTTGTTGCTGTTGTTGTTTCAATATCGCTGAAGCTGGGGACTGTGAAGAACAAGAGCTTGTTCAGTTACTAGTTCTGGAGGCTGAAGTTCAAGGGGGGAGGCTCCCGGCTCTGACTCTAGGCAGGGTCTCATGGCTGTTTGCAGGGTGGCAGGAGCAGGGGATCAGAAGATGAGACAGCAGACAGGGTTCAGGTGTGTGGGGGGAGTCAGACCATGGGGAGCCTGCCCTAGGGCCAATCTCTCCCCAAGAGCATGGCCCTGAAACCTCTCGCAGGCCGTAAGTCCTTCCTTTGAAAGCAGCGGAGACTTATTATGCCAAGCCGTGGGTTCCTTGTGGCTCTTCCTGCCTGTCACATACTTTGGTCAGACTTTTGCCTCACTACAGCCCTCCTCCCTGCTCTCCTCTTCTTAAACGGCCCCTGTGGTTATAATGTCTGGTTTTTAAAATCTAGGCCCTATGTGTGAAAGAAACTGGTGATGTTTTTCTGAGAAGGACTTTTATTTATTTATTTATTTACTTACTTACTTATTCAGTCAATCATTCATTTAATTTTTGACTCAGGGTTTCTCCGTACAGAAGCTGTGGCTGGCCTGGCACTCGCTCTGTAGACCAGGCTGGCCTTGAACTCACAGAGATCGGCCGCTGCTGCCTCTCAAGTGCCGAGACTAAAGATGTGCGCCGCCACCTGGCCCTACTTAATTTAATGTTATCACCAGTTCCATCTGCTTTCCGTCAAGGGGCAGGTTGTTCTTCATGACTGAATAATGTTCGCACCGTGGATGTACAGCATATTAAAAACCCACGCCCCCACTGCTGGGCATCCAGCTGACTCCACACGTGGCCTCCAGGGACGGGGAGGCTGATCTTGTCTGAGGATTTATCACAATGGACAGGGCTGGTGCTGCGCAGTGGCCCTCGCTCCCACAACTCTTCCAACGCGGTTCTCGGGTCTTGGAAACTTCTTGGTTTGCAAGAAGAATGTGGAAAAGGTTGGAACTAACCGATTACGTTTTCTGTATTTCTTTTGATGTCACCATGACTGGCCTGGTGTCCCCATATCGGATTGTTTTATTTCTTTTAATGTTAGCTCATTGGCTCTCTTTTGTTATGCCCTGCTTAATAGTAAGCAACTTAGATCAGGGTCTATAAAGATGGACAACAGAGTTCCCCGAAAGTTCCTTGCTGAGGCCTTGGTTCCCAGTGTGGAGAAAGTGGAGGCTTTCACTGCAGGGGGCAGGGGCTGGAGCACAGAATCACTACCCTGCGACTAGATTAATGATGTCCTGTCGGGGGGAGCGAGACTCTGGCTCTCAGGAGAGAGAATTAGTTCTGCAGCAAGGCTACCCCCGAGCTCTCACCTCCTTCCCAGTGGGCTGTTTCCTATCCTGCTTCTCCTCTATGGGATAAAGAGCCCAGGCTCAGGAATTGTGTTACAGCAATGTAAAATAGATGGCGATGATACAAGGAAGTACCGGTAGGTGGCCAGAAAGTTGAGACGGCGTTTGTAGAGGTTTTTAAGAGGTGGGCAGCTCTCAAGATCAGCCCAGGAAACGTTTGTTGGGGCTATGACACTTGGTGTACTGCGGCCCAGTGGCGTTTGGGTGCTTCCTGGTCACTGCCTCTCTGATCTCCTCCAGGACACCTGCAGTGAGTGGCTTCCCTAAGTGAGGCACCATGGCAAAAGCAGAAGTGCTCAGCCTCGGTGACCTCTGAGTGACCTCTGGGTTTTGAATGACATCAGCTCCTGTTGAAATTACCCAGGACTAGCCGCAGCATTTCCTCAGCAGAGTTAATGGGAATTTATTTAGAAAGATCCAGGAAACAGAATGTGAAAACTCAGGGCTTATCTCATCTGCTCCTGTCAAATTGGAATCTTTCATGGAGTGAGAAATGCAGTCAAGAGTCGGGATGTGAACTAAAGTATAAGCTGCCCTGGAAGCAGGTTCCCTGAGGTGCGCGGAGGTGGGCGCAGGGGACAGAGCACCATCTATGTGCCAGCATGTGCTCAGAGCCCACGAGAAGCTGGCTGCTACAGCGGGTGCCTGCAATTCCAGTACTGCGGAACTGGAGACAGGCGGTCCCTGCACCTTGATGGTCAGCCTGGGGCTCCTTGCTGAGCTCCGGCCCAGTGCGATGCCCTGTCTCAACACACTAGGTGAACAGTGCCTGAGGAATGACACTCAAGGTTGACCTTTGGCCTCCACACCCAAGCAAACACAGATGCACCCCCCCCACACACACACAGAGGAACTGGGATGGCGGAAACAAAGGTACCTTTCTGCATAGTCCTTCCCACGTCGTCTTTGGACCTGAGCCTACACAGGGTCACAGGGAAGCCTTCTTTCTCGGCCACAGTATCTGACACTGTTCTGTTATTATATCAGCTAAACATCTGCTTTTCACTGTAAGCCCTGGCTGACACCATGAGAGCCCCGATGAAGACCTTGCTAGGCAGGTGAGCCTCACTTCTGGGTCAGAATCTGCAGTTTACTGAGGCCGTGGTGGTAGACAGGCACACTGAAGTTCACTAAAGCCCGAGACAGCTTTTAACTCTCAGCTCACCACATCCTAGAATCAGCTGAGGAGGTAGAGGGCAGTTTCTCCGGTGAGACTGGCCTCGTGGGTAGTCTGGATAGAGGGCCCAGCCCACTGCCGGCAGCACCATTCCCGGGGTGGGCAGTCCTGGGCTGCATGAGGACGTCAGCCTGGAATGACTTTGCTTCAAGCTCGTGCCCTGGCTTCTCTCCAATAACGGGCTGTGACCTGGAAGTGTCACCGAATAAGCCCTCTGCTCTCCTAAGTGGCTTTTGATCTCAGGGTTTTATCAGAGCAACGGAAAGTAGGACACCATCCTAACCCAGAGCTGCGACTCAGGACTGCTGTTCACTCATTCCGTAACTTTGGCTGCTTTTCTTTGTTCCAGACTCTGTGCCAGGCAATTGGATGCCTTAGAGTTCAGGGAATAGCCCTTCCCTTTAAAGAAATTATTTTCTGCATTTATTTTTATATGTACAAGTGTTTTGCCTGCATGAATATGTTCACCACATCCGTGCCTGGTCTACGGAGTCCAGAAGATGGCACTGGATCCCTGGAACTGGAGTTAAAGATGATTGTGAGCCACCACGTGGGTTCTGGGAACCAAGCCCAAGGCTCTCTGTGAGAGTAGCTGTGCCTTAGTTGCTGAGCGGTCTCTCCAGAATAACACACACACACACACACACACACACACACACACACACACACGAGAACAGGGCATTGAAAATTAGGTCAGTAAGAGTTTTAAACTTGTGAATTTCCCATCATGCACCCTGATCCCACTCATCTCCCCCACCCCTACTGCCCACCCTCCACCTGTGCAACCTCCTCCACAACAGAGAAAAGAAAGTCTTGCTATGGAGGCTGCAGTGTGTCACCTGTATCACCTGTGTCACGGTGTGTCAGTGTGTCCCATAGCACACCCTTTTCCACACTTCTTTGCTTGCAAATATTCATTGCAATGACTTGGTCTGTTTCGAGGCCTCTGGCTTCTGCTGCTCTGTCAACACTGGATCCTCACAGAGACGCCTCTCAGATCCTGTTGTTGCCCTGTGTCATGGAGGTTTTGGATCTGTAGAGCTGGCCCCTTCCAGTACTCCAGGAGCTCACTGAGGGGTAGATGTTGGGGTGGACCAATTCAAAGCCCTGGTCAGGGCCTGAGAGACACATGGCTGGCTCACCAGCAACCTCCACAACCAGGGCCAACCCCTGCTGCCCAGGTGGGTGCAGGGCTCGATCGCTCTCTCAAGTATTTGCAGACACGGCCATTTCTCCCAAGATCCCAGGGCCAGCTCTCCCACCTGCCATAGATGGTGAGGGGTGAGCGAGGGGAGGAAGGCACCTCTCCTTCGTCCACAACACTGCCCAGCAGACAAGAGTAGCAGCTCTCCTGTGCTCATGCCCTTGGGGCTGGCTCACTGAGACCCCACATCCAGGGCCAGCTCTACTGTGCCGCCCAGGAGAGGCGCAGGGCCTGCTCTCCCAATCACTGTGGATGGTGAGGGGCAGGGACAGCTCTCCTGCTCCCATGCCTCCAGGACCAGCTCTCCCATGATGCCCAGGTGAGGATGGGTACAGTTGTATGCAGTCCTCAGATGCTAATGTGTCCCTGGGTAGCAGCTCATATCAGGGATGTCCTCCCAGCTGTCGGTAGTAACAGACCCCTGCTTCTGCAGGGCCACGGACCCAGACAAGGCCCGGGTGGAAGCACAGGCCAGGACCCCACCACGGTCCCAGGTGCCATAACCAGCTGCTCACATCAGGCTGCTCCTCACTATCCTCGAGTCTCCAGTTCTGCCTCTCTTCCTTGTCCCTACATCCTTCCGTTTCTCTTTCTCCTCCATTTCTCCATCGCTTACTTGCTCCATCTAGTGGTCCCAGGGTGTCTGAGTGTCTGGGGTCATCTCAGGAGAGCTCTGCTCTGCTCATGCACTAAGGCTCAGCAGGGGTCACCTCAGGCCTGGTCTCCACCCCCATCAGGACTGTGTGGCTCCTGACTGGTGGTCTCATGCTAGCTCTCCGTCCAGGCCCCCTGGCACTGACTGGAGGCCGTATCTCAGGCTGCTAATCGTTCAGACGTTCACAGGTCAGAGCACCGAGGGTAGACATGGCCTCTCTCCTCTCTGCTGACACACCTGTGACACGGAAGTCCCACCTGCAACGCTTCTAGGGAAACCTCGATCAATTTTATAATAGTAAAATCCCCATGGAGGGTGGAGCGATGGCTCCGGGTTATAGCACTTTCTACTCTGCCAGAGGATCTGGGTTTGTCTCCCAGCACCCACATCAGGTCACTCACAACTGTCCGTGTCCTCGAGGACAACTGCAGGCACACATTCACACAATCGCACACAACCACACGTACAATAAAGTACCAGGTAAAGCAACCTTTAAAAGCCGTGTGAGAGGAACACAGACTTCCATCTTGCCCAACCTCTGCCGGAAAACCAGCTCAAGTTCCTGAGCAGAGATTATTTCCCAAACATCTCAGCCTTGCCCTCCCTGTGCTCTCTCTTCGGCTTCCTAGAAACCCACCCGGTACGTGGGTGGACATGCCGTGCGGAAGGCTGGGTTCCGGTGCCAGTGAACCTTGGGAAATACTGGTCGCCTTTGAACTCCCCGAGAGTTTGTGTCAGGTCGCCTGGACGGAGGTAGTTCACCTTTGTGACCATGAGGGGAAAATCCTCTAGCTAAATGAACAGATTGGACACAAAAGCAGGGGTACAGTTAGCTGCTTTGGGGTCTTTTCAAGCCCCATAATGAAGGCTACATGAATATACAGTGAGTTAAAATATTAATCAAAGCAGTTGGTTTTTCTTCTTTCCTTATTTCATGTGTGTGTGTGTACATGTGTGTGCTTGGCTACATGTATGTGCTCATGTGTTTGTATGAATGCCAGAGGTCAGTGCCCGGATGTCTTCCTCAACTGACATCTGTCCTTACTTTTTGAGACAAGCTCTCTCATTGAACTGGGATTCACCAAGTTTCAGCAAGTGTGGCTGGCCAGAGGGCCTGGACTTCTCCTGTGTCTGCCCCTCCCCCTCCAGCACTGGGATCACATGTGTTCACCTCCACGCCTGGCTTTTAGAGTTTGAGTTTAGGCCCCAAGACTTTTCTGACTGAGCAGTCTACCCCACCCCTAGCCCTGGAGCCGGCAAGGAAATGGGCAATTGGGTAGCGTGTGTGTGTGTGTGTGTGTGTGTGTGTCCTGTGAGTGTCTGAGCTGTATCCTACAGACAAAGTCACACCTGACTGGAACACTCTTGTGACTCCAGGAAGAGGCTGAACCCAAACCAGACTTCTGGGAGGGGCAGGTGTGGTCTGCTGATGCCTTCTGGTGTGGGGTGTGAGGCTCCGCTCAGGCAGGTTTCCTGGTGGTCTCCCCGCCCCATCAGCAGGTTGGCAGTCTACTTTGGAGGAGGGATGATTGTAGAAGGAAAAAGTGAGCATGAGGCTTTCAGAGCCCTGGGGCTGGATCCCCCACCAGGCAAAGCTCTGTTCACCTTTCGCTTTCATGTGGGAAAAACACCCCCGGGCCAGCCCTCCCCCTTGCACACCCAGGCAAACTGCAGTGGGAAATCTCTGGGGAGGGTGGTGTGAAACGGTGAAGGAGTACCTTTGTGAGAGAGGCTCCGGCCTGTGCACAGGCCCCAGGGTGCGGAGTGGAATTTTCTCCACCCCCCTTCCCGCAGGAGAGGTGTTCTGACAGCACACTCACTTAGAAGAGCCAGGAATGAACAAACGCCTTTGTTGCCCGGGGTCGCTCCCTTCCGCCCAGGAGTGAAGCCTTTCAGAAGCCACACAATGGGCGGGGCCTGCTGGCTGGCAGTCCCCGAAAGTACATAACTTTCTCTTTGTGGTTCCACACACAGCAAATCCACTTCCCCTCACAAAGGCTAACACTGGCAGGGCTGTTTGTCCGGCGCGGGGCTGGCAAGGCTTTCTCACCAGGCTTTCTGTAGGGCTGTGGTTTCCTGACCGCTTGAAGCCAGTCCAGTTACTGTCCCAGTGTCCTGCCAGATAAAACAAGGATGGAGCTTTTCCAGATGCCCGGCCTATGGCTGTGAGGGGGGGCAGCCTGGGGTGCGTGAGGCCCTGAGCAAAAATAAATAAACAAACAGAACAGAGAAGCCCTGTAAGCAGACGCCTCCCTGGAGGCCATGGTGATGGAGAAAGACCCTGCCTCTCTCACAGCACCTCCTGGCCACAACCAAGCATCACTAACGCATACGTGTGTTAAAGAACGTTGTGTTTAGCACACACCTTGAATTCTCGGTTAAACCCTACGTAAAGCATACTGCATAGGAGCAAACCTGACACTCTGGAGACTTCCTGGGTGGGAGGAGGGTGCCTTTGGCGTCCTGCGTCTCAGGCAGGAGAGGGAGGGCAGGCCTCTGCTCTGAGGTCTCCCCTGGAATGGAGGACCTCCTCCTATCCCAGACCGCCTGCATTCTCATGCCTGAGCAGGTGTGCCAAATGCTAGAGCAACTGGTGTCTGACACTTGAAACATGGAGATTTCCTCTCTGGGGCAAGGCGGCAGTTATTAGATAGGGGACCCCAGAGCCCAGGGTGATTTCACAGATGTGAGAAGTAACTCAGGGGATCATCCTTTCAAATCTCAGTGCACAACCGTGTCGGGGTTTTGTTGTTGTGTTGTTTTAACCACTGTCTTTGAAAGCCTCCTACATGCCTCCTGCAGAGGTTGTGGAGGGGGCGGGGCTTGGCTTCCTTGAAGAGGGACAGAGCAAGAGACAAACCCCAGGCTGGTGGTCGCCAGAGGTGTGGCTCCTGAGGCCGCTAAGACCAGCTCACACATATTACTTACACTGCCCTAGTCTTCTCAAGCCAGGTGAGACTTCAGACAAATCAGCAGAAACCAGGTATAAGGTATGTTGTGTGACAAGACGTTTTCGTGGGAGACACAGCACACAGGCCCACTAAGCCCTGAAAGGGGGCTCTCGGCATAACTGAGTCAGCCATCATGGAGGCTTTTCAATGTCCCTCTCTCTACTGCTGTCACCAGGATGTCAGCGTCCAACTCAGCAGAGCGCCCCAACCCGAGCAAGCGACAGCTGCACTGACAGCCCCGAGAGTGTCCCGCCCTGGGGACCCATTGCGGGCGCCTCAGCTGTCACCTCCCTATGGCCTCCCCGGCAGCAGAAAGCTCCGGCAGCAGCCGGTTTCTCCCCCTTACAAGGTCAGGTAAGCACAGCGAGGCAGACGGCTCTCCATCTCCCACCGGGCGTCTGTCCAGGCCTTAGCCCCGAGCTGTGGACTTCTAAATCCTGCCACAACTGCAATTCCAGACTGGGGTTGGGGGAGCCTGAAAACCGACATCCTCCCCCGCAGGGCAACAGCAGCTGCCAGTGAAGGCCCCAGAGTTAAATTGGGAAGGACTTTGAATGACGAGGTGGCATGGTGGCATGGTGGCACGGTGCCCGTCTCCCTAATGACGGGGGAAGTCACTGGTAAGGTGGGAGATGCCAGGCCCAGATCTGTGTTTAAGTCACCCGCCCAGCACAGGGTCTGAAACAAAGAGAATGAATCACGAAACAGAGCGAGAGGTACTTGTTGATTTCCCTGCCACCCCTGTGAGGTGAGCCTCGTTCTCAGGATGGCACCTCTCTCTCCAGGCTCTCTGGAGAGGCACCAGCACACCCAGGTGTCCTCACGGTTTCCTTTGTCGACTTCGTGGCTTTGTCTACACGTATGAACAAAATGTGCATGTCTCATGGTACACCTATAAGAATTCAAGTCCTTGGCTCTCTGCAGGGCCTCCTTGACCATAAAGGTCACTCAGGTGGTGTAACTGGCCGCACACACAGGAGTGTCAAAATGTGTGACTAGCCTGTCTCTGTGTGTTGTACAGCCGTCCACACATGGCGTCTGGCTCTTGGCCATTGGGTGAGCTCTGGTCCAGCTCTGACCGGAACCCAGTGAAATGATGATGATAATTTCACGTTTCTGTATCACCTTTCATCAGGGAAGATGAAAGGACTTTGCAGAGCCAGGCGCCCTCTTTGATCTGGCTCCTGTCAGGTGCACTCATGGCCATTGTCTGTTCTGCACTCGCTCTGCAGATGGCCTGTCCTTACCCAGAGCAGCAGAGAGCCCCTGCCAGCTGCCAGGAGGAGGACCTGGCTGGCAGGTCTGGTCGAAGCAGCAGGGAAGATCCAGGAGCTGCAGAGGGCGGGCATTGGCTGGGTGCTGTTACCGCCTGAGTGTCCGACTCTGCTCCCTGCTGGGCACACCCAGCGCTGTGGTTCTCAGCTGTGTGAGAAAGACCCTGAGATATATATCCCAGGCTCAAATTCTCCCGAGTCCAGCCAGGCGTCCCAGCTGTCTCCCAGGCATCTCTAGCCCCGGGTGTCACTGAATAGGGGCTCAGTTTCCAGCAAGTGTGTGTGTGTGAACCTGTTCTGTCCCATCGTCCCTCCCAAATAGTCCCTGTTCCTCCTGTCCCCAGGCTAGTTGTTAGAGTGACAGCTGAAGAGGATGGTTGGGCTGTGTGCTTCAGGAAACCTGCCTTTCAGAGCAGGTTTTTGTAGGGTCTTGACCTGAGGTTCAGGTTTAAGCAGGGCAGGGTAGTGAGGCAGCCTGTCAAGTCTGAACCATCATCCTTGTCTGGACTCAGGTCTTTCCGGCAAGGCAGCCTGACAAGCTGTCCTGTGTGTGAAAGCCTCCTGGGGCCAAGCTCCCCACGGCTGGAAGCCGGCTCCCATCTTTTCCTCGGCCAAGCATGAGATTCTTGGGAGAAAGTTCCAATTTCTTAGGGTCCCGTGTCTCAACAGTCTGAGAGCCAAAAGGAGGGGTGAGGGTGTGTCTTTAGAATATCCTGGCTGCTGCCTGGACAGTTGGATGGGGGTGGGGTGGGGGCGGGATACCAAGGTGGCACAGAGAATCCTGCACAGTGTCACACATGCCACCCAGCCCTAGGGACGGTGCTGGTGGGGGCTGGCGACCATCGCTGCCCCCCTCCCCGTCCTCTCCCCCACACAGGCAGTGCCTGGCAGGAGTTGGGGACAAAGCTTCCTGATCTCCATTTAGGGCCCTTGACAGAGTCCTCTGCTCAAAGAGACGAGCAGCCAAACTGAGAACAAAGAGTCCTCTTCCGGCCCTGGGAAAGCACCTCAGAGCCTGGGGCCCGGAAGCCGAGGCTGGAGCACCAAACCCTTGCCTCCTCATTCTTTGAGAACTTAAACCTCGGGACGCACCTGTTCAGGCGTGCCCTCTGAGGGAGGAGTGGGTGGTCTGATGGAGCTGGCTGCCAGCCCCCACCACCCACCTGCTGAGCGTCGGAAATCACACCTGGCCCCTTTCCCCCGGCCTGTGCAGGCCACACACAAACGCACCAACATCAAGGGCAGCAGGTAGCAAGTGGCTCACAGGCAGAGGAGTGCCTCCGTTGAGACCAGGCTGTGTGCTTTTTCAGCCAGGGCCTTGCCTTGGAGACTCCATTTTACAAGTAGCTTTTGACTGTTTTGAGAGCGGAGGCCTGCGGGCCCTGGTGAATCAGGGAATTGCATGAGCCCTGGGCACACCCGCCCATCACAGACTGGTGCACGGCTTCTTCCTGGGAACAGAAAGGGGGCCACCCTGCAAGCTGGGCACATGGCTGTGTCAGAATCAGATGGTCAAAAAGAGACCCAAGACTTTATCAGACAAGCCAGAACAAGAAATAAGTGTCAGTCCCCCATCTGGACCCCTGCGAAAGGCAGAGGAGGTGTGGGGTGTAGATTAGGGGGAGTGAACTCTGTGGGAGCCCCGAGCCACCGCTGCTGCTTTCTAATGATTTTGTATTTTAAAGGCCCTGCTCTTTTCAGTCTCCCAGGAAGATCTGCCCATGGGGGGTGTGGCTCTCTCCCAGGACCCCACCACCACCACCAGGATTTAACCCATTCAGCCTGCAAATCCTTAATGGGTTTAGGATCAGCCTGGCTGCCAAAAGCTAAGTCTGTGAGGTCACTGGACCCTTGACTCTTATGGGCGGTGCCCTGCCAAGGTGTCCTAGCCCCAGGACACAGCCGCCCCATCACTGGCCAGCCCGTCATGGGGTGAGCTATGGAGAGCAGGCAGGGAATAGGAAGGACCAAGCCTAGTTGGTCGTGAGCAGAGTCCACTTGTCTCCTCCTGGCCTGTCAGGTTTGGATCTGTCTGTGGGTCTCAGGATGCTCTCTGCCCTCCTTGACAGCCCAGGCCCTCCTGCGCTGGAAGACCCGTTCCCATCCAGTGCCTCTCTGTGTTTACGCTCTTGCCAAAGCTCTGGGAGCCCAGCTCTATCCCCAATGATCCTCTCAGGACTCATCTCCACCCGACCCCCAACCCGTCCCTCCACCCATCCTCCACCCATCCTCCACCCATCCTCTACCCATCCTCCACCCATCCTCCACCTGACCCATCCATCCTCCACCTGACCCATCCATCCATCTGACCCATCCTCCACCCATCCTCTACCTGACCCATCCTCCACCTGACCCATCCATCCATCTGACCCATCCCTCCACCCATCCCTACCAACCCTTCCTTCCACCTTTCAGCAAGAACCAGGCTCTCATCTGTGTTACCTGCTGTTCCCTCCCACATCTCCCAAAGGGCAGCCCTCTGGGAGGCCCCAGGAAACCACAGAACCATCTTGGGAAGTTTGAGGCAGATACCCTCTCCCTCCCCTGAGGCAGAAAAGGAAGGCCCAAGCACAGGATGCGCACACACAAACGCTTCTTCCTGCTCTCTGTTGTGTTCTTGGAGCAAAGGAGAGAGAACCTGGGAATCTCGAGGCTGTCCTGACACTCTTTTTCAGTGCCCTTGCTCAGGGTCGTGGGTGTGTGGGAAGGCCGGGTGTATGGGTGGTATGGGGGTCAGATCCTGGTGTCTCCCAGCTGCAGCTCATTTGCCACTTACTGTACATGCTTTGCTTGCTCGTTTGTTGCCGGGGTTCTGTTTGGTTTGGTAGAATTTTCTGAGACATAGTTTCTCTGTGTAGCCCAGGCTAACTTCACAATATTGGTCTACCCCAGCCTCCCAAAGGTGAGGATAGGAGGCAGGAGCCACGCAGCTGGCCATTGCCAGCTGGTTTTTATCTGACCCTTCAAAGACCCTGCAGAGGAAAGGACACATATCGCAGCATGCCCGAAACCAGGGAGCGTAATCTAGGGAAAGAATCGAGCACATTTGCTGCTCCACTGGTGACTTCACCAGGAAAGGTGTGACAAGGGCTGGTGAGATAGCCCAGTGGGCAGTGGTCGGCCAGGCCTGTCGCCCTGAGCGCCGTCCCTGGGCACCCGTGTGATGGAAGGAAGACCCACTCTGTGAGTCATCCTTGGAGACACTTTGTCGCACGTGGACACAGACTCACAGACACACACACCAACAGAAAAAACAAGTCAGTGCTAAGATTGTGTGTGACTCTGGTTCCCCGGGTCATTGCTTCACGACATGTCCCAGCGCTCTAGCCTGGGTTACAAAACAAGTTCCAATGCTCTGAGTTTGGGGAAGCTGAAATACCTTTAAAAGAACACTAGGCGTGTTACAGAAAAGTGATTTTCTAAAAATACCTGTTCCTTTAAATCTCCATTCTGGGGGGCCAGCAGGAGCCCTCTGCCCCCACAGCCAGCACATTAGAGCGAATGAAAACACAAGTCAGATGACGGATAGAAGCCAGCCTTCCTGCGGCCTTTATATCATCTATATCAGCGCAGGTCTGCCCTGATGCTGCCGGTTCACGTAGATCAGGAAGCGCCGAGTGCCGGGAGGACTGGCTTTGATGGCACGAAACAGCCATCATTGCAGGAAGGGAAGGGAAGACTCGGGTTAAACCCTGCTGGTGACCAGAGGAGCCTCTGAAATAACAGTCTCAGAACAGCGGACCTGGAGTAGCCAAAGCCAAGATGCCCTCAGAATGAAGGGCCTCACAGCTTCACGTGGGCCCATGGTGGCGCTGCCGCCTGAGGCCATGCTGCTGGCGGTGGGGCCATGCTGCCACCGAGGCCAAGACAGCCCATGGCCATGCTGTCACTGTGGCTGAAACGCCTGTGCTGTCACCAGAAACCACGATCCACACTGCCTCTGGAACAAGGGGCAAGGAAGCTTCTTCTGCAGCTGTACCGGTGACGGCAGACTCACAGTTGAGAATGACGGATGTAGAAGTGACAACCTCTCCCCCAACCCCATCCCCCCAAAAAGAAGCGCTCTAGACAGGAAGCAGTTGAAGAGAACTCTTAAAATCTGTGGCAAGGATGATGATGTGCGGCTCGGCTGCGTGGGGTTGGGGAAGGGTGGCCACTGGGAGTCAGACTGTGCTCCAGTGACACAGAGAGGACTTGTGGTGTCTTCTTCTTCTTTCCTCTCCTCCTCCTCCTCCTCCTCCTCTTCCTGGTGTGGAGGTCACAGGGTAGGTGTGGACCTGGGTGGACTGGGAAGTGAATGTGATTGTGTTGCACTATGTGAAATTCACAAATAACAGATAAAAACATTGTGTTTAAAAAGAGAGAGAGAGAGAAAGAAAATCCTGGCTTTGGGCTGGGGAGGCCAGGGGCTCAGGAGAGAGAGCACTGACCAGTGTTCAGTCCCCAGAGCCCTTGTAAAAACATCGGGTCTGGGGAAGCAGAGACAGGATGGTCCCTGGGGCTCAAAGTGATGAGTGAGCTGTAGGTCCATTCACAGCTGGTGGCTGCTGCTCCTGAGGATGACCCCTGAATATGCATGTGCACACGAATACAAGAAGACCTGGCCTTTCTTCTCTCTGTGCAGACTGGAGACACCATCCCTCTGGTCAGAAGGCTTTCTTTCCTCATCTCCAGACACAAGGGACTTCAGCATGGGCTGGCTCAGCAACAGGCCCAGCGTAAGTATTTGCATGGAGATGGCTTATCTCCAGGGAAAATGCCAGGAAGTCCTGCTGGGGTGGAGAAGACAGGCGGGTAATAAGATGGCCAACAAAGCAAACAAGGTTCATCCTCAGAGCAGCTGCTGTGCTGAGGAACCAGAAATTTCTCTGATAGGTCCCCAGGGTGGAGCAAGGTGCTGGGATATTTAGGTGTTTTATATTTTATCTGAATGAGTGCTTTGTGCATACAAATGTGTACCATGTGTATGCAGTGCCCTGTGGAGGCCAGAAGAGGGCATCAGAGTCCCTGGAGCTGGAGTTACAGGCAGTTGTGGACCTCTGTGTGCACACCGAGAACCAATCCCAGGGCCTCTCAGGAGCAGCCAGTGTGAGCCCATCAGGACAGCACCTGAGTCCACAACACATCTGAGCTCCTGTGAGTACATGTCACCAATCCTGGTCATGCAGTCCTGTAGGACATGCTGAAGGGACAGAGCCAAGAGGATCAGTGTTCGAGGCCAGCCTGGGAGACACTTTTTTTTTTTTTTTAAAGCAGGGTGTGGTGGTGCACACCTTTAATCCCAGCACTCAGGAGACACAGGCAGGCAGATCTCTGTGAGTTTGAAGCCAGCCTGATCTACGTAGTGAGTCCCAGGACAGCCAGAGTACATAGGTAGACCCTTTCTCTCTCTCTCTCTCTCTCTCTCTCTCACACACACACACACACACACACACACACACACACACAGAGTTTCCATTTTAATTTCAGTTAGGATCAGGAGAGGGGCTAGAAAGATCCCAAGTAAAATTTAAATATAACAAACAAATTATTTTTTAAATAATGTAGGGGAAGAAATATACACACACATATGGTCTTAAGTTAAAGAAGAACCCAAACCACAGACTGACCACAAAAGAGATTCTAAAAGTAAAGCTCCACACTGAGCTGTGGTGGAGAGGGCTCAGCAGTGAGGTGCAGGGGGCCTGGGCTCTGTCCCAGCACTCACGTAGTGGCGTCACCTCCGAGGCACTGCAGTCACATGACACGATACATGCAAAGGAGTGGTGAAATAAATCTCCTTTTTAATGTGTTCATTTTGGCCATTGAAAAAGAGGAGGAAAACAGAAACTCCCAGTGGAGGAGAATATTTGGGAGCTCTGACAGGCCATAAAGAGCTATGGGTTATCGAGGAAAGTGTGCAAAGCCCTGACGAGCAAGCCTGAGTGTCTGTCTTCACAGACGAGCGTATCCATCAGCAGGGGAGTGTGGGCCTTCCAGTGCAGCGAAGGAAGGACAAGCCGTCACCGTGGGAGATGCCAAAGATACACCCGAGGAGGAAAGCCACTCGGAACGTTTTAAAATTACGTTATCATTGGGGTTCTGTCACAGCAATGAGACGAGGGGCTGGTACAGAGCTGGAGTCCATGGAGGCCTTGGTCAGGAGTGGTGGCTGAGCAAAGCGTGAACAGGGCGGGCTGTTAGGCATACAGGGGTGAAGGGAACAGAGCCTTGAAAGGAGTCTCCAGGACCAGCTATGGCAGATGGAGCTAAGCTGGCCCCAAAGGCAATGCATCAGGAGCTTAGTGCTGGCTGACGAAATCTGGGAAACGACACCATGACATCATGAAGGCTCCAGCCCCATCGGCGGATGATCCCATTGATGCTCACAGGACTGTTGGGAGGGGATGGAAACTGAGGCCAAGAGGAGGGGCAAGTCCTGTGAATTTGAGGTGTTTCTAGGGACTGTATCTTATGCCGCATGAGTGAGCATGCTCCCTCTCGTTCTCTCCCTCTCCCTCTCCCTCATTCTCCCTGCTTCCCCTTTACGAGGGGAGCAGCTTCAGTCTCCCACACTGTCTCCCTCATGGTACCCCACCTGTCCTCAAAGACAGGGCCAAGTGGCTGCCATCCCTGAAACTGTGAGCTAAAACCCCTTTCTCTTCCTTTGTCTTCTTCAGTTGTTCTGTCACAGCAGGAGGATGCTCTCACAGGCCTCCACCTGGATTGTCATGGGCTCCGAGGATTGACTGTGCAGCTTGGAGATGAGGTCATCATGAGTTTGATGAGTGTTGCCCATCTGAGCGTGCCCGGCAAGTTAGCCTGAGCAGGCCGAGGCAGGAGCAGGTGCTCCTCTCAACCAGCACGGAAGGCATTAGGAGGCTCTCCGGTTGATTCCATTCTGTCTCTAGTGAAGGAGACACCACCCCAAGCTGAAGGCTTTTGTTAGTTTGTTTTGCAAGACAAGCTTTCTCTGTGTGGCCCTGGATGTTCTGGAACTCGCTTTGTAGACCAGGCTGGCCTCCAACTCACAGCGATCCACCTGCCCCTACCCCCCCCTGAGTGCTGGAATGAGAGGTGTGTGCCACCACACCTGGCTCAAACTGAAGGTCTTGTTCCTTCCCCGACCTGGCCCCCAGATGGCATCCCACCATATCCTGCCGATACGCCATGCCACAGTTGCCCTCAGCTCTACATGGATTCTCTCTCATTTCTTTCTTGTTTCTGTGTTCTGCTCTTTCACCGTTAGCCTGTCTCACTGTTCTATCGTCGTGAAGAGACACAGTGACCAAGGCAACTCTTACAAGACAAAGCTGGGGGCTTACAGCTTTCTCTTCCTCTTCCTCCTCTTCCTCCTTCTCTTCCTCCTCCTTCTCCTCTTCTTCCTTCTTTTCCTCCTCCTTCTCCTTCTTCTTCTTGCTGCTTTTCCTCCCTCCCTCTCACCCTGCACATCAGTTTCTTACGTGACCCCAATCAGATGGGCCTGCATTGTTCTCAGCCTTCCTCTTGCTGGCTTTCAGTTTCTTGTATGATCCTGGCAAGTAGCATGGTGACACTCAGGAGGCCGGAGCAATAGCTGGGAGCCACGTCCTGATCCACAGGCAGGAATGGTGGGAGTGGAGGCAGAGACATGAAGTGAGAAAGACAGAGAGGCAGGGACTGACACACACACACACACACACACACACACACACACACACACAGACTAGGCCAGGTGTGGGCTTTTATAAACCTCAAAGCCCGCCCCTAGTTTTACTTCCTCCAAAAATGCCACACCTCCTAATCTTTCTAATCCTTTCAAATATGGGAGCCTATAGGAGCCATTCTTTTTCTTTTTCTTTTTGATTTTTCAAGATAGGGTTTCTCTGTGTAGCCCTAGCTGACCTGGACTCCGTCTGTAGACCAGGCTGGCGTGGACTCAGAGATCCGCCTGCCTCTGCCCCCCAAGGGCTGAGATTACAGGCGTGTGTCATGTACCGGCCCCCCTTTCTTTGATAGCAGGAAGAGGTTGCTACCTTCAAAGCTTGTTGGAGTGAGGAAGGCCACCACCATCCTGTGCAGGCGTGTGGATTGTGGCCCATCAGTGAGGCATTAAAAGATAGGAAAGCCAGCTCTCAGTGCGGAAGGGCGCGTGGCTCACGTTCCCTGGGTGTGCAGCCCTGTGTCCTCCAGGGAGACTCCCCATCCCCCGCTGGCGGAGTCCCCTCAGCTTCCCAGGCAGGTGTGCAACCCTGCGTGGCCTGCTCACTTCCTGGAGGAATTTGCTTACTGTTTCTTTTGTCTGTCTTTGGGCCACTTGTGCCTGCGAGTGTGAGTGTGCGTACGTGGTGTGTGTGTGTGTGTGTATGTGTACTCGAGAGTGTGTGTGACGAATGTGCAGGATGAGAAGAGGAAGGGAAAGAAGCAGCAGCAGCAAAAGAAGAGGAGATGAAGGAAGAGTGACTCTGAGGAGCAGAGTTATGGGATTCGGGATTGGCCAGCCTGTTGCCCCCTGGTTTTCCCCTCAGGCTGGAGAGAGCTCCAGTTCAAGCACAGGGCAGCCTGCAGGTTGAAGTCCAGGGCTGTCAGGATGAAGGCCTGGACAGGTTAGGTGGGATCCACACGAGGAACCTGCTGTGTGCAAAGGCCAGAGGCTGAAATGTCAACCCTCCCAAACATCCTCCCCAGAACCATCCAGTGTAATGTCTGACCAAACCTCTGGGCGCCCCCGCCCAGCTGGGGTGCCGCTCAAGGATCATGGGGGGGGGGGTGGACTGTGGCCAGGGCCTCAGCTTCAGCTTTGCACAGCAAACACACCATTTCTCTACCCTTCCCATCGCTATTTTCAGAGTGGGGTTTGAGCTCCGTTTTGGATGACCCAATCCTCAGAACGTGGCTCTTGATTAGGAAGCCTGTCACAGCTCTGCCTGACAGTCCTGAGGGAAACAGCTGAAATGATGGCGGCAGTGGTGATGGCGCATCCCGGCCTCACAGACTGCAGATACGGGGATGCAGTCATGCGTTCTGGCGCCTGCAACTCACACGTCCTCACTTGACGCATGGACAGAAATTCGAGATAAAGATTCAGGAGCTCAGAAACCAGCTATGATGTGAGGCCGGGTGATGAAAGAGCCACGTGAACGCTGGCTTCTGGCAACCGTGACTTCGGATGCAGCTGGGACCCACGCCAGAGTCACACGCCACAGCTGCGCGTTGTGGTGTCAGTGCTGAGGATTAGTCCACGGATGGCAGTTGGTCAGTCAGTACTGAGTGTCCAGGCTGTTTTCTTCGAAGTCCACGAACCGAGAACATTACACGGTCTAGCATTGGAAAAAGCGAAGGCAGCTGAGGCTGCCTTGGGCAGCGTTTATGTGTCCTAGTTTATTTCTGTTGTTGTGATAAAAGACAGACAGACAAAAGAGGACTGAAAGCTACTTCAGGGAAAAAGGTTTACCCTGCCTATGACCTCATTCTATAATCCATCATTGCGGGGAGGGTCAAAGCCGCTAGCGACAGACACGGCCAAGAGCAGCGTGGAGGCTGACGGAATGTGCTCACTTCACACTCATGTGTGTGTTTGGGGCCCAGAGAATGGCGCCCCCCCACTTCCCAGCATCAGCTAACCATCAGCAAGGCCTCCTCCAGTCCTTCCTACTAACCAGCCCGGGCTGGCAGCTCCTCACTGAGACTCTCCCCAGGTGATTCTAGACTGCCAAGCTGACCACATGAGGGAGCAGACAGCTCCTGAGGCCTGGCGGCTCTGGCAGGCCTAACCGTCTGAGTCTAGATTGGTGACAGTTGGGGAGGCTCAGCTCCAGGCTCTGAGCCTCAGCCTGCCCATCTCCTTTCCCAGGACCCCACCTGAACGTCCTGCAGCTTCCTGAAGAATCCCTTTCCATGCTGAAGGCTGAAGGCTGAGAGAAAACTATGAGGAAGATCTTAAATACACTAAATGAATGTTGCTACAAGAAACCTACTTCCGTATTGCACAGCCAAAAGCCGAGTTCAGTGGACTGCTCCTGAGATTTTTACACACTGGCACACACATGTATGTATAATCATTCTGTAGTCATAGATTGCTACCCTGGTTTCCTTGTTTTGTTTTCCTTCTGGTTTTTGAGATAGGGTCTCACTATGTGGCCCAGGCTAGCCTCAAACCCCAGTCTCCCAGGCATGAGTCTTGATCTGGTGAAACGGTTAACCCCTGATTACCCTCTCAGCCGAAAGAAGGCATTTGCGCTCTCCTCTATGCAAAGTTGAATTTAAGGTTATGCTGGGACAATCCAGAGTTCAGAACCACGTTTCTTACCCACAAGCCCAACCCCCAGAGTCCAGCTGGCATGTTTGGCTGGAGGCCTTTGCTTTTCTCAAGGATATGGTGTCTGGGGAGGGGCTGCCCATTGGAAAGATGATCCCCAAAGTCCAAGAGTCCAACACCGCTGGTGTGGCCAGCTTCACCATTGCCCAGCTGGCAAGCCCCTCTGCCCTTGAACCTTTGATGGCACAGGGGTGGGGAGAAAGGAAGGGAAAGTGGCCGCCTTTATAAAGGAGCCGGCTTTGGCTGTGAGAACTGAGGGCTATGAAGATCAGAGCAAGTCCATATTTCGAGTCTTCAATGGACCATGTCCTTTGAACATGAAAGCCCTAACTCAGGCTCCCTAAGGCATGAAATCCCTTAAGTGATGGTCACCCTGGGCTAAGGTCCAGCGGAGAAGAAAGACAAAGCTTCAAGGCTCAAAACTTTGTAAGAATGGGACATTTAACTACACCATGCATATCCAAAAATATGCTGAAGGCCGGAAGCCGGGGGAGAGCCTGGGGACGTTGGTTTCCCTCAGACACCACCTCAGGCGAGCAGAGCCCTGCCTCCCCTCCCTTCTACTTCAGGGATGGAAGGTGGCATCACTCCAAGGCAGTGGGCTCTGGCCCTGAGATCTTTCTAGCCATCATCTCACAAGTTCCAGAAGAGCATGCTTTGGGAGGTCGTCTGCTCGTGGGTCTACTCGGCCGCCTGTGTCTTTCTCCTCCTCTTCCCCTCCTCTCCTTTTCACCTTTCCTTCTCCTCCCCTCCCCTCCTTTTATCCCCTTCCTTTCCCTGGGGTTTATCTCCAGTAGTTGAGATGTCTCAAAGGTGTGTTTCCACAGGCCCAGGTATGGTGTCCTCAGGTAATGGGATGCCATAGGCCTCAGGGAATTAGCAAGGGCCCAAGACACAGCCTGAGGACCTAGACAGAAACCCAAGACCAGGGATATGGAACTTCCACCACGGCGGTGCTTATTTTTGACTGTCAGCTTGATGGGTATTCCCATGGAGTTACCGTGGATGGCATCACCATGGAAACAAACCTCTGGGCATGTCTGTGAGGGAGCTTCTGGGTTCAGCTAACCGAGGCGGGAGGATCCGCTAACTGGGGGTGGGGGGGTGTCACACTGAAATCTCAGATCGGATGAAAAATAGGAAGCCAGAGGAAAATCGGTACCATCCATGGTGGTCAGGGTTCTCTAGAGGAGAAGCGCTGAGAGAATGAATGACTGTATGTGTATATATATGCGTGTGTGTGAACATATATATGGTATGCACATGAATATATACATATGGTATATAATATCACACACGGTGGATTCAGAGTGGCTTACAGGCTGTGGTCAGGCTAGTCCATCAATGACTCTCTGACAGAAAGACCAGGAATCAGTAGTTGTTCAGTCCCGGAGGCCGACACCTCAGCTGGTCTTAGGTCTGTTCTGGCTCCTGAAGAAGTGTGTTCCGCAGCCCGTGAAGAGAAGCCTCAGCAGCAGGAGAGATGGACTTGCCAGCGAGAGTGAGCGCAAGCAGGCAAAAAGCAAGAGCTTCCTTCTCACACGTCCATTTGGCCCAGCTGCCACCAGAAGCTGTGCCCAGATTTCGAGTGAGTCTTCTGACCTCAGGTCAGAAAAATTCCCACAGCTGTGCCCAGCTGCTCGGGCTGCTGTGGGTTGCAGACGTGGTCAGGGTGACAGCCTAGGCTGGCCGTCACCTCTCTGTGCGCTCTGTGGAAGCCATGTGACCAGCTGCCTCCCGCCCCAGCCCCATGCCCTCCAGCCATGATGAGCGCCACCCTCAGCCTGTGAGCCGAGGGCACCTCTTCCGGCTGCTCCGTCTCGGTGGTGAGAGCAGCAGCTGACAGCCGGCTGTGCGCTGAGGATGGCCTGGCTGTGAGGCTCACACTCAAGGTTAGGTTAGGTTAGACTGTTGTGGTTGAGGAAACAGCCTCCGCTGGCTCACAGGCTGTGGCACTGTTAGGCTCTGTGGCCTACTGTGGGGGGGGGGGTGTCCCTGGGAATGGGCTTTGCGTGCTCAGGCCAGGCCCGGCATGGCACGCTCTGCCGGCCATGGCATGCTTGCCCACTGCCTGCCAGCCTGGACATACCTCTCAGCTCCTCTCCAGCGCCATGTCTGCCTGTCCCGCCATGCTGGCTGGCCTGACGATAATGGACTAAACCTTGAGCCATGAGCCAACCCCAGGTAAACGCTTCCTTTGTAAGAGCTGCCATGCCAGGGTGTCTCCTCAGCAACAGAGCACTGACACACACAGCTGCTGCATGTTCTGGCCACTCTGAGCCGGTCTCCTCATTCCGTGGGATTTACCTGTGTCAGGGCTGACAGATGAGAATCCTGAGGACCCTTCACGTCAGAAGTGCCCCATCCCCACATTGTCTGAGGAAGTTTTACTTGTGTGTGTGTGTGTGTGTGTGTGTGCTTGTGCAGTTTGCACACACGTGTATGGTGGCCATGTGCCTGTGGGGAGGCACGCTCCACTTCCTGCCTGGCAGCCCAGTGGCTGGACCACAGTATGACATCTGGGCCGGGACAGCCCAGGCTACTCCCAGGTGGGGGATGATGCTTCACGCTGCTTTCTAGGCTGGACTGGCAAGCAAAGATGACCGCGGCACCATTGCCTACAGTTATGGTGTCCGCTGGCCAGAATCGCAAGCAAACATTCCAGAGCTTCCAAGACACAGATCCCTGTCTGTGTATTCCCCAGTGTGCCCTGTGCTGGGCAGAGGCCGGCATGGCAGACACCCACTAACCAACTGGGATCAATGTATATAGATTGACCTTGTCCTAAGTCCTTGTGGAGGCTCCAGCAGACAAGGCTCAGAAGTTAACTTAGAGGTTCAAATGTATTAAAGTAGGTGTTCTAGCTGGGTTTTTACTGCTGTGATAAAATGCCAGGACCAAAAGCAAGCTGGGGAGGGAAGAATGTATTTCTGCCTACCCTTCAGCATCACTGTTCATCACTGACGGAAGAAGTCGAGGCAGGAACCTCGAGGCAGAAGCTGGAGCAGAGGCCAAGAGGATCCCCACTCACTGGCTTACTCAGTCTGCTTCCCCAAGACCACCAGCAGCTCCACCCACAGCGGGCTGGGACCTCCCACATCTGCCATCATTACGCAATGCCTACAACCTACCTACGAGTAGCCTTATGGAGGCATTTTCCCAATCACGAGCCCTTCTTACCCACCATGTCTAGGTTTGTGTCAGCCCAGACAGCTCGCCAGGCTCCTCTGAAGAACACTGTCCTCCATTGCCTCCTCTCCATTATGTGGCTCCCTGGCCTGACTCTCACACAAGTGTTGATGAGGATGAGAAGCTGTTTCTATGTTCCGCTTTAAGTTCTGCTCTGTCTGACAGGGCTTGAATAATTTAAACTGTGACTAACGACTCTATTTTTATATTATATCTCCTGGAACACTTCCACCCACTAATCCTGCCTAATCATTGAGTTATACACCCACCCCTCATTTAAGATTAATGGGCACACAATTAAAAATAAGAAAGCCTTTAAATGACTTTCCCTCACTCTTTGGTGAAATTACTTAGAAGGTGCTTTTTGTAAGAAAATCTCCTGGCGATGCACACCTTTAATCCCAACACTCAGAGGCCCGGCCAGGCAGATCTCTGTGAGTTCCAGGCCAGCAAGGGAATATACAGTGAGGCTCAACCTAGAACAGCTGCTGGTTGAGAATATCAATATTTGTGTTGACAAACTTAGTCAATAAATATACATATGGCTAACGCAATAGCTCGGCAGGTTGGGACAACTGAAGCCTGATGACCGGAGTTCAGTCCCCAGAGCCCACGTGAGAGAAGGAGAGGATGGACCCCCCCCCCACACGCTTGTTCTGTGTGTGCATACTCACATGAAAGAGTAAACAAACAGGAAAACATGTAAACATGCAGGAATGTTTACAGGTGCTCATTTTCCTCCTTTCACCTAAATTATCCTGTTATCTCAAAGTTCATTACATCAGTACAGTATTGCACCTACCAACAGCTGGAAGCCAGCCACTAGCCTGAGCCTGCCCCCAAATACTTGTGACCATTCGAAGCTGAGCTGTGTTGTGGTCATCTGCATTCACTGACTGATTCTGGACACTTGAGAGGTGTGTGATCTGCACTACTCCAAAAAGGATCCAAGACTTTTAAATCAATCAATTAATGTGTGTGTGTGTGTGTGTGTGTGTGTGTATGTGTGTGTGTGTGTGT
>REGO01000009.1:1924884-1961827 GCA_010120015.1 Rhombomys opimus
GTGTGTGTGTGTGTGTGTGTATGTGTGTGTGTTGTGAGGGGTGTGTGTGTGTGTGTGTGTGTGTGTTGTGAGATGTGCGAGGGGGAACCGGGAGTCGGGCACCGTCCCAGTCACCTTCCACCTCATTTCTTTTCTTTTAAAAAATAATTATTTATTTTGTGCATATGAATGTTTTTGCCGGCATGTACGTCTGTGCACCATATGCATGCCTGGTGCCCTGGAACTGGAGTTACAGTTGTGCCAGGGAATGGAACTTGGGAGCTCTGAAAGAGCAGCCAAGGCTCTGACGCGCTGACCCAGCTCCCCTGCCCTCTGCCTTGCTTCTTGAGGATGGATTCTCTCACTGAACCTGGAGGTCACAGTCACAGCTAGCCTGACTGGCCCAGCAGCTGGGAGGCTCCTGCTGTCCCTGCCTCCCCTGTGCCGGGCTTGCAGACGTGTGACTCCCTCGTACCCAGCATTCATATGGGTGCCAGAGGTCCCTGGGTTTCTGCAGCGAGCCTGGGTTCCCCAGCAGAACCATCATCAGACCACAAGACTCAACTGTCTGTTTGTCTGTCTGTCTGTCTGGGGCTTGGGGAGGGGTTGTTTTTTGTTGTTGTTGCTGTTTTGTTTGGGGAAAGGGTTTCTCTGTGTGTAGTCCTGGTTGTCCTAGACCTCACTCTGTAGCCCAGGCTGGCCTTACACTCGCAGAGATCCACCTGCCTCTGCTTCCAGAATGCAGGGATTAAAGGCATGAGCCAACATGCCCAGCTAAGACTTAACTTTTAAAGACCAACAGCAAGCCGTGTTTTTAAGGAAAGGAAGAAAAAAAAAAAAATCAAAGAAGCACGGTAACGAGAAGCACGTGACAGGAGGCGGGGGAGGGGGGCAGCCAGTGGCCTGTCCACTACCCTGCCCCCTCTCCTGCCCCTGTGGCAGGTGGAAGTACCCTTCAGGTCCTTTAAGTGGAACAGGACTCACTCAGAGGTCACAAAGTAACAAGAGGAATACAAGGGAAACTGGTTTCCTACCTGCCTTGCACACATGTGGGGTGTGATCCAGGCCTGCTGGGAGCCACGGGTCTGGTGGCCCCAAGCGCTTGAGAGGCAGTTGGTCCATGCAGCCACTGTGGCGGGCAGCAGGGTCTCGAAGAGGAAAATGTAAAGAACTCTAATTCTCCCGAGAGAATGCTTGGTGAGTCCATTAAATAAGAATCCAGGGCTGCACGAGGGAGCTGGGAGAGCACAGATGTGAGCTCTTGAGAGTTAATTAAAATCACTGGTCAGTGGAAGGAGGATCCCGCCACAAACTTCCAACACACAAACTGGGCTTTGAGTGTTAGCGAGAGGATGAGAGCCTGGGAGGAGAAGGTCGTTGCAGTGCTGCTAAAACAAAGGACAGTATCCCCAGAGAGGAGGCCCTTCTTCCTCCAAGAGTGCTGAGGGCCAAGAAGGAGCCAGGGCAGAGGGGCTTTGAAGTCTGCTGGGTGTGGCTGCCTTCCCATAGGCTGCTGTCTATCTTTAGGGACCTGGCAGAGGTGGGGAAAGAGGTAGGGGAAGAGGAAAGGGGACGGGGAAGAGGGGGAGGAAAGAGGAGGGGAGAGGAAGGGAGGGAAAGGGGGGAGGAGGGGAAGGGAAAGAGGAGGGGAAGGGAGAAGGGAGAGGGGGGGAGAGGAGGAGAAGGGAGAGGAGAGGGGAGAGGAAGGGAAAAGGAGAGAAAAGGGAAGGGAGCAGGGAGGAGAGGGGAGAGAAGAAAGAAGGGAGGGGAAAGGGAGAGGAGAGGAAGGGAAGGGAAGAGGAGAGAAAAGGGAAGGGAAGGGGATCAGGGAGGGGAGGGGAGGGAAGAAAGAGGGAGGGGAGAGAAGGGAGAAGGGGAGAAGAGAGAAGGGGGAGACAGAAGGGTGGAGGGGGTAAAAGAGAAGGAAGGGGTGTGCTGGTGAGAAGAGCCTCCGCTTTTACTCCTCTCATTTTTCAGCAAGACTTTAATAAAAATGTTACAGTGTGAAATGAGGGAAGAACAGAATGGGCCATGAGGGGAAAAAGTGTTGTTAATAGACTCCTGACTTTGAACAAACGACTTGGGAAACTTCAGATGCAGAACCAGAAGTTTCCAGGGAAGGAAGAAGAGGAGATGAGGAGACAAGGAGACGGAGGCCTGGCCACGCCCTGGGACTGTGCAGTGGGAGAATCAGGAGTGGAGGGGTGTCTGGGAGGCACGTCTCCTCTGGGCCCAGTTCTGTGAGGCAATATAGACCTGTGGTAACACATTAACCTTCCTCCTCTTCATCTGATCACAGCGCAGCCAACTCTCTTCGAGGAACCTGGACAAACATTGAAAAGTGTCTCTGGGCGTTGATTTGAAGTTTGGTTCTGTTTTCATCCAAAGGAAAAGGTGAACAGTTTTGTGCCCTTTAGATGTGTGTTTATGCTTCAAGTTGTCTGTTTTCCACTTTATGATACCACACCGTTAAAGAAGCTCTACAGGACTTGCCTCAGTTTCCCTCTGATGATCAGTGGCCATGAGGACAAAAGCAAAATGTTTTCATTGGTGGCACCTAAAAGAAAAAACAACAACAACAACTAAATAAACAGAGGCTGGAAAGCTTAGTGAAGTATCTGTCTTCCAGCATGAGGACTTGAAGCTCACGCCCAACCCCAATTTAAAACCAAACAAAAAGAAACTGACACACATTTGTAATCCAGTGGTAGGGAGAACAGAGACAGATCCCTGGAGCTCACCAGCCAGCCAGTCTAGCTGAACTGATGATGTCCAGGCCAGTGAGAGGCCCTGCCTCAAAAACACAACGCAGATGGTGCTTGAGGAGCAACACCCAAAGCTGACCTCCAGCCTACACACACACACACACACACACACACACACATCTGCACACACATGTGTATTAGTGCTTTTAGACACAGGTTGTGAAACTTACCGTGTTGGGGCTGCTAGTCTTAGCCTTGCTGAGCACAGCCAGAATTCCTGAACTAAAGAATTAGAAGGAAAAATGTTTCCCGTGTTAAGCCATCAGATTTGGGAGATTGGAGGATCAACGGATAAATGATATACATGATATTTTGTCCCCTGATATCAACTGGAGGAAAAAAAAAAGCTTTTTGAGAACAAACAAGGCCATTTTGATGGAAGAAACTACTTTTTACTGACATGAAAGTAAAGCCTGGGCAGGTTTCCTCCTGCAGGTGCCTCTTCTTCACTGATGGCCTGCCCAAGATGGTGGAGCAGTGGCCATGCTGAGGGATCACACAGGCTCCGAGGTTCCTGCGTGGGCACTGGGAATAAACCCTGATGAAGCCCTTCAGGTCCAAGGCTTCAGGTCTGTGCAGAAACTTCTGCTCTGGCTCTGCTGCTCCATCTCCTGGGCCTTTCCCTGCTCCCTGATCCTTCTGCTCACATCTCACACCACTCGTCTGGGTGGTGACACGCAGAATTCGGGGCTTGGGTCTGTCCTGGCCACCGCTGATCTTCTCAATCCTCTCAGTGCTGTAAGGAAGAGGGCGTTACACTACACTGGCTCATGGTTGAGGGTCGAGTCCATCATGGTAGCTGTGCTGGGCAGTTTTATGTCGACTTGACACAAGCTAACGTCATCTGAGAGGAGGGAGCCTCAATTAAGAAAATGCTTCCACAGCTGAAGAGCCTGTTGTGGGGGCCCAGCCCCAACAGATAAGCTATAGCCCGATGCCAGGACCCAAGGCACAGGGACACCCTGGAAGAGAAGCAAAGGTTTGCAAGAGCCGGAGGACTGGAAATCTGCTGTGAGACTGGGCCTCCTAGAAATGACAGGGGAGCCACATCCACGGCACCAAAATAATGTGGCAGTCTAACCAAGAGCAAATGATGACAGCCCTGCTAACACGGGAAGGAAGCCTTGTGTGCCCACCTCCCCTGGACAAAGGACTGCAAGCAAGAAGGAATCTGAGACTTAGTCTCCCCCTGACAAAAGCCCCCTAATTGTTCATTCAACACCAGGAGTCAGTCCTGCAATAGGGTGCATCAAAGTAACACTAAATAGACTCTCCTTCCTGTCCTGTGTGCACATGTGTCAGTAACAATCCAAGGAGGAAAGATCACAAATTTGAAGAGTAAGGAGGAGTGATGATGCAATTATAAATAAAATTATTTTTTAAATGTCTTATCTGTCAAGGCTGTGGAGGCCAAATGGCATTGAAGAAATAAAGCGTTCTGCAAATGTTAGGCTGGAGTGTGAAATCTGCAGAGTCCCCACAAGTTCAATTTCCTGAAAGAGATGAGCACCCACACTGCTCTCCATCACCCTTGCCAGCCCATGCCCTCCAAACAGCAGGACTCTGACAGCCTGGCTAATTCTCTGGTGCTGGTTTGGCCACCTTCGCAGATAGGAGGGGAATGAGAACGGAGCTTCATCGTTGGGTCACCAGGTCAAGGGAATGCTAATAGGGAAAAATGTTTGTCTATTAAATGCTCCATTGAGCCCTTTAAATATCAGGTATGTGTCATACATTCGGATTAATGGGAGAGAATCAATCTTTACTGCATGCAAATTACCCAGGAACGGGAGCCTCCTCATGAGCCCCAGCTGCCTCCTCACACCAGTCACTTTGGCCTCATTTAACTGCCAGGCGCTCTCTCATACTTGGCTTTGTGTTGTGGCTTGAAGCTCATTATCCCTCAGATGGTTTATGATCAGACAACAGTATCCTGCCCACGGCTGACTTGTCCCTTGCTTCCTGGGCCGACCCGGGCAGTGGCCGGCAGGGAACCTGGGTGTCTGGGTCAGTCAGGCAACCATCTCCCTGACGCTGGGTGTTGACTGTGATGACGGTACCTGGACTGGCAGAGAACGGAGCAAATGCCGGCGAGGGGCGGAAGTCTCTGGCTACGTTCTGCCTTCCTGTGGGCAAGCCTGCAGTGTAGACGAGCCTGTGGGAACCGCCTGGACCGGCTGGGAACAGGACGAACGGATGGGCTGCACGAGGAATGGCTGGCCTAGTTATCTGCTAACGCCACACAGCTGTCACGCACGTTGCTCGTTGTCAATATCTCCTTTACAACGTGGAAACTGAGTTCACGGATGTTACCTCACTGGCAAGATCTTAAAAGCAACTGGACATGGCAGCGAGTGCCTGCAATCTCCACACTCATGATGCTGAGACAGGAGGTTCGGAGTTCAAAGCCACCCTGGGTGTCCTGGTGGGTCTGGCAGCATGGCCTGTCACATAAGAGCTGAGCTCTGATCAGCAGCAAAAGCTGTGGTGTGGTGACAGTCTGCAGTCCTGGTGCTGTGTGGTGACAGTACTGATGCTCTGTGGTGACAGTCTGCAGTCCTGGTGCTGTGTGGTGACACTCTGCAGTCCTGATGCTGTGTGGTGACAGTACTGATGCTCTGTGGTGACAGTCCTGGTGCTGTGTGGTGACACTCTGCAGTCCTGGTGCTGTGTGGTGACAGTCTGCAGTCCTGGTGCCAGGAGGCAGAGAGCAGGGACCCCAAGAGCACACAGGGCCCCAGTCTAGCCAATGCATGAGCTCTGGATTCAGAGATATTCTCTGAAAGTAAGCAGAGAAGGAGAGCAAAAGCCTGGCATTGATCCCTAGCACATGCATAGGCACACACACACATACACCCACCCACCCACACACACACACACTCACACACACTCACACAAGCACACACACACACACACACACACACACAAGCACACACACACACACACACATACTAAACACACAAAAATGTCTAATAATTCCATGGTAAAAAATTATATTTAGAAAATAAGAAATCTAAAAATAAATGTATAGGCTGACATGTTAAAAAGTTATATATAATACTGAAAAAAACAGCCTACATGTTCCCATGCAGAAAATGTCTTCAATAAATTATATTAATTTAGTTATTATCATATTAATAATACATAATTTATTATTAAGTGAATTCCCCAATAATCCCTGACACTCAGGCTCCTGATTCTCATGTCGAGATATGGAAATCAATCCACTATACAATTTAAAAATGTTTAGCAGAGCCCAGCTTTGCTGTATCTGTGTAATTACATGGAAAACTAGGTGGAAGGGACACCTTCAAATGTCCTCAGCCTTCACACTGAATCGCCCCTTTTATTTTTCTCTTTAATATACAAATACCATCATGAAAAAGTGGAGGGGCTCAGGCCCAGGCTCAAAATTTCCATAAGCCTCCTCCCCTGAATGGGATTCTGGTTCCCTTCCTGCCTGGCTCCTCCCGGTGATCACCCCTTTCCTCCTTATTATCCTCATTCCGGCATTTTAACCCTGTCCTTTAATACTTTTTACAGAAGCTCCCACTGGGTAGAATCACTCAGTCTCCCACAAAGGATGAAGCAAGAGCAATGGTTCTCCAGACCCCAAAACTTTTAAATGGTGTCCCTCTCTCTCAGGTGGTAGCCAGATAGAAATGGCATGCCCTATCCTTTATAGATAGAGGGTCTGGATTAAAGGAGCCCCGCCCCCATCTCCACCCCTGACTCTAAAGCCAGGGCAGAGAAGCCTGCCACACTGGGAATTCTGGGAAACAGACAGCCGCCATCAAGTGCCTTGGAGTCCAGATCATGAAAACAGGCAATGTGGTGTTTTATCCACAGAAACAGTTTCTTCCCCAGAGGCTGGGACCTTCCAGTCCCTACTCCCCACTCCAAAGCTGGTTCTCAGACTCAGCATGCTACTCTCCTGTACCCTCAGAAGTGGAGCCACAGGGTTTGGGGAAACCACCTTCTCAACCAATAAAGTCTGCTCTCGTGGGTTTGCCGCTGAAAAAAGTGGCACAGGGGTAGGAGACTGGAGAGACGGCTTAGGAGGTAAAAGCCACGGCTGCTCTTGCGGAGGACCCAGGTTCAGTTCCCAGCTCCCACATGGCGGCTCCCAACCATCTGTAACTCCAGCTCCAGGGATCTGATGCCCTCTTCTGACCTCTGTGGGCACAGATGCGACCAGGCCCAGATGTGGCAAAACACCTATGTACATAAAATAAATAAATCTAAAAACATTTTTAAAATAAGCCAAAAAGGTGAAGAGAGCTGTCGAGCTGGTGCTGTGGGTGAAGGCGCTTGCTGCCACCGCTGTGCCCAAGTGGAGGAGGAAGAACACTGATTCTTTTGTTTGTTTTGGTTTTTTGAGACAGTGTTTCTCTGTGTAGCCCTGGCTGTTCTGGACTCACTTTGTAGACCAGGCTGGCCTCGAACTCACAGAGATCCTCCTGCCTCTGCCTCCCTGAGTGCTGGGATCACAGGCGTGCCCACCACTCCCTGCGAGAACTGGTTCTTGACAGTCGCCCTCTGACCTCCACACCTGCACCTTGGGGTGTGCGCCCATGTACACGCAGACAAAGATGGATTAGAAGTGCATGACCATGGATAAGCTTTCAGTGGCTCGTAAAAAATGAATGTCACACTGTGAGTTCGAGGCTAGCCTGATGTAGCCAAGGCTACACAGAGAAACCCTGTCTTAATAATAAAAAAATAATTAATGACAAAATAGAATCTGAAATTATGGGTCATACCTTCATACCTGGAGTGCTTTTGATGTCAATGAAAATGCACCAAACACGATTATTTTCACAAAACTGTTTGTCGAATTTCTATCTAGTTCATCTTTAAGGAGATGTGATCACCAGGGTCTGCTGGTGAGCCCTGGGAAGTCTCCACATCCCGTCCTCTCTGCAGCTTCCATTCTCCCCTGGCTCCTTCACAGAGCCGCGTCGGTGTTTGGAAAAATCTCTTTGTAAAAGTTGGCAAACTGGTAGATAAAACCATTTTCTGGGATAGTGCTGTGTCTGACCCTTCAAACACCTGAAACCCCCCCCCACCACCACCACCAAGGGCTTAGATTTCGTGGAGGTCAGATAGCGTCTCTGGAGATGGCTCCTGTCCTGGGCTCTGGGTGATGTGAAGTGCAAGGACCTGAGGAGTCTGTGGCGAGACTCAAATTCCAGCTCCGAGGTCAGCATTTTTTATTTGGGCGCATTTAAATGTTAATATTTGTCTCTAAGTCACGAGGCTCGCTCGGCTGTTTTGAACATGATTTTTGTTAATTCATCTGGACTGGGCTTTCTCTTTTATGTATTTTTGAAAATTCATCTAGAGTAAATATTAATGGTTTTATTAATAATCCTGCTGCCATTTGTCAGTGTGCAAGGGACGCGCTGAGTCACGGGCTCACATTAACACTAGCCAGCCTTCGAGGACACTGAAACTGTGCCCCAGAGACGCTGAACAGAGAGCCAGCAGCACAGGGCCCCTCCCGCAGCACAGGGCCCCTCCCGCAGCCCAGTCCCCTCAGCCTTCTGTGGGTATCACCTGCCTCATGGACCACATGGCTTCACTGAGCACTGTGGGGTGTGTGTGTGTGTGTGTGTGTGTGTGTGAGTTTGTCTGTGCATATATGTCTGTGTGTGTCTGACTCTATGTGTGCATGTGTGTCTTGTGCATCTGTCTCTATATGTGTCTATGTGCATGTCTGTGTGTGTTGTCTGTATGATTGTGTGTAATAACCTCATTTAATACTTTCAGCATAGACCACATGGCACCAGGTACACTGCGACAGCACGTGGACACGGCTTGGTACGTGGCCACTGAGTCGGGGACGTCCCTGCGGCCCCACTTCATGGCTCCTGGGTCTTCACATCAACCAGCAACTCATCTTTATGCGTTTTCTTGCTCCAAGACCATTCTCAGCATGTTCTGTCCGTTCTGGAAGGTCTTGAGTTCCTTGTCCGCTTACCCCTCACCGTGGGCTGGGCGTGTCCTCGTTTGTAGCAGTCTCTAGTGTCAGCAGATGCTAGTTTTGTTGAGGGGCCATGGCTTTCCGGGGGCCCATCCCTGTCACCCATTTCCCTTTTGCTGTGTTCATTTTCCTTCTCTCTCCACACCTCGTTTTACCCTGTTCCTACCTGATGACTGTGGTTCCTGGAGACTCACTCTCAACACTCCAAACATGCTCAGTGTCAGGCCTTCCACACCCAGGAGTGTGTGGGCTGTGAGTGTTAGACCTGACGGCTTATTTTGTTTGTCTTGTTGTTTTAATGTGAGTGGGTGCTTTTCCTGAGCGTGTGTCTGCACCACTGAGTGCCCAGTGGCCGCAGAGGGCAGGAGAGGGCATCGGACTTTTGGAACTGTAGCCGAGGATGGTTCTGAGCAGCTATGTGGGCAATGGGAACCGAACCCTGGTCCTCTGCGAGAGCAGCCAGTGCTCCTAACCACTGAGCCATCTCTCCAGTCCTGACAAGAATCTGCAATACAAATTCATGAATTAGACTACATAATGGAGCAGGAGTCTCAGACATCCTGAAGAATTTAGACTCCTCTTGCTGAACACCATTTGGTTGCCTTATTTTCTCATTAATGGATTTGTTTTCTCTCATTTTGTCCTGTTAAACTGATCACAGTATATTCCATACTACTGTTTTTATTTTCTTTTTTCTCCAAAGAACTAGCTTCTAAAGGTACTTATCAGTTCTACTGTGTTTCTTCGGTCTCATTAATTAACATCTGCTTTTTATCAACGTTGGTTTCTCCTCTCCATTTGATGTAGTTTATTGAACTTACTGAATGGAACTGGGAACTCACTCATTTTTGTTCTGTTTATTAACAGTATAATGTAGGAATAGTGATTTCCCATTTGGTTTTTAAAAGCTTTGGGGCCCATTTCATAAATATTAGGTTACATAATCTTTTTATTGTTTTAACTGAAATTTGGGGTTTCTATTTGACCCAGCGCTGGTGGGAAGCAGTGTGGAAGCGGCTGGTTAACCAGCCCCCCTTTGCCCTACAAGGCTAAACCCAGTGTCACCCTCTGACAGTACCTTCCGCTCCTGGGTGTGCACACGAGGCAGAGAAAACTGAGGCCAGAAGAGTTAAAGTCAAATAGCAGAACTCGTGGCATTATCCGTGGCAGACGTCCTGGCGCCCATCAGCTGATGTCCGTAACATGACTATGATGTCATGTGAAGGAGGTCGGTATAGTGAGAACACCTGTAACAGGCACGATGAGCCATGACCACGGCAGCTTCTGAAAGAAATAATTTAATTGGGGCCCAGGTCCAGAGTCAGTGATCCTCGTGGTGGGAAGATGGCAGCAGGCAGGCAGGCAGGCATGGTGCTGGACCTGCAGCCGAGAGCTCACACGTTGAAAGAACAACCACAGGGGGAGAGAGAGAGAGGGAGAGAGAGACCTGCAATGCTGTGAGCCCACTCCGTGACCCCTCCATTGGGACCAACCCTCCTAACGCTTCCCAAACACTCCTGCCAACTGGAAGCAAGCACTCAAACACAAGAGCCTTTGGCTGCCATTTTCATTTAAACCACCACGTGGACCTTGAAGACATGCTGATAGATGAATTAAAAAGTCACAGCAGCCACATAGCACATCGATTATATCCACAGAAAGTACCCAAAACACATGGGCGGAGTGTGACAGAAAGGAGACCAACAGTTGCCTCAGGTGTGTCTGGGAGTACAGAGAGCTGACCTGAAATGAATTTTCTTTCTTTTTCTTCTTCAAAGACATAATCTATTTTTTTATGTGCATGTGCACATCTATACAGGTGCCCGTGGAAGCCTGAAGGAGTCAGATCCTCTGGAGCCAGAGTTACAGCTGACCTTTCTGACTGTTGGTCTGTTTAGAATTCTTATGTTTTAGAGGCTGAATTTTGGTAATCCCTATGTTTTCCTAAAGTAACGCTTTTATCCAGTTTCAACTTAACATGCACCTGAGTGAATCAAGGAGTCCGTTAAATGTCTTTTAATGTCCCACAATCTCTCACTATGTCTCCTGTCTAACTCGTTATTTTTAATCCCTTCATCTTTTTCTCCTCCTCTTCCTCCTCCTTTTATCCTTCCTCCTCCTCTCTCCTCTTTTTTCCCCTTCCTCCTCCTCTTTCTTCTTGGTTTGGTTTTGAGTCTCCTCTCAGCCCCCACCCCCAGAATCCAATTTTCTGGCTCAAAACACCCTATGTGAACCAAGCTTGAATTAATCTTGCAGCAATTCTCCTGCCTCTGGCCCTGAGTGCTGGAATTGCAGACATGCACCACTCCACCTGGCTTTATGTTTAATGTAAATGGTCTGTGCCAACTTTTAAAACCATTTCTCTTTTTTTCCTATAATCCATTAATTTTTGTTTTAATTTTTATTTTCATGCATCCCGTTTACTCTTGATGTTTTTTTTTAATTTCCACAATATGTTTAAGATTAATTCCTTGTTAATATTTAACACACATTGTGTTTTCCAGGAAATCAGCTTTGCTCATCTTTCATTAAACTTCAAATGTCATAATTTATTGTTGCTACTTTTGAGAGTAATTCCAGCTTCAGTTTTTCTTATTGACCCAAAAATGGTCTCAGAGAAAAATTCAAACGTCTTTCTTCTTATCATGACTTTATGAGGTATTTTAATTACACTATTAAACTTGATGGTGCTTACTGGTTTATAATAAATATTATTTATCATGCAAAAAAGAATCAGTCCAAGCAGGAACACAGAACACAGATGTGTTGGAAATTAGATGGAGGAGAACAGGGAGCTGTGAAAGGATGGGGGCATCCAGGAATGGGGGCGGTGGAGCCCCTGATCTTGTTGGGCCTGTGGGGCCTTGGATGAATGTGGACCACTGGGGCATGAGAGTCAGCCATGCTGGAGCTGTCTGGAGGAGCCGGGCCCTTTCAGAAGCCTCGCACAGCTGTGTGTCCACCATTCAGTATTGGGGCAGAGACAGGTGGGTCCTGGGAGCTCCCAGCCAGCCAGCCTGGCCAAAAAGCAAGCTTCAAGTTCCAAAGAGAGAGGGTGAAGAGCAGTACAGACCAGCACCCTAGGTGTGTACTGGCCTGCCCATATTCGTGTAACACACACACACACCATCCAGCCAACTCCTTTCCACATCCCCGTCTTCTGCCCACAGCCGCTGGCTAGGCACAAACCAAAGGCTGAGGATTTAATAACCCAGCAGAGGCCACGCTCCAGAGCTCAGAAAGCTGAGAGCCAAACAGGAGAAGAAGCACTTTCGGGCTCAGGAACGAGGAAGCGGGTGAGTGTGGCTGGAGCCCACGTAGAGCCCCCGGAACCAGGCTCGGGAGGCCACGAGAACCCCCGGAACCAGGCTCGGGAGGCCACGAGAAGCCTCGGAACCAGGCTCGGGAGGCCAGGCTCGCGGTGCCGCCCTGGCTTCATTGTCCAGTGCAAAGGCCTTTACAGGACCAAAGTGCCCAGACCATCCCACGCCAGCCTCCATCACTCAGGTTGGTGCAGCTACAGGGAAAGGCTGGGGCAGGGTCACCTTGGGGCCGTCGGTAGAGAAGGGGACGCAGCCACCGTGCTAGCCCTCACTAGTGTGCTGGTCCCCGGTGGATCCACGCTGTGTGCAGCTAGTCAGGAGCCGCAGGCTGACCTCACTCGCCGTTCCCCACGGGCCTCCGCAGGGCTTACCCTTACCTCAGACAAACGGCGCCTTTCCTGCAGGAACACCGAAACAGGCGGGGCCTCCTCAGGCTTGGTGCTGCGCCCCTGGCGGAGGCCTACCACAGCGTCCCTGTGTCCCAGGCGCCATCTTTGCCTGCTAGAACCACGGGCCCTGCTTGAACCGCACATTTGTAACGTGCTTCTGAGTCGTCATCTTCCTATTTAGAACTTTTGTGTCTACGTTCATAGATGAGACTGGCTTGTTTTTATTTTTGCATTTGTCTGATCATTTATTTAATTAGTGGGGGACAGGCACAATTGTGGCTGTGCCGTGACCCTCTTCCGCAGGTCAGAGGACAACGTTGGGGAGTCAGTTCTCTCCTCCCACCAGAACCCAGGCTGTCGGACTCGGGGGCACTTACCCCCGGAGCACCTCACACATCGAAGATTTAACTTATTTTGTTAAGTATTATGTTTGGGTGGTAATTGTCACAGTTTATATCAGAGTTAAATTTGCCTCGTGAAATGGATTGGAAATTTTCACCTATTTTTTTTTTTTCTGAAATAATTGATCTAATGGGAATAACCCTTAAAATTTAAGGAACAAATCTATTCCGTCATAGTCTTAGTTTTGTTTTGTTTTGTTTTTTAATTGTTTTTCTTTCAGGTAACTCTTGGGCAACGGCCCAGAGTCTTGTTTTGGAGAGGTTTTTTTTTCTTCATTTTGAGCCAATTTTGGTCATTTGTAATTTCCTCTGAAGTGGCAGGTTTCCAGGACACTCATTTTCTCACGGCAGATGCATGTTTAATTCCCTTGAGCTTGGGGTTCAAGGCTCTTGGTTCAGGGTCACTGTGGCTGCCGTGTGGCAGAGATTGGAAGGCTGGGCTGAAATGTTAAAGGCACTCCGTGAGAGGCTTCACCCAGTAGATCCAATCGTTCAGCTTCCATCGAAGCCCCAGGGGCCAGCACACCTCACAGAGCTGGCTGCAGTACGACTAGCCCGAATTGACTTTCCAGTGATTCACCAAGTGGTTGTTTAACCTCAGCACCTGCCTCCTCAGAACACTGGAACACTGCCCTCTGGGAGCTGCAGCTGTGATTTAGCCAACCCCCCCGGGGGGGGGCAGAAACAGCTGGGAACAGAGGGAAAAGGAGGAAGGAGCCTATGCATGCAGGAGCCTGCGGTGGAAGGGACAGGGGCATGCAGGGGCCCGCCTGCTGCAGCAATGATGCCTTTCTGGGAAACACTTCCCTTCCAGCCCCAGCTCTGCCACTTTGGATGTGACCTTGTGAACAGCCTCCCGGGCTGCAATTACCAGTGACACAAGAGACTCTGAGGCCACTCTGGATTTATGTTTCTATGGCCACATTCCACAAGAAGTAAGCTTGGCCCAACCATCTATCACCTTGGGCTCACTGTCTTTCTCTAATAAGAAGCAGATGCAACTGCATGAGAAATTATGTCTGACACCGAACTCAGGAGAGACCAAAGGCCTTCTGTCCCCCATATATCTGCCCAGTGGGCTCTCATGCTCCCGGAGTTTTCTCTGTGGGTTCCAGGCACAACCACCGCATCGGACTCTTGCCCTGGAGGAACAGTGCATCTGCTTGGTGAGGTTGGAGGGGACAGGGTGTTCTGACGGGACAGAGAAGACAACCACAGTTGCAAAGGACAGGTCGGGAGGGGAGCAGCTGGCAGGCGGAGCCACCGTGATGGCTCTGAGTGACAGGTCAGGCAGGGTTAAAAACAGCACTTTTCTCATCAGCGTGGGTCTCTCCAGGTTCCCAGAGGCTGTGTGGCTTCAACAGGAGGCATTCTCCTGGTTCCAGAGCCTGGAGACACAGAGAAGAGGCCATGGGCCCAGGGCAGGCGGGTACTATCTCCCTGGCTGATAAGCAGCTGCCCCGTGCTGGCAAGTTCTGTACCAGCTTCACACAAGTCACCCAAAAAGACAGAACCTCAACTGATGAACTTCCTGTCAGGCTGAAGTCACGACCATGGCACACTTCCTCCACTGATGACTGGTGTGGGAGAGCCAGTTCATGGTGGGCAGCACCGCCCCCGGGCAGATGGCCCTGTTAGGATGTAGGCCAGCAGACTAGAATGTGTGCTATTAGAAAGTCAGCCGAGCAGGCCACGGACAGCAGGCCAGTTCGCAGCACTGCCCCGTGGCCTCTGCTTCAGCTCCTGCCTCCAGGTTCCTGCCTGGAGTTCCTGCCATGCCGTCCATAGATGGGGAACTACAAGCTGTCCGGTGGAATAAACCCTCCCTCCCCAAGCTGCTGTGGTTTTATTCCAACAAAGGCAGGCTCCTTGCTGTGTTTACGGTCCTACTCCATGTAAGCCAGGGAAGAGAGTGACCAAGCCCGTCACAAAAGCTCACCCTCGTGACCGAGCCAGAACCTTCTTACTCCCCGAAGGCCGTGACCCAGGCGCCACAAGCTGATTAGACTGGAGGACCTGGACACGCACCTGCCATGACTGCTGGAGACTTGAAAGCCCTGTGTGGATGCTGCCCAGCACAAGAGAAGTCCTTCCAAAGGTGAAGGATGCTGGGTCCTCGGCTCCAGCTGAGGACGGAGCAAGAGCGAATGCAGGAAGGAGGCGTCGGATGCTCATTTTGGGCAGGCTCCTGAATCCCACCCACTGAAAGTCATCAAAGGGAGTGGCCAGAGGTTTGAGGCCAGGAGTGCACTTTAGAAGTAAAGAGTGTAAGCGTTGGCGAGGCGTTCGGGCCATCCCAGCTTCCCTCGTTATTACAGTGATCCTGGAGACAAAGTGAACCTCGACTCTGGGCCTTAAACAGTAAACAGACCAGTAAAGTGTTTCTGTGCAGGCAAGTGGACCTGATAATGAGCCCTAGAACCCACATCTTAAAAAGTGTTAAGTACACACTTATAGCCCATCCCTGGGGAGCCAGAGACAAGCGCCTCGCTCAGGCTGTCTGAGTACCCTACCTCAGAAACCAAGGTGAACAGCACCTCAGGAAAGACACCGGAGGCTAGCACACAGAACACACAGGAACCTAGAGAATCCTCAAGGCCACGCCTGCTTCTCAGCTGGGGCTCCCAGGGCAGGGGGTGTCTTGTCAATCAGAGGGCCTCGTTCCTTCACGACCTCGCACAGAGAAGATTTCTGAAATTGTCCTCTGTGACAGGCCAGGTTCAAAAGACACCAGGTGTGGTTAGAGGTGCCTGGCTTTCTCGTACGGACAAGGCCCATGACAGAAAACGTGAGGAATGAGGGGAGGCTGGAAGAGTTGACCCGGAGTGCAGCCTGACCCCCCGTGAGAGAAAGAGGGAGGGAAGGAAGGCTCCAAGAGCCAAATCTCCTGGATCAACATCATCCCAGGGCATTCTTGTCTCTGTGTCGATGTACCCCTGGTGATTCCGGCAGAGCAAGGTCTCCATGTGTGACACTGCCTATCAGAGTATGGGCAGTGCCCTCGGTTCCCGGAGCACTGTGAGCCTGCGAGTAGAGCTGCCAGCAGGTGAGGCCAGACCCAGCACTCCTCTCCAGCCTTCTAGACTGCACGGCAGACACCCCCAGGCCTGGGTTACAGTAGACACCCACCTGGTCGGGCCCCCGTGCTCATCTTCATCCCTCCTCACCACAATCAGAACTCTACAAAAATCTAGCGTGCCAACCCTCTGCTTGTAGCCTATTGTACCCACTGAACCCATTCCTTTCATATTCCTAGACCTGCTCTTGCAATGAGAGATTCATCGAGCGTTTGCCCTAAAAGATGCCCTTTGAACTAGTGACACGTGTGCCTTTCAGCTCAGCGGCTTGAGGGAGGGAGGGCTCTCGGAGACTGAGAAGAGAGCCCAGCCAAGACATCTGAGCGTTGCCTTTGCTATGCGCCGTTCAGGTCCTGCTGTTCTTGTTCAGGAGTTAAAATCTGGGTAAAACGGGACTTGGCTTATCACTGCCTCTTATTAATGGCTTCACAGCAGTTCACAACCGAACTCATCAAACTGCACTCCAGTTCTTAATTGGAATTTTGTCCGAATAGAGATGATCTGATTCTCTTTCTCTTTGTGTGTGTGTGTGTTCGTGGAAGCCAAAGGACAAAGTCGAGCGTCATTCCTCAGACTCCATCTTCCTTACTCTTTGGAGACACGGTCTCTCATTGGCGTGAAGCGTGGGAGCCATCGGCTGCTGACAGCCTCGGAGACTGCCAACTCTGCTTCCCAGTGAGCTCGCACGGCCATGCCCAGCTTTTCTGTTGTTTTTAACAGGTTCTGGACTTGAATGCAGGCCCTCATGCTTGCTTTCCATTACTGCATGACCTTCCCATCCCAAAAAATTCGAACACCCGCCTCTGAAATCCCTGGTAGCTCACCAACTGTAAAACACCTTTCAATATTCTCCCATGTCCTGTCATAGAATGACCTCAATAATTACATAAAAATTTTAAAATCTTATCATAAATTATCATTACTCATCACTATTAAGAGTTTTATTCTGAGAGCTGGGAGTGGTGGGACACGCTTTTAATCCCAGCACTCGGGAGGCAGAGGCAGGTGGATCTCTTTGAGTCTGAGGCCAGCCTGGTCTACAAAGTGAATCCATGAGAGCCAGGGCTACACAGAGAAACCCTGGCGGGGGGGGGGGAAGCTTTATTCCATTTTTCTTTAAGGGAAGAGGGAGAAAGAGGGAAGGGGACAGGAGAGAGGGAAGAGACCTCCTTAAGATCCTGAGCTGAGCCCAAGAGCATCATTTGAGGGACATTCACTGGTGGAGAAGTTAACAAAATGACACCACAGAGATGGGAAACCCTAGGACAAAAAAGGGGGGAGCCATGTGTTATAATATCTGAGGAATTACACGTTCCCCAACAGGTCTGCTACATGTAGGTTTATTTATAGGGAAGGGAAGGGGAGAGGAGTCAGAACCTGAATGAGCCATCAGGGCAGAGAGAGAAAGACAGACAGACAGACACACACACAGAAACACACAGAGAGAGTGTGGGCAGTGGGGCCCCATGGGTCCTGGACCAAATAAGGTGAAATCCAGCTGAGCGTCAGCCTCCATCTCTCTCTGCTGCTTCTGTGCAGGCTGCTGCCACCGAGTCCTCCTCCTCAACTCTGAGTCCGTCCACCACCCTTCCTTAACTTGCTTTTGTCAGATATTTTGTCAGTAGTGAAAAGGAGGAGCTAACACATCAATATTTAACAACTGGACACATTTATGGCTTAAGGGGTATTCATTCAAGTATGGTACTTATAACTATCAAGGCAATCACAAAAAATGTTCGCAAATTTATTTTCTTCACCCAAGCCACAGAAAAACAGTTGTTTCTAGGTGCTCGGTCTGACATTTGGGGAAGGTGTTTGAAATGTCGTGCTATTTGCAAATGAAAACGAACCACTTTCTCAGTTTCAGACGATACAGGCCGCCTGTGAATGAGGTGAGGAATGGAATGATTTGTCTAAGGAACTCAATGGTTTAATGCATTAGGGCATGGAGATTACAGCCACTGCAGAACAGGGCAAGGGCTTGCTGAGGAGAGTGAGAGTGAGTGAGCGAGCGAGAGAAGTCTTCATTGAGGATTCTGCTCAGGCAAGGCCCATTACCCAGGGAGTGGTGATCCAGTTTGGGGATTTTCACGCCTCTGGCTTCTCCTCCCTTCTCCTCTCTGCCCTTTGGCCACATTATAGATTAAATTAGCATGTCTTTGAGGGGATAGAAGGGGAAGGGACAGGTAAAATTTGAGTTGGTCAATTTCAGAGCTTGTTCGTGGCTCTAATACATAGTATCAGAACCAAAAGCTAACATGGGGCTTTGAATTATCGGTGGATTATATTTAATCTGTAAAGACCCCTCCCCCACACTACTGGAGAAGCTGGAGTCTGAAGAGGGAACCACAGCATGCACACAGATGTCAGGGTTTGCCAGAATCTCCAGCACACACCTGTGCGAGGCTACGGCTTCATGGTTGGTCATCAGAGGGGGAGAGAGAGAGGACAGGAGAGAGAGCTGAGGAGAGAAAAACCCCTTGTTTCTGAGGTTTCTGACAGTGGCCTCTACCCTCATGCTAGGCTGGACCAGCTGAATTTGCTGAAGCCAGTACGGGGGTGGGGGGGCGGCGGGGAGCGGACGTCCCCAGCAGGAGTGGTGTGGGGGAAGGCTACGGTAGGGAGAGCTGGCACACTGGCCACTGTTGCCAGATGAGTGAGGTAGCTCAAGCAGGCACACGTGGGTAAGGGCAACGTTCACACGGAGAAGAGACCCAAGGGCAAGTTGGCCAAGTTGACTCTCAGGGAGCTTTTTGAAGACTAGACCTCCTGGCAGCCACAGCCACACGCACAGCCACAGACACAGACACACCTACAGACACACACACACACACACAGACACAGACACACACACAGACACACCCATAGACACACACACAGCCACACACACAGCCACACACACAGCCACACACACAGACACTGACACACCCACAGCCTCCACAGAGGCTGCTCCCCCTGCTCTGTACCAATCCCTGCTCCTGAGAGGTCAGGATTGAGGGGAGAGGCGGGAAACTCCCCATTGTCACTAGGAGATAGCTTGCTGTCAAATTTCAAGACCCTCTATTAACCCTAGAAATGGCTGCAGTCCTCCCATGCCCCGGCTGACGTGGTCCAGTTACTCAAGGAGTTCACTGCTGTTCCTGGTGCCTGGCGGGTTGTTGGCACCATGAAATCCCAACCTTAAATGTTCCTGACCATGCACGCAGCCCACCTCTGCCCCCTGAGAACCAGGGAAGGAGAGAATTAGCCTTCAACTGCAGCTGGGGAGCCTTAGGAAGCTAGGACCGAAGGACAAGACGGGGGCAGGAGCTGCAGTCAGTGAGCTTAGCAGCTGTTGGGTGCGGGGGGGTGGTGGTAGCAGTGAGCTTAGCAGCTGGTGGGGGGGGTACCTCTGGGCCTTGGATTCTGGGGACTGATCCAGATCTCAAACACTGGGCGCTCACAGGAGAGGCTGCTAACACCAGAGCTGTCCATCCAGGCTGGCATCAGTGTGGTACCTGGCCCTCCGTCTGCCAGGACCACCCTGCACCTGGGCTTCCTCCCTGTGGCTCCCACCCCAGCCCCTCCCTGCTGCTTCTGGGGCAGCAGAGTGGGACCCCCAGGGATGCAGTGGTGGCTTTTACGGGGGGGGGGGTCAGGGACGAGGGTGCGTCGGGAGGTGCCTTGTCCACTGAGTGGTTCGTTCTTTCTTTGAAGGATGCACAAAGCCCTTACCCCAGGGTCTGGGCCCAGAGCGGTGCCTTGGCAGAGCCCATCTCTTTGAGGGTGGCTGGCAGAGCAATGTTGATACAGCCGGCTCTGAACAAGTTCCGGAAAAGCAGGCCGGAGCATGTGAGATGAATTTTCTCTGCACTGTGAGGTTTCCAATGTGTCAGAAAAACAAACTGGGAGAAGTCGGCCTGGATAATGTGAGTGTGTGGACCAGCCACTCCCTCCACTTTGGTCCTCTCACAGTGGAAAAAAATGAAAAGGCCGTCTTCCAGCGTCTGTCCTGACTCTGAGGCGGCGTGAACACTTCCAAGCCACATGACAAATGACCATGTGATTCGTGTGTGTGTGTGTGTGTGTGTGTGTGTGTGTGTGTGTGTGTGTGTGGAGAATGGAGGCTACCTCCGCATCAGGGCAGGGAGGCCAGTTCTGCCTCAAGCCCTTCTGCTTCCAGGCCCTTGGCTGCCCCTCTTCCACCCAAACATCCAGTCCCTCCTTGAGGGGACTCCGCAGTGCATGACTTCCGGCCCCCCACGGGGATGCAGAGGCCTGGCTGCCCCGCTGCCAGTCACAGCCCATGGCCATCCCAGGGGCATCAGCACTCACTCCTGTTCCTCCCTCCGGTTCCTCTCTGAGTTCTCTGTAGTAGCAGTTGGCCAAGACCCGATCCTTCTGTGATTTTCCGTGCTTGGGAGAGGGCCTTGCTGGGGACCTGGCCTGGAAGTTCGTAGCCAGTGGGGCTTCCTGGCCCCCTCTGCAGCCAGTGCATCTGGATGTGGGCAGGCAGCCTCGAACGAGGGTGACAGCATTACCCACCGCAGCCTCGAGCCAGTCCGCCCCTGCGCCTTCCCATAAGGGCCCCCACCCTGCAGTGGGTGAAGCCTTCTTCCTTGCTCACTTACTGTCTGCTGCTGTGACTAAACCCTGACGAGAGCAACTTAAGGATGGGGTTATTTTGACTTCTGGTGTGAGGCTACAGCTCATCACAGTAGGGATGGAGTTTGAGGTCACGTGTCTGCACTCAGGAGGCAGAGAGAGAGGCACGCTGTGCTCAGTTCTTTCTCCTTAGTACTCAGTCAGGGATCCAGCACCACCCACAAAGGATGTCACCACACAAGATGTCAACAGGACGGCATCACACAGGACGTCATCACACAGGACATCATCATCACACAGGACATCATCATCACACAGGACGTCATCATCACACAGGACATCATCATCACACAGGACGTCATCATCACACAGGACGTCATCACACAGGACATCATCATCACACAGGACGTCATTTTCACACAGGACATCATCATCACAGGACATCATCATCACACAGGATGTCATCATCACAGGACATCATCATCACAGGACATCATCATCACACAGGACGTCATCACTCACACAGGACGTCATCATCATGCAGGGCAGCACCACTTACATTTAGGATGGGCAATTAACTAATCTAGGAACGTCTTCACAGATGTTCAGGGAGGGTCTAGACCCTGTCAGACTGGCCATCTCTAAGAGCCATGGAACATGGTTGCTTCTTGTCATCCATTTAACCCAGGAGGGAGAGAGGCAGCAGTGCAGCGGGCTTTCCAGGAAGAGGAGAGAGCCATCTGTCCATGGAGCCGTCCTCTGTGGAGCTGTGTGTACTGACAGGAGTCTGTCCCCAAGGAGGACAGATGGAAATTGGGGAGGCCACCACAGGCACAGCAGAGCCCATGGGCCATCAGAGTGGGGGGCGACGGAGGTGACAGCCAGCTCCAGATTCTGTCATATCCATGTGTCTGGGACATTCACACTCCTCAGGGTTCCCAGTGGTTGCCGCTCTGCTCTCCATGAGCCTGCCCTGACGTGGTTTAGGACTCGCCCTCCTGAAGAGCCGTGGGGCACTTCTGTTTGTTTTCACTGAGTGTCTGCTTTGTGCCCGGTACTGTGTCAGACGCTTGCAGTCTTGTTAGCTTCATCTCTGTAACAATCGGCTAACGTTTGTACGCCTGTCTAAAGCGGATCTCCATAGATTTGCATGTAAATAAGCAGTTATATGTGTGTATGAATGTAAATGAATGTGAATATTCATAGATATGCAAATACTCCATCTCTATACTGTGCCAACTCTGTATACTTTACCAGCACAAACACTCACACGCTCTCTGGAATACGACTCAGTCTTCAGTCCTCCGCCTGGGGAAAAGTTGAATGGCAGAGCCTTATTTGAAGCCGTAGCTCAGGGGGCTGTTCAGGCCCACATACTAATGACTGCATCAGGGGAGAATGAATGTTGAACACCACATCTGGCTCTAAAGCAGCGGTTCTCAACCTCCCTAATGCTGCGACCCCTTAATACTGTCCCTCGTGCTGTGGTGACCCCCGACTGTAACCACTCCTCTAAAGACTCCAGGCTGCCCCTAGCTAAGGCTCGCTGGTTCTCATCACTGGCCCAGCACCACCTGCCCTGCGTTGACGTCAGGATGAGGACCTTAGCTGTTCCAACCACCGAGGCTCTTACAGAAGCAAGGGACAGGCGTGGGAGGAAAGCAGTTGTTGGAAAGGTAGCTGCAAGCTGGGCATGGTGGCGCACACCTGTAATCCCAGCACGCGGCGAGGCAGAGGCAGGTGGATCTCTGTGAGTTGGAGGCCAGCCTGGTCTACAGAGTCCAGAACAACCAAGGCTACAAAGAGAAATCCTGTCTCAAAAAGCAAAACAAACAAACAAACAAACAAGCAAAGAGGTAGCTGCAGCACTCAAGAAGCAGAGACAGGAAGGTGGTGACACTCAAAGCCAGCAGAGGTGGGTCACAGACAGCATTCAGAACTAGCCTGTTACAGAAGGAAACACAGAGGGGAGAAGGAGAAAGCCCGGGGAGTGTCAGTGCAAGAGTGGAAGATGGTGGTGGAGACGCAGAATGACGATGCAGGGTTCATCAACAAGCATCCAGAGCCCCAAGGACACCCTGGAAAGCAGTGGAGCATGGGTACGTCCGCACATGCAGCAGAGCTGCTGGAGGCCTGTGTGCCGGTCCCGGCTTCAGAGTTTCCATTCAGTCGCTATGCAGTAAGCAGGCCCTGATAACTTCCGTTTCTGAGTTCCCAGGGGAGGCTGAGGCTGCTGTCCTGGGGACCACTGGGAAATGTCCCTACCGCCCAGGGACAAGAAGCAGGGCTGCGTCTACCAATCCCAGGTCTCATTGGCTCAAAGCTGCTGCGAGGGGCTGCACTCCTTGACTCCTGGATGCCAGCCTTGTGGTACTCTGGAGAGAGAACTGCTGGCATCCCAGCAGCAGCAAGCTGTGCTGTCAGGGAAAGTGGGAGCTGAGGGCCCTCTAACCCCTAAAAAAATGTTGTATCTCTCATGTCAACCAGAAAGAAGGAAAGAAAGAAAGCATTAAAACACGGTAGCACAGAAACAAAACAAAACAAAACATGGCAAGTGTTGCCTATTCACACCTCCCAAGGGGCGGGAAAACCTTCCCTGCCATAGACTCCCTTCAGAAACTTTGTATACTTTGTAAACTTTGTATACTTTGCAGGAAAGTGTCCCTGCCCCTGCCTGAGGAGCTTCAGCAGCCAGGCAGGGCCACTTCAAGTTTTGCCTCTGGGCTCCCCTACATCTTTCCCTGGGTGACCCCTCTCCAGCTCTTCAGCTCCCCTGGGTACCACCCCTGTCGTCCCTGAAAGGGATGTGCAGATTTTCGGAATGTCCTGCTGGTCCCTCTACACCTCCGGACAGCAGCACCTCAGGACCCCAGAGCGGCTGAGGCTAAATCTCCACAGCCCTGGGGCCTGAGATCAGACACCCGGAGAAACTGAGAGGCTGAAGCCACAGAGAAAGCAGCAGCACCTGAGGCCTCAGTTACAGCTGCTGCTGACAGGGAACTCAGGAGGAGGGAGGGTAACCAACCAGAACTAGTCTCAGAGCGCAGTTGCCACCTCTGAGGCAACAATGTCTAAACTAGCCATCCTCCGCTGACCACCCCATGCCTAAGCAGGGAGCTTTGTGTAGTTTGGCACTGTCCGCCAGGAACCAAGACCAGGAATCTGACCCCTTAGTATAAATTCATAGTTTAGTAAAGTTGTTTTGTTTAACTGAGAGTTCAAGTCTATGTAAACCCCTTGAGGCATGAGTTAATAGGCCTCTCCCCACACACACCTAACTGTCACAATGGCAATCTCCAGCAGCTCAGTGAGACCCCCTCCCCAGATTATGCTAATTTTAGGTGAAAAGTCTGGAAAAAACAAACAAACAAACAAAAAAACCCACCAATCCCTAAATTTGCCAAAGCTTAGGACTTGAAATCCCACCAGTTCTCTGGAAATCTCTGCCCTAAAAAGCTCCGCCCCCTAAAAAAAAATCCTATTTAAAGGCTGTGTCTGCTCAGTTCCCTGCTGCCTTCTACCAGGAGCAGAGACAGCCACTCCTGGATTTGTCCCTCCGATAAGTCTCTTTTATGAGATTTGCTGCCTGCTGTGACGCTCTCATAGGAAGAAGCCCAGAAGAGAAGCAAGAAAAAGAGGGGCTGAGGCTCCTGAGCTCCTCAGCTCAGCTGGACTTGGGAAATGAGGCATCTGAAATGCTCTGCTGAGGAGGCCTCCTCCCAGAGCTGTGTGGTTTCCTGGTTCAAGTCCCAGGACACCCTCCCATCCAAGCAGGAAGGCCGACAGCAAGAATGTCAGTTGCTCTTGTGCTCACAGCTAAGCAATCTCAGATGGGTTCCCCGCCCTCTCAGGGTGCCCCTCAGCTGTCCTGGGAACCTCCTACACCATGGCCATAAAGCCCTGCACCCTGGCAACTTAATCCAAACACTACGAGGCCCTTAGAAGTCGCTGTAAAGCTGTGACTCCTGCGAGCCAGATGCAGGCCTGGCATTTCTGCCTTCATTCCGTGTTCTGTCTCCTCTGCTTCAGCCTGACTCAGCACAGGGACACCTGTGTGTGTCTCCCTGCCATAGCTCAGCCCCTTCCAGGCGGAAGGCACAAGGGTAAGTCACTGCCCTAACCTTATACTCACCTGGATTCTAGGAACGGCAGAACCAGCTAAACAGAACCCCCAGGAGAGGGCGGCTGTGCAGGAGTCAAAGCCAAGGCCACACCCTAGACGATCAGCTTGTTCCTAGCTTGGCACAGCTGGCATCGAGCTTGGCAGGGGCCCCCTGGGCTGTGCACCCCTCTTCTTCCCCTATGTAAAGCTGTGTCAGTAGCTCAGAGATGGACCTGGGCTCAACTGGACCTTCCTACCTGTTCTCTCACACTGCTTGAATTCCCTCTTTGTTTTTCTCTGCTAAGTGGGGTCGAGGGGCCAAGCCTAGCTCCCTGGGGCTGGCTGAAGCCAGGCTTTTGCCCAAGAGGCCAGCTACATCACATCGGTCATAGCCTTGCAAGCAGTCCCCAGTAGATCTCTGGGAGAGCGGGCAGTGTTTGGCCTTGCCACCCTGCCCAGTCCCCTCACACGCCACTGAGGCAGGTGCTGTCTCTGCCATTCTCGTGCTCCCTGGGTGGGGGCATCCCATGTGGGCTTCCAGCTGCTGATCCAAGCAGCTGGCTCACTGCCCTCCTCTCCTCTCTCCTCCCTCAGCAGATGAATGGAGCATTAATGAGGCACTGAGTCTCAACTGGAGAAGACTGTGAAAATAAGCACTCTCCTTTAACAGTTACACAGCTGAAATAATAGGCTGACTATCTTTTCACTTGGGGAAGAACATTGCATCCAGGTGGAGAGGACTGTCCTCCTGCCTCTTTCCCTTCCCCTGAAAGAGAAAGAAGATTAAGTCACAGAAATTAACAGCTACAGATGTGAAGGATCTGCACAAGCGTGCACCTCAGTACGGCAGCGAGAAAAGCCACCAAGGACAGGGCTCCCCGGGTCACCATCCCACTGCCTGTAATACAGCTCTTGTCTCCAAGCTCTGGAACCTGTCCTTATGGTACAACATGGTAACTGGAGCAGCTGCCATCACGCAGATGCCCAAAGAATCAAAAGATGTGAGAGAAGAAGGGGAAGGCGTGATGTTAGAGACCTCTGACCCATGTCTCTGTGGTAACTGAACTTACACTTCACTGCAGAAGGGGCTGCAAAGGAAGCTGGGAAGTGTAGTCTTTCATTTGGGAAAGACCGGTCCAGCTAACACATGGGCCTGTTAAGGGCGAAGTGGCAAAAACAGGCCCCAGCATCTGTAACAACTTCTTGTTGTGGTTTTAAAGTATTTTATTTTTACTTTATGTGTTTGCATCGTGGATGTGCGTGCACTGTGTTCCCGGTGCCTGTGGAGGTCAGTCCAGACCCTCAGTCCCATAGCGGGCAGGTACCCTAATCTGCACAGTCGAGATAACCCGCACAGACACGCCGAGGCTTGCCTGGTTGGTAATTCTAGATCACAACAAGCTGACAACTAATATTAACCATCATAACAACCTGCAAATGTTGGAATTCCCCAGGATACCTCTGCAGAGGGCCAGGAAGGGCCGAACGTGGGGCCGTCGGAAAAGGGACGTGTCTCCCAGGAGGAGTGCCGATGTGGCCTTCACTTACACTATCTCTGTATATTCAGTTATCAGTTGTTGAATGGACAGGAGCTAAATGCTAATAGATTCTGGTATTATCATTGCTATTACGGAATCTACTGTCTGGAAGTTTCCACCCAATTATCCCTGATTGGTTAATAAAGACGCTGAAGAGCCTATAGATGGGCAGAAGGGACTTCCGTTCCCAATTTGGGGGTCCCGGGGGGGGGGGGAGAAGAGAGAGAGAGAAAGGGGAGAAGAAGGTCACCATGCCATGAGGAGGAGGTTACCGTGGGCAAGTCGCCATGGGGACAAAGACAGCAGGAGCAGCCAGGGCGAGTCTAGAGGACGGTGGCGGCAGGTGGCTGGGAAGTAGCTGGACTGGCAGAGGCAGAACAGATCAGCGTCTGCCCAGTTCCGGTGCTGGGAGCTTCTCAACGGTAACTGGTCTCCAGCTCATTGCTTGGGAGCTAGAGCAGGCGTAGGAACCCATTACCTCAGAGGGGGAGCTCTCGCAAAGGCGTGCCACCCTGTCAGAACAGCACGCAGGACCGGACGGAGCTGCAGACCAGCAGAGGCCCCTTGACCGGGACTGTTCAGTCATTCACACCTCCTGCCCTCCAGTTAAACCTCACCCTCATGGTAGGGTCGCCACATCACTGAGGTCAACAGGCCCTCGCTTCTCTTCCCAGTCTGGCCACGCTGAATGAGTTTTCCTTCTCTGCTCCTTCCTGTTGCTTGTCTCTCTGACTGCCATACTGGGCACGGCAGCCATGCCTAGCTTGTCTGTCACATATGGCCCGTGGGCAAGTAAGCAACCCTGTGCCCTGAGCTCCCACGTGTCCCTCTCCAACCTCAAGCTTCAATCTGCACACATTTCAAAAGACAGCTTGACTTAAAGCTTCCTGAGAAAGTTCCACAGCTCAGCTCCGAGGGAGAGCGGCAGCTTCTAGGCGGTGTCGCCCTGGAAGCAGAGCCCCAGAGAGACCCACAGAGGGTCCATCGCGGGGAGGAGGCGGGTCCGCAGAGGGGAGGAGGCGGGTCCGCAGAGGGGAGGAGGCGGGGCCCACGGGCATCCAGCCCTCCACAGAAGTGTTGGAAGCTTGCACTGAGGGCCATCTTCAGGGGCCGCTGCATGCGGGTGTGGTGGCGCCTGAGGGGTCACGGAGGAAGGGTGACCCCACACCTACCCCCGCTCCAGGAAAGCGCTGCGTTCTCTTGGGCCTCCGCTTACAAGAAGCTCGCTGGGAACGGCCGGGCGCTCCTGTTGCCCACCCACGCAGCCTTACCTGAGTGCCTGCACCTCCCAGGCGCTGCTCCCCGCGTCGTGTCGCCACGCTGGCTTTCCCCAACACAGTCTGGCGGCGGTGCTGTTTTCTGGGAGAGATGGGTCCGCCTCCCAGGAGACCTTGCCTGGGGAAGCGCGAACAGCCCTGCACGTGACCGCACGTGGTGGGGCAGAGGTGGAGGAGCCTCGCAGGCCTGCACGGCGGAGCGGGATGCCTGCAGCACGTCCAGGCAGAGACGCGGAAGCACAGTGGTCCCGTTCGCAGGCCAGCGCGGCTCTCTTTAGCAGTTTCTGGCCAGGAAGCCTGCTGTGCCACCAACGGTAGCCTCCATCTGTCCCAGCAAATTCCATTCAGCAGGTGTGGAGGGACATGCAATCCTTTGCCTTCAAAGTTTCCCGTGTCTTCCTCGTAGCTCTGGAAGAGGTTAGGGGAGGCCCCAGGCACCAGTGGCTGCAGCCAGATCTGTGTGAAGGGCTGGGCGCTTGCTCACTGAGCCTGTGGGCCCCGCCTCGCCGTGCCTCTCTTCTTTCCTCTGTGAATTGAGGTTGTCGCTGCCAGAGGAAGGTTTAAAGACCTGGGGGAGAGACAGAGAAGATGTCAGAGCTCTCCAAGGACAGCCAGGCTGGGGCGCAGCCCAGGTGGTGGACACATGGCACACAGGGAGCTCTGCTTCAATCCCCACACTGCGGAAAACAGCCATGGCGGCCATGCCCGTCCTCCTAGCGCTCAGGAAGTGGAAGTAGGAGGGTCAGAAGTTCAAAGTCATCCTCCGGCTACATAGAGTTCAAGGCCAGAAGGGGCAGAGGAGAAGATGGGAGAGGGGAGCGGAGGGGTAGCCATATATAAGGAAGACACCTCAGCCGGACACAGAGAGGTCAGTGGGTCTCCACAGCACCAGCTGACCTGCTGAGCTGCAGCTGCATGGGGCTTGGATGCTGCCCGATGCTTTATCATTCTTGTTGTTGTTTCTTGGTTTGTTTGGGTTTGGTTTGATTGAACTCCCAGCTCTGAAATTGTACAGTTCTTTGCCACAAAACTGCAGTCCCTCTTGGCTTTGGGGACTGAGGTATAGATTGTCCCATTAGACTGGAAATAGCCCCTAAATCACTCCCTAAGTGTGAGAGCCTGACCCAAGCACAGCTGGCGAGAGCAATTTTCAACTTGGAAAAACAAAATTCAGTCACAGAAGAAGAAACACTAGCTCTAACGCCCGCTGCAGGTAGTGCCCAGAAAAGCCAGCCCAGCAGCTGTCCCCTCTGTCCCCACTGTCCCCTCAGCTCCTCCCTCCCCCATGCCCCCAGGAGGTAACCTCATAATAGACAGTGAGTCTCAAGCTAAACCCCGGGCTGCATCTTCAGGGATGGTGCGTCACTGTCCTGCTGCTGTGATGAACCCCCACAAGCCAGGCCACTTACCAAGGGAAGGCTTTGTTTGTGGACGGGAGTCCAAGGTGGAGCAGAGGCGGGGGCCCATCAAAGCAGCAGCTCTGGTCACAAACCGGAGCAGAGGAAACCAGAAGGAATGGCCTGAGGCCTTGGGAACTTCAAAGCAGCCGCCCTGTGGCACGACTTCTCCACTCACTTCCTCACCCTCCCCAAACAGCTCCATCAACTAAGAGCGAATAGTCAGACGTCTGAGCCTTGGGGGTCTTTTTATGATTGTACTGTACTGAGTTCTGAGGGCACAGTAGTACTGGGTGCTGGAGACAGTGCTGGGTGCATCATCCTGGGTGCTGGAGACACAGTCTTTATTACCTGCCTCATCCTGAGTGCTTGGAGCACAGTGCTGCCTGTGTCATCCTGGGTGCTGCGGCCACAGTGTGAACCAAGCGCCCTGCACTTTCACCTACTGACAGTTTAGTCTCTTCATTTTCAAATTCTGGTGTAAGTGTTGAAAGGTTCTTTCTGTTTAAATCTGTCTGCTACTCTGATAATAAAGTCCTCTTAGGTTCCCTAAAGCAAAATTAATTCGGCGAAACAAATCAGCTGTTGTTCCACTCATTGCTATGGTAATAGAGAAATTAGGTTTTTAATTAAGGTTGAGGAGGACGGGAGAGGAGTAGGCAAACAATGCCCCATGGCGGGAGGCAGAAGGGACACTGGGAGCTTTTCCCACTGTGAAGCATTCTCTGCCTTAGAACGTTCTGTGGCTAAAAGTCCAGCGGAGGGTCGGGCGACATGGACTGCTGTCCACCAGACTGGCAACAATCCTTTCCTCTTAGGGAGGTGCGCTGCCAGGGTCCCTGTTTGACAGACAAGGAAAGTGAGGTAGGGAGCCTGCACAGGGTACCCCAAGTGACTCAGTGCGAGATAAGTTTAGCGTTCGGATCCAGAGGGTTTGACCCCAGGGTGCTCAGACTCTGCCCCTGTTCATGTTCAGGACCTAGAGGGTCCGAAGGGTCCAGAATACTTATCACTCACCTCTGTTCTTTGAAATTATGATGACATTCTTGATTGTTGAAACATGCGTTAATTAAAGGGAAAAAAGGGAAAGGGAGCGGAAAAAGCAAGAAAGAAGAAAAGAAAATTCCAAAGAAAAAAAGAAAGGTCTCTTACTATTGACATAGACCAGAGTGACAGCACAACCTCAAAGAAAACAGAATTGAGCCCTGTGGGGAGAAAAAGTATTTCCTGTGTCCCCAGAGCACAGACGTTCCTGCACCGCATAGTCTCTGCGGTGATTGGGGATGAACTCAGGATATATGTGAACTGCTTCCTCAGAGGGCTGGAGAGATGATGGCCACGTGACAGGGAGAAGGCCACTCCAGGCAGCGGTGGCCACACGGTGGGGAGATGGACACATGGCTAAAGTGATTGCTCTGCAGATAAGGGGAAGAAAGTTCAGAATTCAGATCCCAGAACCCACAGAATTGCTGGCCAGACAAGTGGCTTGTTATTCCAGCTTTGGATGGTGGAGACAGGGTAGATGCCCAATCAACGCTAGCTAGAACAGCCTTATCTGCAAGGTCTGAGTTAGATTAAGAGATTTTTGTATCAAAAGAAAACATGGAAACTGGAGAGATGGCTCAGGGGTTAAGAGCAATCTCCACTCTTGCAGAGGACCTGGGTTTGGTTCCCAGCACCCATGGGTACATAACTCCAGCTCCAGGGGATCTGATTTCCTCTTCTAGCTTCTCTAGCACCATACACACATGATATAATGTGTTATGTATTACATATTATATGTTATCTGTTATATATGATATACACACATGTATATGCAGGCGGCATGCACACATAAGAAATAAAAATAAGCCTTAGAAGAAGAAGGCAGAGAGACCAAAGGTGAGTCCTGATATGCCGTTGGGCGTACACGAGTCTGCGTACAAGCGTAAATCGTGTACACCGTGAAAGCCCAAAAGGAATGAAGATTCCTCAGAGTGGGCCAGAAGCAGGGGGTGGAAAGATGAGATACACGACCACAGATACTGACTTTAACATGTTCATAGCTGCCGTACAAAATTCTAGGTGCATAAATGAGGTTGTATGTATATCTACATTTTCCCAATCAACACCCTTCATAATAATATCCAAGACAGTATTTGCAAAGTACTTTGTATATCATAGCGTACCTTGGGCTTGGTATGATTGTTGTTGTTTGTTTGTTTACTTGTTGAGACAGGCTCTCATCTTGTAGCCCAGGCTAGTCTTGAACTCTTGACACTCCTGTCTCAACCTCTTGAGCGCATGTGTCAGCCATGCCTGACTATAACAGGTTATTTTATTGCGATAGCCACTGAAGACCTGGGCTAATGCAAGCACAGTCCGCTAGCAATGGAGGTCACCTCCGGGGCTGCAGTGATGGCGCCGTGGTTAAGAGCACCTGCTGCTCTGGATTCCTGGCATCCAATCAGGTGGCTCACATCTGCCCATAACTAACCCCAGGGGACTCAGGGCCTTTTCTGACCTCTTCGGGCACAGCATACATATGCTCCCACCCACACATATACAAATAATTAAAATAATTTTAAAATATAAAAAAGAAACAGAGCCTAAACTTCATCCTTGTACCTCAGGAGTCTTTGATTTTCTTGGTATTTTTGTCGTTGTTTGGGGGTGTGCTTCATTTTGCCCCTTGAATAGAAAACTCAGGACATTTATCTACCAGTGTGTTCAGGTTCCATAACAAATGGTGTGACCGTCCTATTCTGTAAGTTGTGCACAAGGTTTATGTACTTTTCCATCACTTCACCCTTCCGGAACTGTTGTCAGAGAAGATGCTGAGGAGACAGACATCTCAGCGCTCGCCCAGGCTGGAGTCCCAGCCCGCACACGGCAGCCCACCACTGTGTGTACCTCCAGCACCAGGAGACCCAACGCCCTCTTCTCCTCAAGCATCTGCACACACCCAGCACACAGACAGACCTGTGGGCAAAACACCCACTCGTAGAGTAATGAAATGACTTATAGGGTAACGTCAAGGTTTCCTTGACTTTGACCCTGTGATTTCTTTGGTAATGCCAAAAGAACCTGAGCTTTGGTCAGGGCACCACAGGCCTTGGCACCCCCCGCGTTTCACAAAGTGTCTGATGGGAACTGAGAACATGATCTCGACTCAGATCACGCTGACAGGTGGCAGCCACAAGCAACAGGAAGTAGCAGTCGGCTGTGACCAGGAATTTCACTAGTGGTTTCTCTCGGGTTTGGTGGCCAGTGAGGTTGGCCAGTTGTTGGTTAGCAGGGGAGGGTGGTGCTGTGGAGGCCTGAGGTTGATGGCGGGTGACTTAGACGGCTCTCCACACTGCAGTGAGGCAGGATCCCTCGCTTGAATCCGGAGCTCACTGACTCTACTCTGACCGCTATAGAGGCCTCTCAGAGCAGCCTACGCTCAGCCCCACCAGGCGAAGGGCAGGGCAGGGAAACACGCCTGCATCTGGTAAAAGTTGTTCAGGGGGAACTTGCCTACAACGTTGCTATGGCAACCGAAGCAGAGCCAGGCTCCTTGTGGGAGTGTGGAAGGTGTGTGCTCGTGTGCCCACAGGTATGTGTAATGCAGAGGGAGAAACACAACATGGTCATGAAGAAGGGGCCGCCCACCCAAAACTGCAAGGCCTGGGGTGGCACCTTTAGCCAGCAGCCTTCCCTCCCACCTGGGTGCCACCCCGGGCAATTCAGAGACAGCATGAGGCCAGGCCTTTTGAAAAAGTCTGGGCCTGTGGAAATCCTCCCCTGAGGGCTTCTGCCACGTTTTGTGGGAGCTTCTTTTTTTAGGACACCTCAGCTGAGGGGCTCTGCAGGAAGCATACAGCCAGGCCCACGGAGCCTGCTGGCTGGGTAGCGCTGTTAATGGAGTGAGGGCCTTGGCGGCAGCCGCTAACAAGAGTAAATTCATCTTTGAATGTTAATTTACCTGGTCTCTTTAAAGGGGTCTAGGATTTCCAAAAGGTGTCACAGACAGTGCTCACAATTTTTTTTTCTTTTTGCAACCTTAGTGCCTTCTCCTGAGATTAGAGAATTTTTTACCCACCAGGCATAGTTGTGCATGCCTATAATCCCAGCTCTCAGAAGGCCGAGGCAGAAGATCATGAGTTCAAGGCCAACCTAGACTTTACTTAAGACCCTATCTCATTTTTTTTTTAAATTAAAAAGTTTTCTATGCTTTGAGTGATTTTACTTAACATAATTTTTTTTAATGAAAAAAAAAAAATTGGCCCAGAGTCAGACTCAGTCTCCCACTGAGCTGCAGTCCCCGTGCAGCAATTATTTTAAATTTCTGAGAGGAAAAGCTTAAATTAGGTGTAACTGGAAAAAAGTATAAGAGATATTAGATAGTAGAGATTTGACAGGTCTGAGAGAAAAGCGGCACTAAACCTCCTCACCCGGTGATGGGGGCGCTCTGTGTCTGTCAGTACTCGGCTCTGGGCAAGCATTTTCAGTGGGCGTACCCCCGGGACCTTCCTCCCGGTCCCCACAGAGCTCTCACATCAGCAACACGAGGAGGATATGAAGATGTCAGTGACCTCTCCCTCACGGAACAGAAGTGAAGGCAGGATAGAGATGATCGTAGTCAGAAGGTAAAACACGGAAAGTGGGGCTCTGCCGGCCGACTAAGGCCTTACCCAGGTCTGCCTGGGCCCAGAGACTGCCCGAGGGTGGGCGGAGGAAGCGGTCCTGCTCCTTTCTCCTCCCAGCATTGCTTACAGGCCTATTTCCTGGACACAGCCTTCCTTCCTGGCTCTCCTTTCTGCTTCTGCTTTTCTCTCCTCCCTTACTTCCTTCTATTCATCTTTCCTTCCTTTTTGCCTTCTCTCCCTCCATCTTCTTTCTTCTGTCTCTCCCCTTCCTTCTTTTCTCCTTCCTTTCTTCTTTCCTTCCTCACTTCCTATTTCCTTCTCCCCTTCTTTTCCCTCCTCTTTCTACCCCTCCCCATTTCTTTATTTCTGGATTTTTGTTTTGTTTTGCTTTTGGTTGGTTTAGGTGTTTCTGTGATTTTGTTTTTTATACGGGGTCTTAAACTGTGATGCTAGATGGCTGGGAACTCACTATGTAGCGCAGGCTGGCCTCAGACTCTTGAACCTCTGTCTCAGCTTCCGGGCTGCTGGGGTTAGAGGCGTGTGCCCCCATCACGCTCAGGAAAACAATCTGGTTTATCACTCCCAAATCCAGAAATTGCTGTTCAGGTCTTGCCCTGGTTTCTCATCACCATGACATCTGTCAGGTCCAAAACCTTCTCTCTGAGGCACGGCCTCTGCCACGAGCTCAGAGGCTGAAGCATCGCAGAGTGAGTGCTGGTTTGTGTCCTTTCTGTGAGATAAAGCTCAGCCCTGCAGTCTAATTTTAGCAGCAGAGGCGCTGCCGCCTGGAGTGAGTCCGCCACACTGAGGACGCACCAATTCCAATTTCACATATTAGTCCTCCACACATCGGATCTAAGAGTGACATGATTATCTGTCTCTGTGAGGAAATATTAATTGCATTTCTGAAAAGTCAAATGTGCTAATAACATCGCAACTATTCAGATGTGGTGAAAAGCCAAGTGCCATTCAACACTATTGTGAAAACCAGAGTCCATGGCATGAAGGATAAGTGACTGAAAAACAGGCCTGAGAAGAGTCAGGGCCTGGGCTGAGGTGAGCGGACGGGGTCAGGTCAGGTGGGCAAGGTGGGACAGTCTCTGCAGAGACAGGGCGGGTGGGCCAAGGCAAGGATGGGAGGTGACCATGGCGGACCCTAGAGCTCAGCCAAGAGCTGGGCTCCGCTAGGTGCTGGGTGACATTCCCTGCTGGGCCCCGAAGATGCGGTCTCACCTTCTACCCAGCTGCTGCTTCACTCCCAAGAAACAGTGTAAGGAAGAAAGGCTTCGTCTGCGCAAGTTCCAGAGTGCCAGATTTCAGTCCGTCCTTGCCAGAAAGTGAGGGCAGGTCAGGAGAGCGTGACATCACACCATGAGGAGCAGAAAAAGAGTGAACACGCCCCTGCTGGCTAGCTTTCTTCAGTCTCATAGCTCAGGGCTTAGGGGATAATTCGCCATAGCCAGCTCCATCTTTGCCCGTGGACAATCAAGACAGTGCCTGCATATGCCCACAGGCCAGCTGATTCCCAGTAAGACTCTCCCCAGGATGTGCCAACTAGACAGTTAACAAACCAGGCCCCCAGCCACGCCCCTCCTTCCTCGAAGCTTCCAGGAAGTGAATTACGGAGGTGCCCTACCGTCCCGCACTCAGCACTTCCATTCCTGTGGCCCCAACACCAGAATCTGGCCTCTGACTACGTTCATATGGGGAGGTGCACACGTGTGCACACACACACAATTTAAGTTCCAGGAAGACCTACTGGAGACACAAGCAGAGGAGGTGGAAGGTGAGAGAGTTAAGATCCGGGCTTTAACCTGCTGGCTGCAGCGTGTCCGGTCCGTCCCTCTTCTCTCGGCTTCAGCTGCTCCCACAGCGTGGGGACAATACAAACAGGTCACCCATGGAGTCGCACTAACACAGGTGGAGGCTCGATCCTTATCTGGGGAGATCCGGTCCATCCCAGCCGCGTACAGTCCAGCTGAGCAGCAGCAGGGCCTCAGCGCTGGAACCCAGCCCTCCCTCGGGGCGCCCGCTGATGACACTTGTCCTTGCTCCTGAGCGTGACTCCAGCCTCTCCCAGGAGGAAGGGAGGCCAGGGCTCAGCCTGGGATTCGCCTTGCCCCTGGAAAGGAACCGGGCAGAATGCCTGACTGAGGCCTTCAAGCAGCCTTTCTCTCTCAAATACCTGCCCAGTGCCATGACAAAGTCCACCCAGACTGGCCTCCCGGAGGATAAGAGACGCTGTGGAGCAGAGACCAGCCCTTGGCAGTATGGATTCTAGCCGGACGAGGCCAACAAGAACCGGCCAGGATGAAGAGAAGTGTCTGGCCAGCCCAGAGAGGCATGGCCTGAAGTATTGACTGTCACTACTTTCTGATTGCTTGTTGTAATTAGGTGTTAAACCCAGGGGTTAGCCCAGGTCAGGCCAGCGATGCAAGTTACCATAATTTTCTTGTTATCATTAGAGCTGGTCGGCAGAGGACTAAAGACAAGCCGAAGCTCTGTGCAATCTGTGTGGACGCTGCCCACATGGACACAAAGTCACCATGGGTGGGGAAGGCTGAGAGGGTAGGGCCAAGAAATGGAGCCCTGCCTCCGGTCATGGGACACCCGACGGTCCAGAGGCCTACAAATTTTTGCTTATATGTACATCTTAAAAAGGAGTTTTCAAGGGACCTAGAAAAAGGGCTCAGAGGTTAAGAGCACTGGCTGGTCTTCCAAAGGTCCTAGCTCAAGTCCCAGTGGCCACATGGTGGCTCACAACCAGCTATAATGAGATCTGGTGCCCTCTGGAGTGCAGAAGTACATGCAGATAGAACACTGTATACGTAATAAATAAATGATTCTTAAAGGGGGGGGGGAGTTGTCAAAAGCAATGTACCCTATCACATATTTTTAATTTCAGGGCTAAAAGTTTTCATCATAAATTTAAGTGATTGCAAGGGATATAATTTTCAATTCACTGCAAATATTGACGTTTAGACATAAAACCATCAGTTTTAATAAAATATTAAAAAGAATTTGGAGCTCATAATTATTTTATGCCCATTGCCACCCAATTTAAAACATATAAATAAAATCCTTTTTACCTGTTGGAAAATACCATCCTTTCTTTTCTTCTTGAATTTTTATTTCTCTTCTACTTCTTCCACAAATATTTAACATGCTTTAACTTTTAAATTTAAAAATGTTTTATTTATCATTCTACCTCATATTTAAAATACATTAAATGTGGTTTTAATACGCTCAAAAATCTTAGGTGTGGCGGTTCACACATGTAATCCCAGGACCCGAGAAGCCAAGGCAGGAGGACAGAGGAGTTCAAGGTCACCTTCAGCTACATAGCACAAAGAAAGCTATCCCCGAAATAAGGGGAGTCGGGAAATGGCTCGTCAGGTGCCTGCCACCTGACCACGCAGCCCTGAGGACCCAAGTTCAAGCCCAGAAGCCACGGATAAGGAGAAGAGACACGGACTCCACAAAGCTGTCTCCTGAGCCTCACGCACTTTGCCAGT
>REGO01000009.1:1962182-2110113 GCA_010120015.1 Rhombomys opimus
GTCTCTTTCTATTTCTCTCTCTCTCTCTGTCTCTCTCTACCTCTCTGTCTCCCTCTATTTGTCTCTCTGTCTCTCTCTCCATTTCTCTCTCTCTCTCTCTTTCTCTCTCTCTCCCTCTTTCTCTCCCTCTCCCTGTCTCTCTCTCTCTCTCTCTCTCTCTCTCTCTCTCTCTCTGTCCTGGCTTGCAGCCTATCACTGTGACAAACACATGACCAAAAGCCACTTGGTGAGGAAATGTTTATTTGGCTTCCACATTGCTGGTCCCAGTCAGGACAGGAGCAGCAGCACGTGTGCTTCCTTATACACGAGGACCAACCCCGCCCAGGGAGGGCACCACCCACAGTGAGCTGGGTCTGGGTCCTCCACACCATCAGTCAAGAAAATGACGCTCTGGTGGGGGCATTTTTCCCTAACTGACAAAAACAAAACAAAAAACAACCTGCACAGTAAAAATCAATAAAACCCCCTAAAAATAATTTCATTCCTGTGACCTTCAGGCCCTTTGTGCTTTAAAAATTTCCCTGGATTAAACAGTTACATAACTGCCTGCATAATAATGCTGCCAATTTGATCATTTTTAAGCATAAAGAATTAAGCACAATTGAAAATCCATCTTCTAATGATGTGAAATATGATCTGTCTTTTCATTTGTATTTCATAAGAGAAGGTAGGATCTGCTAAAAGCTCCTGAGACCGACAACAGTTAACATCCCTGTCAGTGAAGAACAGGAAGTCCTAAATCTTCTTCTTCTTCTTCTTCTTCTTCTTCTTCTTCTTCTTCTTCTTCTTCTTCTTCTTCGTAATTAAGTGAAAGAACAAACACTGCAAACCACTGTTTTCTTAGGCAAATGAAACTTCCCAAAATATAATTGTGTGAAAATTAAGGATCTACGAATTGTTCAGGGTTTTATTTGAGATGCTGGAGTTGAGCCCAGGGTCTTACACATGCTAAGAACCCTACACTCCCAGCCCTCTTTTTACTTTTTAGTCTGAAATGGCATCTTGTGAAGTCACCGGGGCAGACCCTAAACTCATCCTAAGACCCAGGCACATTTAAACTTTGCATCCCCCTGCCTCAGCTAGAAATAACCAGCATCATGGAACAAAGCCAGTGTGAATGGGGAGTTTCTCGCATGGCCCTGGTGACTGCTTTCCATCCCAAGTGGTTCATGACCCCTCCACAGCCTTCAGCATCGCTAGCAGCCTAAACCTACCACAGGTGCACAAAGGGGGCTTGCAGAGAGGGCTGGCACTCCCATACCCATGTCACAGGTGCACACAGGGGGCTTGCAGGGAGGGCTGGCACTCCCATACCTGTGTCACAGGTGCACACAGGGGGCTTGCAGGGAGGACTGGGACTCCCATACCCATTTCACAGGTGTACAGAGAGAGCTGGGGCACAGAGGGTGGCTGTTTCAGGGTCATAAAGCTTCAGCCAAGATTGAAACAATTTTTAGAAAAGAAAGAAGGAGGGAAGGAAGGAAGGGAAGGAGGGAGGGAAGGTGGAAGAGAGAGGGGAAGGAAGGAAGTCCTGTGAAGGAAAGATTTTCAGCCTAAGAGAGAGGAGAAGATGTAATTGTGACATGGAAAACCACACAATGCTGTGTTTCTTTTTACAGAAGTTAGAGCAGATTTATTATTTGGTTCTTTTTCTTTTTTCTTGTTTTGATCTCTCTGCATATCCCTGGCTGTTCTGGAGCTCACTCTGTGAGCTAGGTTGGCCTCAAACTCACAGACGCCCACCGGCCTCCGTCTCCTGGGTGCTTGGGTTAAAAGTGTGCCACCACAGCAGGCAGGCGTGTCTTTCCCTGAGACTCGATTTCCTGCTCTGTCCTTTGGAAAGATCTGGAAGTAACGATAACTCAGTAACAGTGAGCACCTCCACCTTAACGCAACACACCCCTCCCCCCACTCCGCCCCCACACCGCCGCAGCCAGTGCCCTTTACATGGAGCACAAACAAGGACGGAGGAAATGGCCTAAAAAAGGTGGGGGAGATGAGCATCGGATCAAACAGGATCAAACACTGTCAGTGACAGTTTTGACTGATGACTGGAGCCTGAAAGTGAGTCACTTGGAAAACAGCTTTATCCAAAGGCCTCGCGGTGAAGGCGCAGAGAGCTGGAAAATGCTGCTGAGGCTCTGGGCAGGAACTCCCAGGGCACGCTGGTCACCGATGGTTCCAGGTCGCTTGTGAAGGTCCACGTGGCTCAGGAACTAGGTCTCCCAAATGCCTCCCTGGCTGGGCAGCAGGTCATAGAGGCCCACATTCCTCAGGCATGTGTGCAACACGGGCAGGCCAGCCTGAGCTCCTTGATGACGTGTGTGTCCACTGACAAATCTTTGGTGCTGGCCTCGTTCTTCATCCGGCCCTTCCTCAAGCACCCGAGTTTCTAAATAGGACCCCACCTCGGTCCACAGGCCATCACCAGGGGATGTCACCCTGTCCTCAAACCATGTCAGGGATTGTGGAAGCACAGAGGATCCTGGTTGTGGGCCCCTTGCACAATGGAAGACATTGGTGACTCCCATATGAGCCTGCGGGGGGCGGGGGGGCAGGCAGTGGGTGCAGCCAGGGCTAACTTTAGGTAGAATATGAGTTACTTCCTTACTTAGCCTTAGGGTTTCTTAAAATGAAGCTGACAAGTGGGAATCTGGAACCACAGGCCCGGCTGTAGTAACCAGCAAGACGGCCTCCAGCCTGTGAGCAGGGCCCAGCCCAAGCCACCCATGTCCTAGAAGACCAGACACGTTTTGGTAAGAACATTCTAAGTCCGTTCTAAGATTCCCCCAAGAAAATGTATTCTTCACTAGTCACTCACAGGAAAGAACAGTTCCAAGTGCTGGAAGATTCTGTTTCCACCATTAGCGGCCAGACGGAAGAACACATTTGCATTCTGCCAAGAAGGCTTCTACTCCCTCAGGACTTTCTCCGGCCCTGCTGGAGAGGAGCATGGGAGAAAAAAACAGCACCGTTAGGTCAGCGTCAGATGTCTCTCAGGGAGGCCACAGCTCCACCTCACCTGGCTGAAGCAGCGACAATGTAGCAGAAGAAAGAGAAAGAGTGGGAGGGAGACACCGAAGCAGAGGGGACCTCCAGAGTGTATACTGAATGAAACTGGAACAAGCTTTGAGGTGGAAACTGGGCCACCCAGACCCAAGCCAGGATGCAGCCACAGCCAAGAAGGGGGTGAGGATGGTTGACCAAAGCCCTGAACCCCAAACAGGAAAGGTAATAAACCAGACAGATAGAACTTCCATCTCTGAATGAATATTTGAGGATGGAGGGAGTGACTGTGGACACTGAGCGCTGTGAGCGTGGGCACACGCCCCCACGGTGGTGTGAGCGTTGACACACCCTCCTCGTGAGGAGGGGGCTGGTGAAGGTGACGGGAAGGCAGAAACTGCTGTACACTGTAGAGACAACGGGGAAAATGCGATTGGAGTCTAAGGTGAAAGCACGGCTCTCTCTGTGGTGTCTGTTGGAATTATTTTGTTTTTATTTTAGGAGGTTTTACTTCGGTGTGTTCTGTGTGTTTAGAGAAAGGCTCTCAGATGATCCCAGCAGTCCTTGAACTTGCTATGTAGCCAAGGCTGGCCTTGAACTTCTGAACCTCCTTCTGTTTCTGGAGCCTCAGGGTTACAGGCCTGCACCACCTACCCGGGTGACGTGAGAATGGAACACAGGGCCTTGGACGAGCATCCCTGAGGGCAGCCAGCACTGTCACAGCATTGACTTGGAGTAGCAAGGGCTATGTATTTAATACAAAGTGTGAAGACAACCAAACGAAACCCGGGCAAGGAGAGGAGGTCAGAGGAAAAGCACATGGATGACCAGGGCTCCAGGGACCTGGGAGCCGAAGCCGGCGTCTGACTCCGGGGACAGTTAGAGGAGGCACAGAGCAACGTCCCAGGGTGGCTTCCCAGCTGGTGACGGTGGTATACCACGAGAAGAAAGGGAGGTGACTGCCATCTGCTTATGGGTCCCTCTCTCAGTCACATGTCAGAGAACAGCCGCCCTCCAGCCGCCCTCTGACCTCCACACGAGCTCTGTGGCACCCTCCCGCCTACCACACACAACACAGAAGTAAATAATTTGATTCTTGTCTGAGGAAGTTTACAGTGTGGTGTTGGGACACACTCACAGCCATTCTGGGATGCATGCGGCTCCTTGGGAGCCAACTGGACACGCCCACGGGGGTCACAAAAATGTCCAGCCTTGTCCACCTGGTGCGGCTCTTTGTTCTATACAAGGCACTGTGAAAATACACGCAGGGTAGATGCCAAAACGTGGGTGTTCCCTGTCCCAGATGTGGGGCTGCCAACGCCATCCCGCTAGCCAGCTGTGTCGCCCAAACATCAAAGTGAGGGTAATCGCTTCTGCAGCTCAGCCCCACATTCCCCCAGGAGCACCAAGAAACCAGCTCTGAGTGAAGAGGCTGCTGGGCTGAGGGGTGGCTAAGACATCAGCCGGATAAGCGCTTTCCCAAACGCTTCCCCTCAACCTTCAATAGCCTGCCTCCGCCAGCTGTGCTGGATAGTCCACACAGAGGCTAAACCAGCTGGCACAGCCAGTGTGAGGCCAGGCTGGCATCTAGACGGCAGCACTCATTGATCTGAGTCGTTTGCACTGCTGGGATCTACAGGGGATTCACGCAAGTGAGAAACTGAGGCTGAAGTCCTCTACCTCACTGAGGCTGAAGTCCCTCGCCTCTGGCCCGTTCTTCTCGGGCCCTGGAGGCAAACTCTGGAAACAGATTCTACGACAGCTGGGAAGGAGGGTGGGAAATTGGAGAAAAAGCTCCTGAAGAAGGCCCCTGCCTCTCCAGACCTCTCTTGGAAGAGGGCTGATGGACTCCACTCTCCAGCAAGCTCCACAGACCCTGGCCTCGACAACAGCCTCTCGCTTGTCCAGGGCTGTGCAGGGGATTCTTGGAGCCTGGCTGGGAAGCTCCGTTTCCACAGCTCCCTGCACCCAGACTCCTCTGTTCTCCTCCAGCCCTGATGCCTGCTTCTCCCCAGTGGGAGGCCTGGTAGGAAGGGGGAAGAAGGCCTGGGCGGCTGAGCACATGGCCCATCCCCAGCACGGATGTGGGCCCGGCCCTCTCTTCTAGAAGATGGTAGTTTGCCTTGGAAGGAGTAGCTATCACACCTGCCAAGTTCAACAAGCAGCAGGACACAAACACCACTCTATTCTCAAGAGGCCTTGCCCAAGTCAAGACACAAGAGGCCCTGCCCAAGTCAAGACACAAGAGGCCCTGCCCAAGTCAAGACACACAGAAGTTCATCTGGAGAACACCACAGTGGGAGCCAGCTCCAGGGCACACGATGGTGGTAAGGTCAGAGGAAGAGAGAGAGACAGACAGAAACAGAGAGACAGAGAGACAGAGAGAGACAGTGAAAAACAGAGACACAGACAAAGAGACATGGAGAGAGACAGACAGAAACAGAGAGACAGAGAGAGAGAGAGAGAGAGAGAGAGAGAGAGAGAGAGACATACAGCGAGAAACAAAGACACGGACAAAGAGACATGGAGAGAGACAGACAGAAACAGAGAGACACACACACACACAGAGAGACAGAGACATACAGCGAGAAACAAAGACACAGACAAAGAGACATGGAGAGAGACAGACAGACAGAGACACAGAGAAAAAGAGAGGGGGAGAAGGGAAGAAGGGAGGGCAGGAGGGGCTGCAAACTGAGGCTCTTGGGATGGGTTTGAATTTCCACTCACCTCTTTTTCCATCCAAGTTATTTCCCTTTTGACTTAAAATAGCCACATAAGGCTTGGCCGATCCCTTTGTTGTTTTAACTGGTCTTCCTCGGGGAAGTTTCCAGAGGCTGCCAGGGCCCCCGAGGGAAGAGAGCTCTCCCACACCACTCCTCTTTCACCAAAGACCAGACAGCAGAGCTAAGAATGTCCTTCCTGACCCTGGCTTTCGCAGCCTCTCTCCGGAGGGAAAGGCACCAAGCTTAGAAGAAAGCCATCAGGCAGGCCCAAGGGAGGGTTGTGGGAAGCCCTTGCAAACGGGAGGGCCTGAACTGGATCCCCAGAACTCAGATAAAGCTGGACACAGAGTGCATGTCGGTATTCTATGGCACCGTGGAAATGGCAGAGCCAGGGCCCCCTGAATGGTTGGGGCCGTTATCCTGGTGAAACAGCAGTGAACAGGAGGCATAGGCTGACACCATATGCATAAAGCAAGAAATAACAGATCTTCCCATGTGTGCATACGGGTCTTCTGCTGCGTGAATGTCTGCGAACCTCTTCTGAGCCTGGTGCCAGCAGAGGCCAGAAGGGGGTGAGGGACTCGCTGGCACTGGGCATGTGTGAGCCACCACTAGGGGATTGAAGCTGAAAGAATAGCAGAGCTCATAACCACTCAGGCATCTCTCCAGCCAGGAAGACGGAAAAATGAGACTCACCACCATTGCTGGAACCAGGAGAAAGCCCTCTTAGGGTTCCTGACCTCCAAAAGGCGGGACCCTACGAGAGAGAGCACACTCAGCTGAGACCCTCCCCCAAAGTAACTCCACTTGTGTTTGCACTGCTGCCCCTCCCCAGGGCAGTGAGCAGAGGGCCCGCAGAGAGAGGCTGCAGGGCCATTTCTGGGTCAGACTGGAACACTGGGTAGCTCGTGTTTGCAGCTAGCCTTCATTAATTATCAGAACTCAGGAGACAGATGAGTCCTGACGCTCTGTTAGCAACTTAATGGTTGTTTATTAAATTTTCTCCAATTACAGCCGTTTAGCACACCAGAGGGCTGGGGTGCCCTACGAGTGACCTTGGGAAAGAAGGCGGGAGCTGGCGTGCCAGGTGACTTTCATAGCCGAGCAAAGATCTCATCTCAGGAAGAGTGAAAACTCAGATGGGGGCAGGGGCGTGGTTCAAGAAAAGACTCCACAGACAAAAAGGAAGCACCACATACTCCAGAGAACGGAGACAGTCCGTCATCTCTCCTTCCGCATGCAGGTGCGCACACACACGTGGTCCTGCGTGTGTTTGTGTGTGCACAGGTGCGCATGCACACTTGTGTGGAAGCCAGCTCAGCCTTGACACTCATCGTTAGGAGTCGCGGGTTTTCACTGAGGTGGAGCATGTCAGTTGGACAGCGCAGTCCAGCCTGGGAGCCCAGGGGTCTCAGCCACCTCCATCCCCAGCACTGGAGTTCGTTCACCCAGGCACCAAAACGGCTGGTGGGTTCTGGGGTGCTGACTGCCCGTCTCCTTGCGGCTGAACTCAGTGTCGTCTAATTGCAGTCATGAGTAAGCCCGCATAACTTGCAAAGCTGTGAACCCCGCACGCCAGCTGTCACACTTTCTGCAGGAGGCATTCTAACCCCCGCATTCAGAAAGATTAATTCCCACGGCCTACAGTTTAAGACAGGGAGGAAAGGGCTGGATTAGTGTCTTCGTTCCGTGTTCAGACATCAGTAATGGGCTCCTCCAATGTACCAGACACTGAGAGGGGAATAAAAACTAAATAGTAGCAGTCTTGTACTCAGGATACCTTCAAAATTAATGAGGCGACTGAGTAAAACCAATGGTGCAAGTGGACGCCAGGGAAGCACTCAAGGTCCCCACGAGAGTGAAGGAAGGACGCAGACGACAAAGTCACAGAAGTTTAGGCTCTGCTTTGCCAGCAACAGAGCTGTGAAGGGTTAGGCATTCCAACCACACATACAAGCTGGGACTCACTGGCTGGCCGACTCACTGGCTGTCGTCGACCTCAACTCCCAGTGAAGGACCCTGTCTCGAAGGTCAGTGAGCACAGTCTGAGGAACAATCCTCTGGCTTCCCTGTGGATACAGAAGGACCCTGTCTCGAAGGTCAGTGAGCACAGTCTGAGGAACAATCCTCTGGCTTCCCTGGGGATACAGACACATCTCCACACAAACATGCACAAATACGTGTGTGCACACACACAGGCATCAACTGGGGACCTGGCCAAATACTCTCATTGCTTGAGCCCATCTGGAGCAGGGTTTGGGTGTCTATGCCTCTGACATGCTCCTGGACACTCCTTGTGTCGGTTCTGAGTGAGGCAGGCGAACCCCAAGCCAAGAACACAGCGGGGGTGGGGGGCGAGGGCGCCCGTGGCAGCTGTCCATCACCTCGACACGAACCCTGGCACGAGGATGTTGGTCTCTGGGGTCCTACTCTCTTCAGGCCTCCTCCCGGATCTACCCGGAGGCCGAACTCTTCCAGAGAGGCTCGGAGTCTGCCGTGTGCTGGGGAACTCATATTTTCTCATTTAAAGGAGGCTGTGGCAGCCGGGCTCACTCTGTCACTGCCATCCATTACAGCCCCGCTGCCAGTGCACTCCTCTGCAGACTAATGCCTCCTAAATTAATTTTGTGTTCAATAAGCCTCCATAAATATGTTTGTTCAGCAGGCCAAATTGGAGCCTTCGGTTTCATTCTGCATGGATGTGGCTCAGCCACACGAGTCCACCAGGCTCTCTCATTAGTCACTGTCACCAGTGGAGGGGACCGGGTCCCTGCAAAGAGCCTCCACTAAGTCAGCCGCTACTCCTGTTGAGATAGAACCTTCCTGGGAGCATGCACGCTGCCTTCCAGACTGGGTGCAGAGAAACGCAAGCACTGGACAGGAAAATCAGAGCCTGCCAGTCTGTGCTTCCCGTGGGCAGTTCTAGGTGATTCCATCCCCAGTCTTGTCCCTCTTCACGCCCAGCCTTGTCCCTCCTCATGCCCAGCTCTGTCAGACCCAGCCTTCACGTCACAGATAAAGACTGAAGCTACAGAGCCTGGACAGCGATCTCCAAATTCTCCCGGTGTGTCCGGGACACCAGGGTGCCTCACGTGGCCTGGAAGAGCACACTCGGTGGTATATAAACCCGGTGTCTACCTGCATTGGCATCCTTCTGAGCAGCTTCCAGTGCTGGAAGCTGGGGGATGGAGCTCAGTGCTTGACAAGCTCATGCAAGTTTCAGTTCCTGGTACCAGCGGAATTAGCAAGTGCCAAGTGTAAACTCGCTTCCATAACTAACATCGAAGCTGGGACAGTTTTATTTTGTCATTCCTGTGGATTTCAAGCACACCAGAAAGAGCTGAGAACGAGCCCACTTGTCACACGGCCTCATCCAGCTGCTACCAGCATCCTGACCATCCAATTTCACCATTTATCTGCTTTCTTCGGCATTCCTCCCTGCCAGCCTCCTGGAGCTGCTACGGCTCACAGCGCTGAGCCTTTCTTGTATTCTTCACGACCTTTCTTGTATTCTTTGCTTTTGAGCAAAGCCTGCACAAAACACACACACACATATGCACACACACAGGCACACACACATAGACACACATGCACATACACATAAAATAACACACACAAATGCATGCATACATGTGTGCACAAATACAAGCACACATGCACATACATATACCCAAATACGTGAACATATGCATATACACATAAACACACATACACAGAGCCTCAAGCCCCTTCTGCCTGCTGGCTCCATCTTGTTTCAGGGCTCCAGATATTTCCAAGTTTTCTTTGTCTTGGTATCACTGTTAACTGGGAATCGGTTTTTGAAAGGAAAAATAGCTTTATTAAAATACCATCTATAGTATTCTATAGACCAGTGTTTAAATCTGTCTCTGTCACTTAGTGATCATGGTATTTGGGGGAGAAGCTCAGCCTTACTAACCCTATCTGATTAACTTCCTTCGTAGCCCTCACTTCCTAGAGTGACAGATCCAGCACCATGACTAGGCCTCATTTGTTGGTCAGCTTGCCTAGCATGCACAAAGCCCGATTTTACCACCAGCTCTGCATGAAACTGGCCACGGTGACCCCAGTGGCGGGAAGGTCAGGAATTCAAGGTCATCCTGAGCTACACAGTGAGTGTCAGGCCATCAAGGATACATGAGACTTCATTTCAAAGAAGAATAGAAAGAAAAATAACTGGGGAGAGGAAAGTAGTGGGAGTTTCCAGAAAAACCGGTGCGCAGAGAGGGACCCAGAGGTGGCTCTCTGTGTTACCTGTCACCAAGACGCACCCACCTGCGTTTCTCTTCAGCTTGTTTCACAGAAGCCATCCTGGGTGGAGCAAGGCCCACTGAAGTCCTGGCTTCCAGATCTCCGGAGCGACTTCTCCACGGTCTCACTGGAGAGAAGATTCCGCCCTGAAGAGGGCCAGCGGCTCTAATTCAGGACCAGCCTCCAGAGCCGGCACTGAGCTATCTGCCCCAGTATCAGCTTGTCCTGGTTCTCAGCAAGCATAGACCATCCACGCATCTACACGACCTGCGGTCCCACCCACTGGTGGGGCTCTAGCCCGAAGGTGCGCTAGTGAGAGCTTTGCGGTGTGGCAGCACAGAAACCCAGCCAAAGAGGTGCGTCCTGGTTACATGCACTGGCCGCTCCTCCACGGAGTTTGGGTTTGGTTCCCAGCACCACATGGTGGCCCACGACCCTCTGTAACTCCAGGACCAACATGATTCTGCGTTACTCTGGGGCCAGATACTCCCCAAGGCCAGAGAAAACTGTGAAATCCTTCAATTGTTTCTCAGTGACCACATTACTGACGGCATCATTGATGTTATTATTCTAAGTCTAGTGGATGGAGAGAGAGGAGGAAGGGAAGGTGGAAGAGGAGGGAGAGAAGAGGACTGGCAATGAGGTCATTGAAAATCTTCTCGGTGCTCAGTGGAGGGAGGTAGCTCTATATGAGCTCTGTAAAATTTAATCTGCAGTCCTAAATTTAAATTGACAGTGTCATTGTGAACTTATAAAAAAAAAAAAGTGTTTTACCTTTTTTCTTTTTCTTTTTAGTTTTTATTCTAAAATACCCACCAAAGAGCATAAAGATCACAGAGAGCTCCCCGTAAAGCTTACACCAATTTTCCACTAACAGTTTCTCGTCACTCTAGTGACGCGGAGGCCTGACACCGGCACACGCCATATGCATGGCTCTGTGTCAGTTAGTCTCAGGTCTGAACATTTGCAGCCAGCACCACACTCAGCTCAGAATTTCCCTCCCACAGGGGCCTTCCCTCTCCCTAACCTCAAATCCCCCCCCCCCTGCAGCTTGCCTTCCCTAGGCCTGGCTACCACTGGCCTCCAGGTCTGTAACTGGGTCAAAGACACCATAGAAATGGAGTTACTATGTGGTCCTTTGAGACAGTCCCCGCTCCCCTTACTAGGCAACCCACATGAAGACAGGGCTGCCCGTCAGGTACATCTGTGTAGGGGCCTGTGTCCAGTCCCCACATGAAGACCAAGCTGCCCATCAGGTACAGCTGTGCAGGGGCCTGGGTGACTCTTCAGCCCCGCATCCTGACAGGCTAACACTCCTGCTTCCTCCCACCATGCTCTTCAGCCGGCTCCTCCTCCTGCACTCCAGCATCCCCCGAGGCCCATCACCACCCAGTTCACATGTATTACCATGGTGTAAGTTCACCAACACTCAGCTCCGGCCCAGCACTCCTGCCAACCCCACCCACCCCACCTTGTACAGTGAGGCCACCATGAGCTTTTCCACCCCTCCCCCATCCTCCCTCCCTGAGCCCCTGAGGCATCACCAGACCTTGGGTCACATGTCCTGTCCTCCGGGCAGCCTTTCGGGATGCCTGGCCAAGACTAGGAAATCCCAAGTGCAGCCCAGCATCTTCGCCCACTAGCACTTGCTATGCACTCTTGTGAGGGCCAGACACACTTGGGACAAGGCCACAACACAACTGTCACCCAGCTGTCCTCCGTGTCCTCAGGCCACAGCGGTTGGAGCGGTGAGGAAGAAGACGACCACCCAAAAGGGCCGTGTGCCTCAGTGTCCTAGGAACAGCGGCTAGCTGGATCCGCTCTGACAGACGCAGAGCCCTCTCGTCCCTCATCTCTCAGCCCTCGGGACCAGAGGCAGGTCACCAGAGCCCAGGCAGGCAGGAAGCCTTCTCTGTGGACGAAATATGATTGTAATTTGCATGATATGCACATTTATACCAATAATTTCTCCATGGGACATGCAGTAATAAGTTTCTGGTGCTAACCTGGGGCAAAATCTCTAAAACGGAGTCAGTTGGCTCTGCTCCTTGGAGCTTTACTATATTGCACTGTGAATTTTTAGCCCAAACTGTGCAGCATGTAGCTGATTAATATTCTAATTAAAATCCAAACGAGACAGCATCAAGTTGATGTCTCCAATGTGTGATAAAGAAAGCCTTGCCAGTGAGAGGCAGCAGCAGACGCTGGCTGGCTGCCTCCGTGGGAACCACACAGAGCTGACGGGAAGTCCCGGCCCGGACGCTGCCATCTCCCACGCCTATGCCTCAGCGCGTTAACCCCGGAGTCGACGCTGCTTTGGCTTGGAGGCCTCCACACATGCTGTGTCATCTCTGCTCCAACCCAAGGGAACTGACATCCCCACGGCTCAGCAGGCGTGTAAGCTTTGCCTTTAGCCACAGCTGACTGCGGCAGGCACACGTGGGCACGCTGAAGGGCTCGTGATCATGAAGACTCAGGTTGGTGGAGCCTCAGGCTCTGATACCTGAGCAAACCCCACCGAGGGCAGCCATGCTGGCTGACGTGAGTCTCTGAGCTAGCCACACAGAAAGGCAAGAACCGCAGGATCCAAATGTGCACATGTGCGCTGAGTGTGGATATGTGCACACATGTGTGTCTGTGTGTGAGTATGTGCACACCTGTGTGCTGAGTGTGGATATGTGCACACATGTGTGTCTGTGTGTGGGTATGTGCACACATGTGTGTCTGTGTGTGAGTATGTGCACACCTGTGTGCTGAGTATGGATATGTGCACACATGTGTGTCTGTGTGTGTCTATGTGTTGGTATGTGCACACAAGTGTGTCTGTGTGTGTCTATGTGTGGGTATGTGCACACATGTGTGTCTGTGTGTGTCTGTGTGTCTGTGTGTGGGTATGTGCACATGTGTGTGTCTGTGTGTGTCTGCGTGTGGCTCTGCACACATGCGCAGTGTCGGTGAAGGCCAGAAGATCTCCCCTAGATCCTCCCCTAGATCTGGAGCGACACGCCCGTGAGCTGGCCGACGTGGCCGCGGGCCCCAGGCAGGTCCTCGCAGGAGAAGCCTGCACTCCTCGAGGCTGAAGCAGCCCTCCAGCCCCATCCCACCTTTTTTGTATATGGACAGTTTTCTGTTCCCGCTCTCCAGCGCTTCCGAAGTTAAAGGGAGCCCTTGCCTGAGCTGTGTGACCTCATGTGACAGGAGTCTGTGTGCTGCCTGCAGGCACGTGGTGTGCAGAGCCTAGCGAGTGCAGAGAAATGAGGCCAGTGGCATGCCAAGGCCATGGAAGCTGAGCAAGAGAGAGGTCCCGTGTGGCCTGCGCAGGAGGGAGCCACAGTGCCCAAGACAGTGAGGCAGGGTGCTGACATGCACGTGCCTCATGACCTGTGTAACAAAATCCGAAGAGGAGCCAAGCTGACCCCAAAGGCTGGGGCACATGGTGGGCAGACACCGGAATCCTTCACATCCTGTACTTAAGCTGCTCTGTTTTGTAGAAGCAGGAATACAGTAGTGTGTGTGTGTGTGTGTGTGTGTGTGTGTGTGTGTGTGTGTGTGTGGTGGTCACCATGTGGAAGTCAAAGGTCAACTTGTGGCAGCTGCTTCTCTTCCTTCCTCATCTGGGTCCCAGGAATTGAGCTCCGGTCATCAGGCGTGGCAGCAAGCACTTTCACACTTGGCCTTCTCAGAGGCCCTGGCTTAGCCCTGTCCACTGGTGTGTGGGTCCCAGGAGCACGCACGCGCCTGTCCTCACGCCAGCGAGGCAGATGCTTTGGCAGCTTTGGGGGAGGCTGGAGCGATTCTGCGGACCCTGCTGCAGTGTGACACGCTGGGGACTCACTGGTCTGAAGCCGAGGCTGTGACTGCGACGAGCATGAAACCGGCCAGAACCTGGCTGCCGAGAGCGTGAGGCTCACACCAAGGCACCCTCGATGACTGGTGAGCACTGGTGGCTCGGCCTGCACAGGACTCTTTCCTCCCAGGAAATTACACTTATGGGCCACAGTCACTCGCTTCCCCTGTGCGCCCAGAGTGCGGGTGTGAGCAGCCATGTCCACCTGGCATTCAAGCGGGTTCTCCTCACACCTGACCTCTTGTTCTTACCATAGGCACAGATGCTAACCAAAGGACACAAGCACAGTCTGAAAGAGGGCAGAGAAGGCCAAGAGAGAGGGACATTTGCCTGAGGTGGTGGGCCAGCAGCGACAGGACCAGATCCTCACAACTGTCTGGCGCACCCACATTCAGAAGCATCCCGTAAAAGGCCAAAGGCAGCTAACAAGGCCTGGGTGTCTGCTCTGTGAGGGCCACAGGGCTGGACAGTCATGGACAGCCATGTGCTGCTGTGTGCATCCCTGTGCAGCAGTTCTCCTGGTTCACTTCCGGGGGGTGGAGTGCCCCGAGTTCTCTCCTGTGTGTGTGCGGGCACACGTGTGTGTGTGTGTGTGTGTGTGTGTGTGTGTGTGTGCTGTCTTAGGGCTTCTATTATTGTGAAGAGACACCATGATCACAACAACTCCTACAAAGGAAAACATTTCATTGGGGCTTAAAGTGGCTTTTTCCTCCAGCAAGGCCACTCCCCCAACGGTGCCACTCCCAGGAGCCTATGGGGCCATTTTTATCCCCACATCAAGTGTGTGCTCACATGTGTATGGGTGCACACTTGGCAAGCTACACATGCACATATGTGCAGCTTACTGTGGACACATGCACACATACATGTGACAGTAAAAAGTCAACTTATAGAGTGTCTTTTGTTATCTGAGACAGGGCCTCTCGCTGGCCCGAGCCCCCCTCCCGCCTGACCGGCCGCCCAGCACCACGGAGCTCACTGCAGAGTACGGAGCTCACTACAGAGTACCGAGCTCTGCCTGCTCCGGGCTGGGCCTGCTCACTAGGCCTGGCTTCTTAATGACGGTTTCCGGGCTTGAACCCACCTCACGCCTACTTGCCAAGAACTTTACCCACAGAGCCATGCCCGGTTCTTGCTCCACAGCTTTTATAGGTTAGAAACCAGGGCTTGGACATTCTCAGGAACCTCATCGTGTCTGTTAACCGGCAGTAGATGGGGTGCCATGCCTGGGAGTCCTGAGGAGCTTCGGTTGGAGTGGATTCAGCCTGTCTGGCGGGTGTGAGGACAGTCACAGCACACCCAGGCAGTGGGAAAGGCCTCTCCAGCAGAGATGGGGGCCGATTTGAACCCTACCCCACACTCCTGGGAAGGAAGGGGGGTCATCGGGTGATGAGCCCTCAGAGCCAGTGGGCAAAGGCCATCCCGACATCCCAGCTCCCAAGCGGTGGGAGAACCTGCTTGTGCAAGACATCCTCTCACCGCTGCCCTGTCCCTGTGGCATGAGACAGGGCAGACACCCCAGCCCGTGTGCCCCGCAGTCCCTTCTTAACCGTGAGCTCCCTACCTTGCTCCACCTGACCTCTCTGGCAGCTTTGTCATCACTGTGAGGACTCTCAACTCCCCCGTAAGAAGAAAAAGTGACCTATTTCAAAATTCCTCCAGGGAAGGGGTTGCTGTGTTGCCTTGGCAACGAATTTAGGCTCTCCCAGGAGTCCCTCGGTTCCTCCTTCAGTCTAGCCCACTGCCCTGATGTAGCATCCTCACAGCCACGCCCTCCATCAGGACTTCCAGGGTGCACAGGGCTTCCAGGGTGCTCTCCTTCCGGGGAGCAGGAGGAGAGGGGTGGGGGCCGTGGGAGGCCTCCGGGGTGAGCGGCTGGGCCTTGCTCGTTCGCACACTGCGCCCCCCCTTCCCGCTGACCCACCACCCTGACGCTTCAGAAGTCGGCCCCGCCCCCGTGCCCACCATCTCCCTCCTCCCGTGCCCCCAGCGCTGACGCAGAGCTCTCCCCTCAGCTTCCCTGCACCTGTTCCCACCCGAGGAGCCTGGAAGGGAGGCTCGCGTCAGCCACGGGCTCACTCCTCCTCAGGCCGCAGGGCTGCCGCCCGATTCCTCCTCCATGCGACTAAAACCACGCCCAACCACGCCCAACCCCGCCCCGTGGAGGGGAGATCCCGCCATGGACGATGCTCAGGGAACCAGGTATGGTGGACTTCCTCCAGCCTGCTCTGTTGTCGCAGAACCAGGCCCGGCTCGGGGCACAGCTGAGGCTCAGCACCAGGCTAAGACATCACCGCACACACCCCCCGCCAGAGCTTGCCCGGTGAGGTGCCCGCCTCTGCCGGCTCATCTTGATTGTAAGCTTGATTGGAGCTGGAATCAGCGGAGAGACACGCCTGTGGGTGGTCTGAGAGTGAGTGATCCCTCCCTGAGGAGACCCGGATATGACGCTGGGGAGCACTTTTGCCTGCTCCCCTTCCCTCCTTGCTGGCGCGGGCATCCACTCCGGAACTGCAGACACCCTGCCATACGTCACTGACCTCCTCCGCCTTCTGACACAGACTGAAGACCAGCATCCCCTCAGGAGCCCTCCCAGCCCTCCGAGCCCTCGGAGACAGCTGGGGCTTCTGAGGTACTCACAGGTTCTCGGGTCTCTGGTGTGCAGACAGTCCCCGACAGTTGTGGGGACACTGAGTGAGAGGAGAGCTCTACGTCTGGATCCACAGGCCGCAGGAAGAGAGCAACACATGTGTGGCTTGAGCATCTGAGACCTCCCAGGCGCCCGACACACTTCCTCCGACCACACCTCCTAAGAGTGCCGCTCCCTTTGGGCCGTGGGGGCCATTTTGGACTTAGAAGGGGTCACCTTTATCCCTGAAGGCTTGGGCAGGGCCAGCAGAGAGCACCCATTGAACAGAAAGTCAGTGGCCCATCAGTGCCCATTGCCTTGTGGACGGTGCAGCCACAAGAACACAGTCTTTTATTTATTTAATTTTATTTTATGTTCATTAGTGTGACGGTGTCAGTTCCCTCGGAACTGGAGTTACAGACAGTTGTGAGCTGCCGTGTGGGTGCTGGAAACTGAAATCTACGCCCTTTGGAAGAGCAGACAGCGCTCTGAACCCTGAGCCGTCTCTCCAAGCCCCGGAACACAATCTTTAAGATTTATTTAGTTGACTTCCTGCATGCACACCTGCACACCAGAAGAAGGCACCAGATCTCACTGTAGATGGCTGTGAGCCACCACCTGGGAACTGAACTCAGGACCTCTGGAAGAGCAGACAGTGCTCTGAACCGCTGAGCTGTCTCTCCAGCCGCATGACATGTCTGCATCTTAAACAAGTAAGTGCTGGTGTCTCTCATCCTATTTCACAAGGGACCTGGGAGAGGCGCCGTCTGACGGGAAGGCATTTCTAAGCTGCTTGTGTGTGTAAGGCCTGACACAGAGCTGCAAGTTTGGGGAGAAAATAAAGCTCATGGAAACCCAACATGTATCAGATTCGGGCTGCTCATGGAGGCCGCACAGGGTCTCTTAGGCTGACTCCATCTTAGGCTGACGGGAAAGGGTTGTTCCTTGGCTGGTGTCAATAACCACATTGTCCCCGGAGACCTGGTGATGATAACTGGCCGTGATGGAGATGCTAATGTGCAGAGCCCAGAGTGGTGGGCAAAGCACTGCACCCCTTACACCTTCATAGACTTCACAGCTCCCTGAACCACACCTGGCCCTTCCTCATGCTCTTCCCCCTCCGTCTGGTCTTCACTCCTAAGAAACAGCCAGGCCTGCTGCTCCTGGCCTGTAGTTGCTCTTGGCTTCTCAGGGGCTGAGGCCAGAGCATCAGGACCAGCCCAGGTTGCAGACTGAATTGATGACAGAGGGCGGTGAATGAGACTTCCAGATATGACGACCATGTGGAGGTCACCTGGCAAGCATGGGCATCTATGGTCAGTCCTGGTAGTGTGAAAGGTGAGAAAAAGGGGGACGGGAGGAGAGGAGGAAAGGGGACAGTGAGGGAGAGGAGAGGAGAGAAAGGAAGGGAGTGAAGTGGAAAAATGGATTCCTCCCTCACACACCGCCTGGCTCTTCAGAAGCTTCGCTGTATGGGGCACAGAGAAGGAAGGGCTGAGGAGAAAGCCTCAAGGACTGTTTCTCTTAGAGCCATGCTGGGAATCGAACCAGGGCCTTGGGCGCTGAGGGCAAGCTACCCCTGAGCTACAGCCCCAGGAACAGCCGCGTTTCCTCAGCTACAGCTAACTCACCGGCTCAGAGGCACAGCAGTAATGAGGGAAGATGGGTATGGGCCTGGGCGGGCAGCCCGCGCTGGCTTTCCCTCAGCTCTCCCAGAACACAACAGGACAGACAGATGCAGAACGGTACCACACTCAGGTCAGAGAGTCCGGGTGTTGGGGCCAGAAACAGTTTCCTGGAGCAGCGCCTGGGGCAGCAACTGCAGACCCAGCTCTTGGCAGATGGAAGGCCTTTTTTTTTTTTTTTTTTTTTTCTTTTTTATCCAGCCACTTTGCTGAAGGTACATGGATCCAGAACTGGCCAAGTGGGATTTGGAACGTCCTGTCCCGTTTTCTCTGTTACTGTCAACACTGTTATGTGGTCCTCAAAGGTCACTTCACTCCTTCTGTGCAGCACAGACTCTGCACCTTAGCAAACAGGGCTCTGAGGAGACGAGGAGGCTGCCCACACCTTCTCCCTCAGCTTCCCAGATGGCAGTGCTCACGGTCCATCAGCAGCCAGCCAGCGATCTGAGGAGGAGAAAAGGAGGAGGGAGGGAGAGACAGAGGGAGACAGACAGAGAAACATTTGTATGGATGACGGGAAGAAGGCGGGAGGGAGACCAAGGCCTGGGTGCCGTTGCTCCCCCAGCCTGGAGCCTCACCAGGCCTTTGATCGGGGACCCCATGCTGGGCCTTCATGAGATTCTCAAATTCTCTTTCATTTTATTGAGCAGACTCCCTCCCCACCTCCATCCCCGAAACAGGTCTTAGAATTATTGGGTCCTTCTTCTCATTGATTTGTTTTTATGACCTTTGTATTAGATGCAGAAATATATGGACGAAACAAGAAAGAAAAGGGGGAAGGGAAGGGAAGGAAGGATGCATTCGCCCTCACTGAGAACATCCTGAAGGAGCCCAGTCGTCCATCCTTTCAGGGACCCCCCATGCTCCAGGCTCTGCCCAGCAGAAGGCATGAGCCCCTCCCTTCCCTCTCCGTGACTTGGTTCACTTTAAACTCTGTGTCTTCCAGCTACCTGACAGGTCCTCCCTGTTGATGTGGAGATGGAGGAAGAAGAAAGAAGTTTACACTGCGTCCCAGCCCTGTGGAAGGGTTTGATCTGTCATTTTGTGAGCTGAGTGGGTGACACTTTCCTAGCACTCCAACAATGGAAACTGAGGCACCAATGGGAAGGCTGTGCTGGCATGAGAGACAGTTTCTCCCACCAGAAGTGAATGTTCTTCCCATCTCAAAGCAAAATGAGAAGAGCCCAGGAGTCAGGGGCTCAGATCTGAGATTCCAAGCCAGGTGGTATGCGTGCCTGTAGCCACTGCACCTGAGAGGCTGAGGCAAGAGAACCATAGTTCAAGGCCAGCCTAGACTACCTCCCCACAGGACATGTAAGCTAGGTCCTTTCCACCCCAGGGATGCCATGTGTCCTTCCAAGCAGGGCTGTGCCTAGCAAGGAACCACCTGCCAGAGGAGAGAGCAGCAGAGCCTGTGCTCCACAACATAGCCTGTGCTCCCACAGCTCAGCCTGTGCTCCCTCAGCTCATCCTGTGCTCTCACAGCTCAGCCTGTGCTCCCTCAGCTCAGCCTGTGCTCCCTCAGCTCAGCCTGTGCTCCACAACATAGCCTGTGCTCCCATAACATAGCCTGTGCTCCCACAGCTCAGCCTGTGCTCCCTCAGCTCAGCCTGTGCTCCCTCAGCTCAGCCTGTGTTCCCTCAGCTCAGCCTGTGCTCCCACTGGATAGAGAACCCAGCATAATGTGAGCCCCAAGAAGGTCAAGGGGATGTGACCAGAAACTGTTACACTGGACCTGTCTTTCCTGAACTTTATGCAGCCAGGGACACTCACCAGGGAAAAGGGGGTTGTGGGAAGAATCCAGAAGACTGGATGGAGGTGGAGGACATTTGCACCCATCAGGGAGTTGCCGCAGGGACCTTTGAAGGGCCTGGACACGGATACTCTAAGGACATCTAATGACAAACGTGTGCTGCACAGTGTGTGAACGTGTGTCCAGCTCTCACTACAGACACCCAAGAGCACCGATGCCCAACTGAGGTAGCACTGTAGAGAGCACAGGGACAGCATCCTGGAGGAACGACCCTCGTGATGGAGAAGGTTCTGCCAGGTAAGGGACAGGTGAGGGTATAAGTGAGATTTCAGTTGAGTGGCAGAGTTCTTGTTTCCTGCAGCATCCCTCCATTCAGCCCTCAGTTTACCTTTTTGGTACACAGAGCCCCTGCATCTGTTTGTCTGAAGGCTTCCCCTGACCATGGGAGCACCTGAAACCCACAAGGAAGAACTGGGGTGAACACCTGTAACAGCCTTTCTCTAACATGGCGCTGGCATATATATCCCTCCCGCTCCTGTATTTGGTTAGAATGAGTTCAGCCTCTTGCTTGGCATCGCAGCGTGTTACTGCTTGCTATGTTCAGCCCTGAGATGTTTCCTCTTGGTGTAACAGTATTGTCTCACTGTGTCTTTGAGCAGCAGCTTCCGGCAGAGTCCACCCAGGTGAAGGCATCAGCAGGCTGCTCAGCCAAAGGCTTGACTAGACCTAGTGATTGGTTCCAAGATGGAGGGTCACACGTTTGGTGTTCACAAGAAGCCCCAGTTCAACCCACGCAGGCCTTTCCTAGGACCTCAGAAGGGTTCCTCCTCATCGTCTGTGACTGGCATCCTAAGAGCAGATAATCCAAGAGAAGGAGCGATCAGAGCGGCAATGCAGCCTTATTACAGCTTACCTTCAACAGTCAGTGTTGAGTGTCTGCTGCCGCCAACAGAGGCAGCTTTAGAGGAAACCATCGACACCCCACACATAATCCAGCGAGGCAGCCCCTCTCCCCCAGAACACTTCCAGCTCCTCCCCAGCCCTGGGGCACACAAACAGCTCAGCCTGGCATGACATGACCTCTCTCCACTCTTCAGCCCTAGCAGCCATCTCCAGCTGACTGCATCACCTGGCCCAATGCAGACCTGGAAAGGCAGCCCCTCCCACCCACCCCATCTCCACCCAGCCCAGTCCCTCCCAAGCCACACAACCCACTGTCCACCACCAGGCACTCACCCAGTGGGCTGAGAACAGATACCAGAAGACAATCATAAACCTAACTACAGATGTTCAGGTCTCACCAGAAAAGCAAAAGCAATAAAAAATAAAAAGACAGTATGTACAGGCATAAGGTAATTGTGTAATTCAAATGCTGATTTCTGTACCACCCATATCTGGTTGCAATCCTTGTTCTGAGAATCTCCTGTCTCAACGGTCTGTAAACACTACTCCCCAGTTGTCCCCTGATATGTCAATAATGGAGCTCACAGCCAATCACTGAGCAGGAGAGAGAATAGGGCTGAACTTTCTGCCAGCCAGGAGAAGAGGATTTAAAGGAGGAAGAAGAGATTCAGCCATTCGAGAGGTCCAAGAGACATCAGGACAGAGAGCTCAAGAAGGAAAGGTACAAAGTACAAGTATCTCTGGAAGAAAGCCAAATTAGCTTAGAGAGTTAAGAATAGGTTAATAACTGTTCAGCTCTTGTGCTGTGAAATGTGCTAAAATAATATAATAGAGTCTCAATTATTTGTGTGATAAGAGAGAAACTGGGTTAAGAGAGAAAATGAGAAATAAACCCAGTGTTATAAAATTAACTTAAACAGATATGTCCCCATTCCAATCAATAATACAATAATGACGGCCTGCTGAGGAAAACAACTCAAATGAAATTCAAGGTGCAGAAGGAAAAAGAACAATTGTAAATGTATTGAAAGGGTTCAAAGGGTTCAAGGAAAATACAAAGAAACACTTGACAGACAGCCCAACTGCAGCTCAAGAAAGCACAGACAAACTGATGAATAAAATAAATATTTTAATTTGAGATGTGAGAACAGTTCAATAAAGATACAGAAAAAGTGGAGAGAACCAAAACTGAAATGAAACTAGAAATGAAAAGGTCAGTTAGTAAAAATCTCAGTGGAGAGGCTCACCAAAAGAGGTCTGTCCAGATGAGGGATTATCAGAGCTGGTAGACAAGGCAGAGGAACTAGGTGTACTTTTAAACTCTGTCTTATTTTGGTTTCTTATGCCTCTTCCTCCCTTTTCCACTCCAAACCCTTCTAACACCCCAACACCAGGTAGGAGAGAGAAAAGGTTAGTGGGGGGCAGGAGTATGGTTTTTCTTAGCTACTTCCTGCTGATTAGGGTCATCAGGTTCCTTGTGGAAAGTCCAATCTTTGTTTCAGGATATCTCCAACTTCTCATCAAACCTCATCAACAGCAGCAGGGCCAACAGCAGCCTTCTTTTTAATTGGAGCTCTCCAACACTCTCTGGGCTCTGGCATTTTCTCCCTCTCCAGAGTTCTCAGATTTAAACTATCTGAAGAAGAGCCTCTCCCAGAGCCCACGTGAGGCAAATAGTCTGCTGCTATGGACAGTCTGAATCAGTCCCACATCCTACACCTGGGATCAAGACAAAAATATGTTACATCCACAACAAGGAACTGTACCACTCACCCCAAGAACGTGATAATTCTTTTAAATGTGTGAATGGAACAGGTAAAATCTTTGGGACAATGTAGAAAAGCCAAATTTAAATTAAAAAGAAAAAAAATGATAAATCTACAAATTATGGGCATAGAAGAAAGAGAAGGATCCCAACTCAAAGTCATAGAAAATATTTTCAATAAAACCATGGAAGGAAATTTACCAAGCCCTGATACAGAGATGGCCATATAGGTACAGGAGGCCCACAGAACATCAAATAGGAAAGAGTAGGAAAGAAACTCCCCATGACATATCATAATTGAAAGGGTGAAAACACAAACTAAAGAAAACTATTGAAAGCTGCAAGAGAGAAGGGCCAAGTCACGAGAAAGGGGAGCCCATAAAGAGTGACAGCTGAATGCTTCATAGAAAAATCCAAAGCCACAGGAGCTTAAAAAGATGAATTTCACCATTTCACGTTCTAAAGTTCACAGCTTGGCCTTGGCCAAGACCCATCCTCCACAAATTTCTCACTCTGTCATGGGGGAGAACGGCTCTGAGAACAGAGAACCGTACAGATGAAATTCTTTAAAGAAGTCATAGCTCAGTGGAGACAAGGACTCCCACGTACGCCAAGCCATTTGAAACAGTGAGACGTCTTAATACACTTTCCAGAACTCACTTTGGATAGGCAGGTACCAGTGAGTCTTGACCTCTAAGAACACAAAAGATGCTCAGGAGAAATGAGGGCTGAGTGCTCACAGTCTTGGGCCATAATATGTTACCAGCCCAGAATATTATACCTAGAACAACTATCTTTACTTAGTGAACGAGAAATAAAAATTTTCCACAATGAAGCTGACAAAAGGACTATCTGACCACTAAGCCAGCTCTACAGAAGAAGAAAAAAAAAAAACCCTTAGGACTGGAGGGAAGGATAAACATAGCCAAGCCATAGGGGATAAAGAAACAATAGCAGAACAATTAAGTAAAACTTGTCTAAGGAAGCACCACACAATGACAGGGATTAATAAGCACTTTTCAGTAATAACTCTGAATATGAATGATCTCAAATGGGCAAAGTCTTGTGTCCAGGTGCCCATCTTCCAGCCTCAACCCCATCCAAGACCCACCCTCCACAAATTTCTCGCCCCATCATTACAGAGAATTGTTCTGTGACCAAAAGGAACAGTTGAAATTCAAAAGCAAAATTAAATTCTTAAAAAACTTCATTGCTCTGGGAAGGCAAGGGAATCCTGGGAGTAAGGCGAATCTCTTGAAACAGCGAGACATTTTCATGCATTTTGCAAAACTCACGTTGGATTGGCAGGTACCGCGTGAGTCTTGACCTCTAAGAACCCAAAAGACACTCAGGAGAATTGTGGGCTTCCCAGTGCCCAGAAGCTTGGCTGTATCAGGGGCTGGCTAGTGGAGCTGAAATCGAAATTAATTACTCCGACATCTCCAGGTCTCAGAAGTTGGGCCACAGACACACTCATCAGCATGCAAGAGCCGTGTCATTCCTGTGGTAAGAAGAAAAGAACCCAGAATAATGAGGACAGTAGATAAAAGATGCCACAGAAGAGGATCTTAATTGCATCTTAATTGAGTCACACACTTTCTCCTTCGTGCAGATCCCATCCTTAGAGTCAAAAGGACAGTGGTGTCTTTGGGGTGCTTTCTGTGCCCCAGCCATGACAGGTCCTCAAAGTCACCACACTGGATGGTCCTGTTAAAACGTGCATCAGTAACTGTTGCTACAACGAAGCTGTGTGACAAACACCCCAAAGTCCAGTAACAAGCCACCACTGTCCGCATGTGTGTGCTGGCCAGCCTGAGCTCGCCTTGCTGCATACTGAACTTGAGCTCCTATCTAGTCCAAAGTTACTTATTCCAGGGGCTAGGTTGGGAAGGACGTGGCTGTCTGAGGAGAGGGTAGACCTCTAGGTACCACAGAAAAGGCAGAGACCCTGGAAGCCCCTTCAGACCGAGGCTTGGGACTCATGCGTGTGTCTTCTGCCCAGACGTCACTAGACAAGCCGAGTGCAGGGAAGGAGAGCCACTCCCACACGAGGAAAGACTGGAAGGCACAGGGTGTTAGTTGCTCATCTGCTGCTGTGACAAAATGCTTGACAAGGCAACGGAAGGAAGCAAGGGGCTGTTTGGCTCGCAGTTTGCGGGTACCGTCCGTCATGGCAGGGAAGGCATGGTGGCCGCAGTATGAGTCGGAGGGACCCACAGCCAGTGAGCACTGGAGGTGAGTACTGCGCTGACTTCCTGGCTGGGTTCCGTCCGGAGGGCATGGCTGCCCACACTCACAGTGGTCTTCCTTCCTCATTTTAAGCTTTCCAGAAACACCCCATACCCACACCCAGAACTGTGTTGTGATGTTGATTCTAAATCTAACAAAGGTGACAAAATTAACCATCACAAGTTCACACCTGGCCCACTTCACACCCAAACACGTTAAATCGCAACATTCCACGTGTTTATTAGGTCATTGAGAGTCCTAGCACTGAACAAAACTCCACAGCCTCTTCTGAGACTCAAGGCAACTTCTTAACTCTGAGACTCCATTAAATGAAAAGTTAAAAAGTCACACATTTCCAACCCAAATGGTACATAATAAACATCCTGTTCCAAAAAGGACAAAAGGAGCTTATCTGAGAAAGATCAGAGCAAAGTAAGACTGAAACCCTGAGTGGTAGACAGAGCTCAGCAGCCCCACATTTGGCACCCAGGGCTTGTGAAGAAATTGTTTGCACTCATGTCCAGCAACCCTAAGCAGCCCCACTCCTCCAGCTCTGTGTCTGTGGTACATGAAGCCTTCACACTTATCTCTCACTGTAACCAGCTCCTCACACCCCTAATACCATGCCTGCCTTCCTTGAAGGACCAAAGCCTCTCTGACTGTGAGCAAATCAAACTTTTCTGCTTTTACTTTTGTTGGGTATTTTGTCAGTGAAATGAGGAAAGTAACAAGACAGAAAGTTGGTAATGAGGAGTCTGACCATTGGTGTGATAACGCTAAAGAGTGAGGCCATTGGTGTGATAACCCTGACCAAGTGGCTCTTAGGCCTTAGGTTTCCAGGAAGACTGTGCAAAAGTTTGGAATTTTGAGCTCTAAAAGCTCTGAAATCCTTTAAACTGAGCCCAGTGAGCCAGTATGGTGGCAATCTGAAAGATCAGAAAATGAGGCCAGTGGAGCCCAGCACATGATAGTTCAAAGGAGAACAAGGCTCTATCAGGAACCAGGCTAGAAGCCATCACATTACCTTCTGCGGAAGACCTTGACTGCATTCTGCCTGTGCCCTGAGACCTTGTTTCAGGCTGACTTTAAAAGCAACGAGTTAATTGTTTTGACAGGAGGAATTTCGAGACAGCATAGCATTCAGGCTGAGGTATGCTGCTGCTCACTGCTCTGATCCAGGTTCCCTGTGACATGAAAGGGAACAGGGACGTGAAACGTGCACTTTGAGGAGACAAGTGGGAAGGGTTTGCAGGAAGCTGTGGTTGCCAAACTGTAGCACCATTACAGCTTCGCCCTGTGCACTGGGCCTCGGTCAAACCCGAGACGTGAGCAGCAGAAATGAGCCTCCAGCGGGATGCTTGTGAACAGAGGGTCCTTCAGACCTGTCCTGGTTGGTTTTCTTGTCAGCCTGACACAAACCGAAGTCATCTGGGGGAGCCCTGCAGATGAGGAGGGTGCCCACCTCTGGCAGGGTGGTCTGAGGGCAAGTCTGCAGAACATCTCCTTAATTAAGCATGGATGCGGGAGGGCCCAGCCCCCTGTGGGCAGCGCTGCTCCTGGGTGGATGGTCCTGGATTATTAAAAAAAGCAGGCTGAGCAGGCCATGGGGAGCAGGCCCGCTAGCCTCCACAGCCTCTGCCTCCAGGGTCCTGCCAGAGTTCCTGCCTGGACTTCCTCTGACCCAGACTGTGATCTGTAAGACACACAAACCGCTTCCTCCGCAGTTGTTCTGGGTCCACATGTCATCACAGCAAAGCAAAGCAAACCAGCACAGACCCCACGACGCCACGGAAAGCCTGCTGTGGTAACATAGCCATGTCATCCCAGCACTGAGGAGGCAGAGACAGGCAAAGCCTTGCAGGCCAGCCGGCCCAGGCTGCCTGGTGAGTCCAAGGTGAATGAGTGAGAAACGATGTCTCAGAAAAAAGCAAGGTTCTTGACGGGCAAGCGCCAAGGTTGTCCTTTGGTTTACACACACATGAACATACGTGTGAGTGAACACACACGCAAACCCACTTAGACCATGCTACAGCACATGCTCAGCGTACTGTTCACCATTATTTCATAAGATGAGGAAGATGTCAGGGTGCTGCTAGGACGACAGAGGAAAAACAGGAGCCAACAGTTGTGGGCTTCAGAGGGATTCATCTACACGTGAGCATGGAGGCACATCTGTGTCTGGTGTGCAGACTGTGCCAGCTCCTGGTGGGATGTGGGGGTTAAGGGTCACCTCCCCTGTTAACCAGCTTCACTGCACCTCCATGTTGCTTTTGTTAAAGGAAAACACATCCAACAAACAGAAAAGCTCGTGAGACCCACAGGCCCCGTAGTTAGCCGAGAACAGCCAGCCAGCCCAAGCCTCTAAAACCTGCCTTTCTAGGCTGACCCCGAGGCCAAAACAGCTGAGGCCAGGTGGTTCCAAGTTCAAGGTCCAGCTCCACCTGGGTAACAGAGAGAGGCCAAGAGCCAAGATCAGATGTGCCTTGGTAACAGAGTGGCGGCCTCTATGGAAGAAGCTGGTTTCGTTGTTTTCTGGTGGTCTTCCATGGCTCCGGCTGTTACAGCATGCTGCAGAGTGCTGGGAGCACCTGCTGAGATGCCAGGTTCCGGCATCCAAACAAGGGACTGGTAGAGACCGGAGTGTCCGGAAAGCTGAGGGAGGTTGGAAGGTCCAAAGCTTGCAAGGGTCAGGTTCCTTGTTCCCACCTTCTCCCCCACATTTGGAGACTTCCGGCCTTTCTCACACTGCCTGTCCCTACCTGTAGTTCTGGTGGGAGGGGTTTCTGGCCTTCCTGCCAACTGGCTTTTTTTTTTTTCCTTAAAGATTTATTTATTATGTATACAGTGTTCTGCCTACATGCCAGAAGAGGGCACCAGATCTCACTATAGATAGTTGTGAGCCACCATGTGGTTGCTGGGAATTGAACTCAGGTCCATTCTGTAGAAGAGCAGCCAGTGCTTTTGACCACTGGGCCATCTCTCTAGCCTGCCAACTGACGTCTGGATGCCTCCATCTGCAGCCAAACCACGTGCTCTGAAATGTCTCCCGGCTGAGCCGACCTCCACTAACTAAGCAAGCTCAGGCGCTCCCTCCAGCCCAGCCCCCTCCCTCCGTCCCCTGAAGAGCAGAGGAAGAAGCGGGGATACTACATCAAAGACGGACTCTGGGGCTCAACCATGGATTTGGAGCTGGACCCCCCATCCGCAGCAAGAAGCCAAGCGGTTGCCAACTTTGCTGATAATGAGCCAGCCGGTCGCGCGCGAACCTACTTGAAAAGAAGCACCCTTCCCGGCAAGCCCCAACATTCTGACGCTGTGGCTCTGCGCAGATGGCCCGTGTGCCCGCACCTGTGGGGGGGGCGGTGTGAATGGCTGTGGAAGGGTGAGGGTGGGTACCCATAGCATTCCTGGCTGCAGGGAAGTTATCCGGTTCTCAAGGCTGATAAAATTGCCGTTGGGCCCAGGCACCCAAGCGCACTGCCATAATCACTCAGGAAGACAGGCTTGGCCGGGATTAATTCTGTGATTAATTATGGTGGGCGCTTCAACAAGCAAGTGCACGCTCGGCAGAGTTGGGGGGGAGGGTTGACAGCCTCTGGCTTGCCGGCAGGACGGGTGGCTGAGGATCGTGTTGAGTGGGGAGCCGTGTGGGCCTGACTGTAATGAGAAATAAGGAAAGTGCTGAAAAATTGATGGTGCTTGCAGATTGCACAGGCTGGCACGCAGCGGGGGGCCTGCAGCCTGCTGCCCCGCACGGTATGCTAATACGGCGCCTGGGCCCCGGGAAAGGCAGGAAGAAAAAGCCTGCACAAAGGAGAGAAATGCAAATGACAGGCCAGGAGATCAGTGCTGGGAATCCGGATTAAGTGCGTGGAACTGCAGCTAGCCCGAGCTTAACCCTTCCTGGGCTGTCTGGCTGCAGTGGGGTGTTGGGATCTGAAGTCTGGGTGCCCTGAAGGCCAAAGGTCAGAGAGCCAAGAAGCTGTAGGGGTGAGGCCGGTGTCTTGGGAGGATGCGGACTGAAGTCTTGGGACAGAAAACGCAATGGTCTCTCTGGTAAAGAGGCTCCAACCAGCAACCAAAGCACTACTCACCACCAGGAAGAAAGGCCAGAGAGCAAGCTAGGTGCTGGGGTGCTGGTTTTTGTTTCGGGTATTTCCACAGCTGCCACAGCATTTTTGTTATGTTACAAACAGAACACTGATATCTGCTACTAAATCTAAGTTATACTTCAACTGAAACAGCAAGAAATAAGGCCACAGAGAGGCCTGGAGAATCAGCTGAGGCATGCTCACACCCTGATGGAGAGAGCTGCAGAGGAGGCACGTAAGTATCAGGAACCCCCAAACACAAATGCATGGTAGCACCCACACTGGAAGCCAAGGCTCACAAGGAGGAAGAGGGTGGGAGCTTCTCAAAAACAGAGACCAGGGGAAATCGTGAGGTGATGCCAATAAGGGGCAGGTGGATGATAGATAGATGATAGAGAGATAAATAGATGATAGGTAGGTAGGTAGATAGATAATAGATAAATAGATGATAGATGATTGATTGATACATGATAGACAGATAGGTGATAGATAGATGATAGATAGATGGTTGATTGATAGATAGATGATAGACAGATAGATGATAGATGGATGATAGATAGATGATAGATAGATAATAGATAGATAGATAGTAACTAAATGCTAGGTAGACAGATGGCTGATAGATGATAAAGCAATAGGTGGATGAAAGATGACAAATCAATGGATAGATGATATAGAGACAGGTCATCCATGCATACATACATGAATAGAAATACAGACGGCAGGTAACAGGTAGGTAAATGGGCAGTAGAGGGATAAGTAATAGAGAGTGGATGGAAGATAGACTGAAAGGTAGACAGCATGTTAGATAACATGATAAAGAGGTGCTCCATAGATGATGCTAGCTAGATGATGGAAAACGATAGACATGCAGATGATACACATGGAAGACATGATGAATGTCTCACTGACAGCTAGATGATATAGATGTGTGTATATGCCCGTACATATATGCTTCATGCATCTATACACAGAATCCAAAATTCCATTTATGTAACAAATAAAGTCTGTCTGTTTATATACATCTACATAACTTTTAAAAGTCTGAACAGCTATCAGACATCAGTGGTAGTTCCCACCGTGGGACAGAACCGGGACCTTCTCTACAGTTCGGATTTGAGTACATTGTAATTTCAGTTCCAGGGGAGTACACAGGAAATGGTCAGGAAGACAATTCTGTTCGGAAAGAGGAGAAAGACAGGAGGATGCCATGGAGGGACAGGACGCGTGGAGGGGCAGGCATAGAGCAAAGGGACCTGCCCTGGGGCTCCGCATGAGCCACAGGAGCCACCTGTGGCCACCCAGACTCTCGACTTCCCACCTCTGGGTATCCTCCTCCAAGACAAGACGTGGCTGCCTGGACTGTGGGAGGGAGAGGAAGACTCCCCAAGGTCTCCCCAGCAACAGTGCTGAACCCTGTGAGCACAGAGCCAGCACCCCACTTTTTCCAGAGGCAGAGCTGGTCCCTGAGGGTCCTCCCACTGGCCTAAGCAGGCACAGATGCTGGCCTTTGGGGACACAGGCGTGTGGCCTTCGCGCTGAGAGTACGCACTGTCAGGCTCCCAGCCCTCCCCTCCACGGAAGGAGCTGTAAAGCTGACTGCCTGGCCCAGAACTCCCTGGGACTGTGTGCCTCTGTGGGCCAGCCTGGAATGGGCCACATCCTCTGCCCCCTCTCCGTGGGCTCAGGGAGGGCAGAGCGTGTGGCATTGCTGCATTGGCCGCTCTCAGTTTTTCCCACAGGACAGATTGTTCTGTCAAGTCAGAGAGCAAAGCCTTCGCCCAGAGAGACAAGGACACCCCAAAACAACCCAGATGTCCCACCTTTCCTGCAACAGAAGGGACTCCAGGCCTGGCTGCCAGGTGCAGTCACCCAACTCAAGATTCCTCAGGGGCCTCATCTGGATCTGTCTCCCTTGCGGACACAGGGTGGGGAGCCCAGTAAGGAGCTGGCTTCCCTAGAGTGGGCCCAGCAATGACGCCGCTGGAAACATCAGCCAGACCAAGGCTGGGCTCAGGTAACACCACTGCCCAGGGAAGGCCAGGAGGAGACAGCCTGCTGAGAGCTAGTCTTTCTATGCCCTTGCTCATGAAAGGCTGAGGACTGACTCTTCCCCCGCCTTTCCCAAATGTGAAGACCACAGGACCTCGCTTGTACACTGGCCCTCCTTCTGCTCTGTGCTTAACAGTTATGTTAACTGCCGTGTGTGTGTGTGTGTGTGTGTGTGTGTGTGTGTGTGTGTGTGAGAGAGAGAGAGAGAGAGAGAGAGAGAGAGAGAGAGAGAGAACCAGGTTTGTGTAACTTCCATGTGTCTGTGTAGTGTAACAGGCATGTTTAATACGAAATGTGATGCTTTTTACCAGTTCCTTATTCTGAAACTGGATAAGGAACCAATGAAGCCAATTTCCCTTGTGAGGAGAATTCAAACCTTGTTGGTGAAGCCAGTCTTCTCTGAAGAAAGCCAGCTGACCCCGTGGAGAAGACTGGAATCAGGACTCCAGCAGCAGTCAAGAGTGAAATGGAAACATTTAGGGATGAGGCAAAATGAAGCCAATTTTGGTCATGAAGAAGTGAGAAATATTACCCCCTCCCCAATCACATGATCTCCAACAAGATGAGGACACGGGCCAGGGCTCTGGGGAGCTAGAGGGTCTGAGAATCCGTGATGCAGAGGGACAGGGTCAGAGGCCTTAAACTTCCCAGAACAATTGAACTTGAGAGAGACAGTAAAACCAGGTGAGAGAGAAACAAAATGTCTCTTTTGTGAACTTCAAGAAAGGAAAAGGAAGAGTTAGTGAAGGCTCTGGGTGCAGCGCCCAGCAAGCACAGGGCAGTCGCTAGCCCCGAATTTACCTGTGAAAACAGGTGAGGCAGCGGGCCGAAGTGCACAGGATAAAACCTGTCACCTGGATGACCGCTGTGACCTCAGCAGTGGGGGCAGGGTGACAGGGCAACAGGTCAGCAGTCACTCCTTTTCATCTTGCAGATAATCAGAGTTCAGGTCCCAGCACCCACAGGCCTCCCACAACGCCTGTGACTCCAGCTCCAGGGACCCCAACGCCATCTCCTGGCCTCCTCAGGCCCTGCACTTACACACAGACATGTGCATACACAGAATTAAAATCTTAAATGAAATGGCTGGGCTCAGGTGGCAGAGATGAGTCAAGGAATCATCTCGTATCAACCTTTTCTGACAATGCAATTTTTAAAAGATTTATTTTATGTCTGTGGGTGTTTTGCCTCCATATCTGCCTGGTGCCTGAGGAAGTTAGGAGAGGGTGTCAGAGCTCCTGAGAGCAGAGTTAGAGCTGGTTGTGAGCTATAATTGTGTGAGTGTTGCGAATCAAACTTTGGCCCTCTGTGCAAGCAGCAGGTGTCCCTAACAGCTGAGCCGTCTCTCCAGCCCCTGATGGTTTTTTAAACAAGAATGTTTGTTGTTCCTTTTTTAGAGCCCACATTAAACACACAGCTGAAAAGGATCTGAGGGTTGCTGTGATCTTGGGGATTTTTCCCCATCCTTACAAAGCAAACAACTGGCCAGGCCATGGGGGCAGAGGCCTTTGATCCCAGCACTCGGGAGGCAGATGCAGGTGGATCTCTGTGAGTTCGAGGCCAGCCTGGTCTACAGAGTAAGTTCAGGACAGCCAGGGCTACACAGAGAAACACTGTCTTTAAAAAAAGAGAGAGAGAGAGAGAGAAAGAAAAATCAAGAGTTAAGATGAGAATTAGTGCTACCCTCGCTAAGACCTGTTCAGTGTTAAATCAGTATTGCCCTCAAGTCACTCGTGGTTTGTGCAGCCACAGGGTCACACCCTCGCGTGTCTCCTCTGTCCCTGAGGTGCTTGCGGGTTTGCCCCCAAGTGTGGATTTGAGTCCCCGCATGCGTGACGTTCTCTGTGGAGTGCTGCACAGCTTCATCTCGATTGCCAGCCTGACTGCCACCATGGAAGCCCACCTCTGGCCTGCCTGTGCAGACACTCTGGCGGTCATTCACTGAGGAGGGGAGGCAGACCTGGACACAGCCCGCACCATCCCAGGGGCTGCCGCCCTGGACTGACTGAGGAGAAAGTGAGCCCGCCCATCTGTGAGGACCATGATGGCGGCCTCCTGCTCCTGGCAGTCGCCGGGGCTTCCCAGGGTGGTGGGCTGCACCCAGGCCGAGAGCCAAAAGAACACCGTCCTGTTTTGTTTTTGAGACGCTTTGTAGCCTTGGCTGGCCTGGGCCTCACTCCGTAGGCCAGGCTGGTCTCAGGTTCGCAGAGATCCACCTGCCTCTGCGTCCTGTGCGCCAGTGTTAAAGGTGAACTCCTCACAACCCTTTATTCTTCAGTCGCTTTTGTCTGAGCAGTAGGAGAAAAGTAATGTATGCAAATGAGATTTTCAAAGTGAAGTTGATGACCTGAGAGGATGTCTGGCTTGCGATTTTTAAAATAGGACCCTCACGTTGTAAGTTTATGTTATTACTGACATGGTTGTATGCGTGCATGACATTTCATGTCTTTCTCGTGGGCCAGTCTAGTGGGGACATTGTCTTGGCCAAGGTTCACTTTTGCAAACTGACAGTGGCTTGTGTTAAGTTGACACAAGGCCAGCCATCTCGCCTGTCCTATTACATCTTGTTTCTCTGGGTTGGGGGTTTCTCGCTGAACCTGGAGCCGCTGGAGGCCAACCATCCCGCTGATCCCTCTGGCCCACACCACACGGTGCTGGGTTATAGGTGTGCACAGCCAGGCCCAGGGCGGCAGATGCCGAAGTGACTGTCATGCAGTGAGCCCCAGGCTGGCCTTTCAGGACAGGCTGCCCAGCGATAGGCCAGAGCCACGCCATCATTGACTCAGGGCTGGCTTAGTCTTTAAAAATCTGTTTTACTTGGGTTTCTTATACCTCTGCCTCTCTTCACCCCAGAGACCTCCTAATCCTTCCACCCCTCCAACACCAGGTAGGAGAGGTTAGTGGGGGAGGGCACGTGGCTCTCTTTAGCTACTTCCCGCTGGTTAGGGTTCTTTGGGGCAAGTCCAATCTTCATTTCAGGAGATCTCCAGCTTCTCATCAAACCTCATCAACAGCAACCAGGAGCAGTGGGGGAGGGAGGAAACAGCCTCCTCCTTTCTCTGAGCCTCTTTCCCTCTCTGGGCTCTGGCATTTATTCCCTCTCAGAGTCCTCAGAATTAAACTATCTGCAGCTGGCAAAGACCATGCTTTTCTCAGAGCCTGAACAAGGCAATAGTGGACAATCTGAATCAGCCCCATATCCCACACCTAGGATTAAAACAAAAACATGTTTATATAACCGAGCTTTTCAAGACACCATAACCTTCCACTACCACTCAGCCACAAGTTCTCAGCCAATCATCTTCCCGTCCAGATGCTGAGTCAGCAGGGTCTGCTTCTAAAGACAGGCGTGCTCTTTAAACAAAGAGACACGTGCTTGTTCAAACCAGCGGTCTGTGAGCTTGACACAGGGGGCTCATGACTGCGGTTCTAGCACTGGGAGGCTGAGGCCAACTGGACTAAAGAGAGGAAGAGAGGAAGGAAGGAAGGAAGGAAGGAAGGAAGGAAGGAAGGAAGGAAGGAAGGAAGGAAGGAAGGAAGGGCAGCTGGGTGTGGCCACATGGCTTTAATCCCAGCACTCAGGAGACAGAGGCAGGAAGATCTCCATGACTTCAACAACTCTGACAAAGCAAAAGGCCTGGTAGGTGGCCCTCCCCCACCCCACCCCCACCATAGCATTTCTGTTACCGTGATAAAATATCCTGACAAAAACAAGAAACTTAAGGGAGAAGGGGTTTGTTTTAGCTCAAAATCCCTGGTTATGCTCCTCACTGAAAGAAGCCACCTCAGCAGGAACTTGAAGCAGCTGCCACCATATTGCAGAGCAGAGAAGTCGGGCATGGTACACTCTCTGGAAGCCCCCACTCTCCGGCTGGTGTGCACCCTGCTGCTGAGGTCGGAGTCTGGCACTACCGGAAAGCCAGGTGTAGCCATGTGCCTGGCATGCCAGCTCCGATCAGCATGGAAACGGGCAAATGCCAGGGGCTTGCTGGCCGGCCAGGCTGGCTGAAATGGTAGCCCCAGGCTTAGTGAAAGATCCCACCTCAAAAAGTAAGGGAGAGGGGCCACAGAGACGGCTCAGCAGTGAAAGCCACTTGCTGTCGTTGCAAAGGACCCGAGTTTTCGTTTCCGGTGCCCACAGGAAGTGGTTCACACTCCTGCAGCTCCGGGGGTTCGATGTTCCCTCCTGACTTTCCCCGGCAACTTCACCCACATGCACACAAATACATATACACACAATTTTTCAAAATAATAAAAAAATCTTAAAACAGAAATACGGCGGAGTAACATGATATTCGAAGTCAACTGCTGGCAACACATAACACGTGTCTCCATACATGAGAGCACACACTACACACATGCCCACAGCCCTTAGACCAGCGGTTCCCAGCCTGTGGATCGTGGCCCCTTGGAGGGTCACTGTTTCGCAGCGGTCACCGAAGGCCATCAGAAAACACAGATTTCCACTACAATTCATAACAGTAGCAGAATCACTGATACAGCAACAGAGTAAGTTTACGGCTGAGTCCCAGCAGCGTGAGGAAGGCCGAGAGCTCTGCCTTACACCTTTCGAAAGGAGCTCGGAGCCCCCAGCCACAGACTCCCGGGATGTGAGAGCACATGGTCAGATCACAGGAGAGCCCCTCAGAGCACCTGCCCGGGTGACAGCAGCGCCTCCTGACTTGGCTGCTGAGGGTCCACCAGAGCTAGCGTCACAGCGGGCCCCGCCCCCACCACCCACAGCTGCTGCTGCTCCTGGGAGCTTCGCCCGGGAGTCAATGAACACCAGCGCACACTGTTCAAGAAACACTCAGGCTTCCCGGGACACACAGAGCCCCCCCTTCTAAGCCCAAAGCTCCAGTCATAAATCCGGGTGGCTTAAATGACAGAAAGTGGCCCCACACATCCTAAGTCACTGTCACCATCCTTGCTGGGTTGGCCCTGAGCCCAGGGAGAAGCAGTGCTTGGGGATGCTGTAAATCCTGGGGTCCTTAACCCACAGAAATCCTGTTTGTGGCAGAGTGGACTTCTTCTCCCTGACCCCCCCCCACACACACACCTTTGAAAGGGAAAAACAAACGAACAAAGACAGAATGCTTATCTGGAACGGAGACCTTTGGCTGATAATTAACCCAGGGGATCTCTGGGCGACACAGAACAATGAATGAGAGAATCACAACAGACTCCTGTGTCTACAGATGCCCTAATAGGATTTGACCCAAGAAGGTGCACCCACAGAACCCAAGATAGTGTGGGGGTCAGAGTTCAGAGGCCGTGATTCGATCCAGAGACAGGCAACCACACGGTGGATGAGGCCATTGCCCTCATAGCAGGCTTTACTGTGCTATAGTAAAAAAAAAAAAAAAGTTTGAGGCAGGGCCTTGCATAGTCCAGGTTGTTTCACATCTTTGGTCCTCCTGCCCAGCCTCTCAGGTGCCAAGAGTGCGAGCCTGCAGAACCAGCTAGTCTCTCCCCTTCTGCTCAGGGTTATTTTATTTTGAACTGTGTGTATGGAGTGGGGTGTGCGCTCTGGAGTGCCGGCGCCCACAAGGACTGCAGGGTCAGAGTCCCTGGGGCTGGAAGTACAGTACAGGTGGCAGCCTGTCGTGGGTACCGTAACTAGACTTGGGTCCTTTGCAAGAGCAGCAAGTGCTCCGAACATCCGAGCCACCTCTCCAGCCCCACGTAATTATTCGTAAGCAGGATACTCTAAAATACAGGAACCAGTATAGGGCAGTGAATACAAAACCATGGCATGGTCTGTCTCTATCATTGTGTGCCGATTGCCTGGCACTACAGTGTTACATGTAAAACAAATGCAATGTCATACGTGGAATTGATAGTGTCATGTACAGAATCAACACAATGTCAAACACGGAGTTATTAAAGTGTCATGCACTGAATGATTAGATGCGGTATCATGCACAGAATTATTACACTGTCATGAATGGAACTGATACAGTATCACGCAGAATAGTTACAGTACCATGCACAGAAATGTAACAGTATCGAGTGGAACTGATAGTGTCCTGCACTAGACACAATTGTATGCGTGGATTTTTATCCACCTGGCAGGTTTGTTTATCCACAGGAGTGTGAGTGATGTGCTCTGTGGTGACCTCCGTGTAGCCGGCATGTCAGTCAGCAAGGGGAACTTCCAGCACCACCATAATCTCAGGGCTCTGCCCTCCCATGTGACATCATGGGCTGAATCATCATCCTTCAGAGTGTGTGAGAGAGAGAGTGTGTGTGTGTGTGTGAGAGAGAGAGAGAAAAAAAGAGAGTGTGTGAGAGAGAAAGAGAGTGTGTGTGAGAAAGTGTGTGTGTGAGAGAGAGTGTATGATAGAGTGTGTGTGTGAGAGTGTGTGTGAGAGAAAGAGAGAGTGAGAGTGTGAGTGTGTGAGAGAAAGAAAAGAGGGTTGTGAGAGTGTGTGTGTGAGAGTGTATGTGTATGTGTGAGAGTGTGTGTGAGAGAGAGGGTGTGTGTGTGAGAGAGTGTGTATGTGTATGAGAGAGTGTGAGAGAGTATATGTGTGTGTGAGTGTGTATAAGAGAGTGTATGAGACAGAGAGTGTATGTGAGAGAGTGTGTGTATGTGTGTGAGTGTAAGAGAGTGTATGTGTGTGAGAGAGAGACTGTGTGTGTGTGCATGCATACACATGCTTACAGAAAGAGATCACAGTTGTACAGACCTGCCAGTTCAGGCCATGTAGACCCACAGTCTGGATGCTGGGCAGAGCCGCGATTCGGGTCTGAAGGCCTCTGCGGCAGGGTTCCAGTTCTCCAGGGAAGTCAGTCTTCTCTGAAAGGCAAAGTCTCGACTGCCCTCATGTCGCTCCCCGAGTGGAGAACCAGAGCGTGTTTCTGTCTCTGGATCTACCAAGCATGCAGCGAGGCAGAAATCCTCCCGATCAGGACTGAGGCCTGAGATTAGCATGCAAGGAATGTGTGAGGAGAGGGACAGCCAAGGAATGAGGAAGATGTGTGTGAGGTGATGGACACAGATGTGAGAACGGGGCACAGGACCGGACAAAGTGAGTTCAGTGAAGCTTCCTCACTAGAGAAACGAGCTGCACCACACAGCGTCCTCCGACCTTGAGCTCACACTGTGTAGATGAACCCACAGCCAAGAGTGCTCGAGACTAGCTGAGAGCTAGCCGATCCCGCCAATGATGCCAAGCCAGTGAGCAGAACCCTGCAGCCCGCAGCCCACATGTGTGCTGGGGGGTACACATGCTGTACCTTTACACAGCGAGTTCTGGAGTGATGGGTAACTGAGCCCCCACAGCAGTGGTTAGTATTGGTTGTCATTACGGCAGGATCCAGGATGGGTAACTGATCCCCCTACCACAATGATTAGTATTGACTGTCCTCACGGCGGGATCCAGGATAGGCATCTGATCCTCCTACCGAAATGGTTAGTGTTGACTGTCCTTACGGCGGGATCCAGGGCAACCGTGGACACAGGCTTCCAGGACGTGTAAGCGGAACTTTATGGGTTGCACTGACTGAGGAGGAAGGCCTCACCCTGCCCATGTAGGAGCACCCGAGCTGGGGTTGAGGACAGTAACGAGGACAGAGAGAACCCTCCGGCTCTCTGTGCTTCCTGACAGTCGTGTCATGTGACCAGTGTGACCAGCTGTGCCAAGTGTCCCTGCCATCGTGTTCTTCCCCAACAGGACAGATGAACCCAAACTGCGAGGCGAAGCAGGCCTTCCCCTGAAAGCTTTGTCCCAGCCCTAAGAAAAACATCTAACACACTTACCCTCCAAGACAAGGGCGGCAAATCCAAACACTGAGCGGGAGAGACCAGTGGAGAGACGCAGCGGCCCAGGGACAGCCATGTGAGCTCCATGCGCCACGCTCCCTGGAGAACGCACACTCACTCCAGACACTCACACCTACAGAAATGCTGGCTCATCCCTGCCTGATCATTTCTTTAAGAAACAGAAAGCCCAGTTTTCACAAGAGAGACATCATTTTGCAAGTTCGTCTTGAAACAGCAGAACTGCAAACTCAGTTTACACTGAAGTAACATTTCCTCAAAGCCCACATGAAAAGCCCATGTGTGCTGGTGCAGTCTTGCACTCCCAGGCCCTGCGGGTGGAGAAAAGCAGGTCCCAGGGCTCTCTGGGCAAACAGCCCACCCTCACCAGCGATTGGCCCAGTTTCAAAAGCAATGTGTTTTTAAAACGTGCTGATAGCACCTGAGGAATGCCTAAGATTGGCCCCTCTGGCCTTCACACACATGTACACACACACTAACACACATGCATTCTCGCTCATACATGGAAACCACATGAGCTACCAGCAGGCTCTGCCACCCAGCAGCTGACCAGAACTTGATCCTCCTCAGAAAGGCAAAAGCAATCCACCAATAAGCTGACAGCAACCCCGTACCCACGTGCCACTGTGCAAAAAGGCCTGAAGCCTCCCACCCCCCGGCCACAACCTCAGGAGGCTGCGTGGACAGATGAGGGAAGACAGCATATACTTCTCCTAGCTTGGGGTGATAAATATCTCCGGTTTTTATGGGAATGAGATCTTTCTTCTCCATTATTTTTTCTAAGTGGTTACTGTTGGACATAGGAGACATATTGATTTTTGCACATTTATTTTGTAGCTGGCTGCCTTACTGAACTCTCATTATTTCTGATAGTTTTCCAGTTTCAATTTCCCAAAGGGAGGGGAGGTTGAAGTAATACGACAAGCTTGACAAAAGTACACAGTCAGCCCTCACTACAGTCTGTGTTCTGCAGGAGTGGGGAAGGGGAGACAGGAACACAAGTGCTGCCTGTGTGGAACCTATTTTCATCTACCCCAGCATCTCGGCACCCTGAGTGCTCACTGCACCTCCCAGGAGGTGTCCCACTGTCCCCTGGAGAGGCTCCCCACTGTCCCCTGGAAATGGAGATGGCTCCCCACTGTCCCCTGGAGATGGAGATGGCTCCCCACTGTCCCCTGGAGATGGAGATGGCTCCCCACTGTCCCCTGGAAATGGAGATGGCTCCCCACTGTCCCCTGGAGATGGTTTCCTACTACCCCCTGGGAGATGCCTCTCTCCAATGTGGTGAGGACAGTTCTGGAACCCAGACTCAGGGGAGCCCTCTGAGGGGCTGAGGGCTCTAATGTCCCTTGTTTGGGTGGCAGAGCCATCTGGGGAAGCCTCCTAGCCCTGCCTCCACCTATCGCTATGGCCTCCTCTGGGCATCTTGTGGCCTCTCCCTAAACCCTCCAGCCGGAGTGTCTACTGTTTGCAGGTGTAATGAGAATACACGAGGTCTCCTGGGTGCCCTCAGCTGTGCTCGGAGAAGCTTTGTTGTGCAGAGGGCAGTAGTTGCTGCGGACGCCCACAGCCAGAAAGGCTGACCATAGGCAACTGTGTGCTCAGCCCTGAGTATCTATAAAGTCAGATGCAGAGGCTCGGAGATGTCACAGACGAGGAAGCGAAGAGAAAGCAAGAGCCAGAGGACGGCGGGAAAAACTGAATTGCTGCCTTCTGGCCGAGGCATGTTGCACTCACTGAAGCTATGGCCACCTGCACAAGAACAAGCAAAGTCCTGGCGTGGACAGAGGAGGGACTCATGAGGACCTTCCCCTAACTGGGGGGGCTACTGGCAGCTGAAGTGTTGACGGGTTTGGCCACCGGAATGCTGTAGTACGTGGCCCCTTGTCTCACACGTGGGTGACACTAACTGTACATTGTGAAGGAGGAGGAGGAAGAGGAGAAGGAGACGGAGGCAGGAAGATCAGGAGCTCAGGATCCTCCTCCACTATATAGCGAGCTCAAGACCAGCCTGAGCTATGTGACACCATGTCTCAAAACAAACAGAACAGCAAGATGGCTCAGCAGCTGGAGGAGCTTGCTGCCAAGAATGATGACCTCAGTTTGACACCTGGAAGCCACTTGGTGGAAGGGGAGAACTGACTACTAAAATTTGACCTAAAATAGGTGACAGTATGCACGTAACCATCTAGATAGATGATAGATAATACATAGATGATAGATGACACATAGATGATAAATGATACATAGGTGATGGATAGATGATAGATGAATAGATGATAGATGATAGATAGATAGATAGATAGATAGATAGATAGATAGATAGATAGATAGATAGATGATAGAGGACAGGGAGATGATAGATAGATGATAGATGATACATAGATGATAAATGATACATAGGTGATAGATGATAGATGACAGAGAAATGACAGAGAGATGATAGATAGATAGATGATAGATGACAGACAGATAGACAGATAGATAGATAGATAGATAGATAGATAGATAGATAGATAGATAGATAGATGGATGGATGGACGGACAGATGTTTTCGAAAGGCTCTGGGGGCTGGGGAGTCTCCTGACCCTGGCTACAGACCCTCTAAACTGGAAGGAAGTTGGGCAAACCTCACTTGCAGCTGTGAAGGCAAGAACAATCACGGGGTGGAAAGGACTGCCCAGTGCCTCATGGGAAATGCAGCTGGAGCCAGCACCCTGCTCCACTGTCCAGAACTGAAGCTGAAAAGGGAGGGGAGCAGTGCTGGGTCCCCAAGGCCACTACAACACCAGGAAGACACACTATCCCAGGACAGAAGGGGGCAAGGACAAAAGACAGAAAGTCAGACTCCGGGACAGGTCTGAGGAGACCAGCCTCCTACTGTAAACCTGGTTGTTTCTAGAAAAAGCTGGGGTTGGGGGTGGGCACCTTAGTGGCTCATGGTCAAGGTGAGAGGCCCAGGGAGGAGTTGCTGGTGCAGGCCTGCCGGCTTGAAAGCTCACCTGCCCTGGTGAGCCTCCGGTCTACACAGGCCTTCCGAGGCGGGAGGCTCCTCGTCTGCTCGGGCCGCCAGCTGCCCAGAGCAGCAGGTTCTCCACTCCCAGCAAGACGGAGCCTCCAGCCCGACCTCAGGAAAGGAGAAAGGAGGGTTGACGGTTATCGGCCCTGCGACCTCCGTGACACACAGGCCTCCGCATTGCCAGAGTGTCACCTCTCACGGCCCCAGGGCTCCCTCAGAAGCCTTGGCCCACGGAGCAGCACAGTCTTGGCTTCCCCTCTCAGAGAAAGGTATTTAGTGATGGGGGAAGGGGCTCAGAGGCAAGAGCCCACGTGGGCTTGGGCAGACTGATTGATCTTCAGGGTGGGGTGGTCTGCCTGTTTCCACACAAAAACACAGAGGCAAAACTGGTGTGTGTGTGTGTTACTTTATTTTGGATTTTTCTAATTTCAGATCAACGAGATTACAGGTTTACAGTCACCTCAAATCAAATCAAATCTAAACATTGGGAGTTACTGTAGATTGGTGGGGTGAAGAAGGGGGGAGCTTTGAGACACGTGACTTTTCTGCGGCAGAAACTTAATGAGAAACACACCACATTCAGAACCGTCTAAGACTGGGCTCCCGCAGAGATAAAAGGTCACCAGAAGAGAAGGGGGGAGTCGGCGGGAGCCTGTGGAGCCGGGAGGCGGTTAGACTGGAAAGTAGGCCCGAATTTCATCTCGCTATCGCTCCGATAGTCTAAACTGATTATTTTCTGTGAATGCCAGACGTGAAGAGCCTTCACAGAGGAAGCTCAGACATCACAAATCGACCCAAGCCGTCTGCACTGGGGCAGGAAAGGGGACTTTGCGATTCCAAGACCGTAGGGGGAGCCGGGGCAGAGGCCAGGAGAGAGGCCCGGCTGCACATGCCTCCCTGCTGGCTGACAGCCGCAGGGCAACAGCCAGCACTGCCCGGGTCAGCGACGCACGCTGGACACTTCCGGCCTGGGCATCCCCAGAGGGAGAGAGTGGGCAGCCCGCAGCCCACCACGAACTGTGCAAGGCCGAGACCTCAGCCGCTTTCACTGAAGAGCGGATGCACAGGGCCGGGACTGAGTGCGGTTATCAGGAGGCTGGTTCACCCAGCCCCACCCCCAACCAGTGCCAGGGCCTGTGCCCAGGGACTCCCACCTCAAAGCTCCTGTGCCCCAGTCTGCGTCTGCACCAACCCTAAGGACACTCACCCCTCCCTCACACGCTGTGCTCCTGGAAACAGGCTTCATGCACACATCCTAAACTGCCAAGCCAGCGTTCAAAGGCTCACATCCACACACATTCACACGCGCGTGCGCCCACACCATCCTAGCTGTTCGTGCCTACACCCAAGGACCAACTATAGATGCCACGGCAGTGTGACTCTGCCTGCACTACGGGTCACTACCAGTCCCTGGGGACCAGGGGCCTGGCAAGGCCTTTCCAAGAGAAGGAGACAGAGAGTGAAGCCCGCGGCAGCCAGGCCCTGCTCTGTGCCCTCAGCTTCCAGAGCTTCACGTGCTGCTGCGCCAAGACCTGCCCTGCCCCTTGAGCGTGTCTCCCTTTGCTTGGTGCCCCTAAGGGGCCCACTCGCCTCCCCGCAACACCTCTCCCCGCGGTGACCCGGAGGCCAGGGGCTGCACCTGACCCCACTGGTGTGGCAGCTTGCTTCGGGGACTGTCCCAGACATCTTCTTCAGGTCACCGCCTTTCCCGGGAAAGACTAGAGGCAGAAGGCCACGGGGGCTGGTGTTAGTGGCCCGCGCAGGGAGGGGGAGCCACAGGTTCTCCCTGGGGAAGGCAACCCTGGTCGCCAGCCTGCGCGGCGTCTGAGCACCACCTCGTGGCTCGTGCTGGCCATGGCGCCCACCGCGCAGGCCCTGCCTCTGCTTGAGGGTGAAATGGATACTTCGAGAAACAGCTCATCGGCGCCCCGGCCCTCGGCCCTCGGGTCCACCTGCCCCTACCGAGCCGCATCCACGCATCCTGCGTGCAGCAGCCTTACCCCCGGCCGTGCTGATGGGGCGCCGCTCTCGCTCCCCGGGAAAGCCAGGAGGACTCTCGGACGCGCCAACGGCAGCGTGGGAAGAAAACAAGCCGCGGTGTCCAAAGACTTGGGCTCTAATACCTCCGGGGCGGGGGCTTGGGCAAGCCTCGGAGCACACACTTGCCCCGCCCTGACGCCGCACCCGGGTGTGGTGCATTTACTGAGTGCACGCGACTCGCTCAGGGCCTGTGCTGCCCTCCCTCGCCCTGCTGAAGCTGCGGCCCATCTTCCTTCCCGCTGGCCACTCCTGATCGGTCCCCTCGGTCTGCCATCAGGTGAACAGGGAGCCCCACCCCTGGACTTTGTGTCCAGCACGGGGTCCCGCCAGCACACGGCAGGCACGCCCAGCCCACGCCGACTCACCCGGACACAGAGCGAGGAGAGCGCCCTCCGGTGGCGGGAGGGTGCAGGTCTGCGCTTCCCCCGCAGCTGCCTGCTCCGCTGCCCTCCTGAGAGGCGGGCACAGGCTCTGCCCACCCCTGGGCCCTGCAGCAGCACGCTCGGGCACACTGGCAGCTCGGAGGACACAGCGGGCTCTGGCAGCTGGAGCCAGGGAAGTGGCGGGATGCAGGAAGGGGGGTGGGATGCTGAGAAGCCCCTCTGCCTCTCAGGGCCTCCTGGGGAACTTGGCTGGACCTGTCCTAGCTGACCCGGCGGCCAGCATCGCCCTGGGCTCCTGGAGGAGCCCTGGAGGCACGGCTGCAGCTCAGCCACGCTCTGCCTCATGGGAGCCAGGCCAGAGCTACCCGGAGAAGCTGCGGATACAAACAGCTGGCAAGACCTTTGATTCTTGACTAACAAGTTTGCAAAACCTGTGAGCAGGACAGAAAAGATGGCGCAGCAGGTGAAGGTACTTGCTGCAGGCCCGGCGACCCGAGTTCAACCCCTGAGATGCACTCAGACCCAAGAGTTGACCTCTGACCTCTCACAAGCGCAATACAACAACAGCAACACACACACGCTCGCACATACTCCATTTTCTTAAAAATATAAGTAAAAAAATATATAAATAAAAATTGCGACATCCGGCTGACTTCTTTCCAGCTAGCGTCTCCGAAGCCAATTCACCATCTCATGCCTGGGGCTGCGGACGCTGGAGGAAAGGCTGCTAAGGGCCCAGGGAAGAGGCTGCGCCTCTGGGCTCCGCCCAAGATAACTCCTTTGAACGAGCTGGGCCGTCCCTGGGGGTTCTAACTGGCTCCCACTCAGGTTTCGGCTGATCACTTAGGAAAATGCTCCAGGCTCATTCCGTTTTCCAATCTTGTACCACTTTAATGAAAATTTATTACCAGCAGCTTTCTGAACTGGAAAGGAAGAAATTGAAACTGCACATCTGTGTATAAGTGAACAGGCGTGTGGACTTTGTGCATTCTTTTTTAGGTGAAATGGCCGACTTAGGCTTATGAAAATGTGTACGGGTCTCCAGCTGTACACGGGGAAAAAGCGCCAACAGAAATAGTGAGTAACGGCGGTGAGATGTGAAGGAAGGGCCCAGGACAACCTCCAGCAGGATGGAAGCATTAAGTTTACAGTCAGAGTTCTGGGGCCAAGAGGGAGCTCAGCCATCTAAGTTCAGTCCTTAGGGCCCTTATGTAAGGAGAGAGAGAGAGAGAGAGGGATACAGGGAGACAGAGACAGACAGACAGAGAGGAAAAGAAAAGAAATCCGGTGTTGGTGGCACACGCCTTTACTCCCAGTGCTCAGGAGGAAGGCAGATCTCTGTGAGTTCCGGTCCAGCCTGGTCTACAAAGCAAGTTCCAGGACAGCCGGGGCTATTAAACAAAGGAACCCTGTCTCAGGTTTTAAAAAAATTAGACCATCATAGATGTGAGAGTGTCCATCTGTAATCCAAGCACTCCTCCCTGGCAGACAGGAGGACAGCTGGTTTATAACAAACAAGTCAGCAGCAGGAGGGACTGCCTGGGACTCCAGCTCCAGGGATCAGGGCCTGCAGGTCTGTGTGTGTGTGTGTGTCTGTGTGTGAGCATATGTTTGTGTGCGAGTGTATGTGAGCGTATGTACATGATTGTGTGTGTGTACACACACACATGCACATACGCCCCCAATCCAAAGACATGACTTAAATCCAAATGCCGGGAAGGTGTGTCTGATCTTCTGACCTTGCCACCTGAAGCTGTCATCAACAAAGGTCACGTTGTGCTCAGGTAACACACCACCCAGGTAGGAGGAAATCTCACTTTCATAAGTTTACAGTTGTGTGTTGGGCCAACCCCACAGCTGTTCCAGGCCACACGCAGCCACTGGGCCGTGGCTTGGACACACTGGGCATCACTTGGGCTCTTGGGGTAGCCCGGGTCTCATCCTTGGCGTCACTCATCTGACAAGTGAGAGTGAACTGAGGGGAGCAAGCCGCCCTTGGGTGAGGCTGGGGCCTGACACAGGCTGCCCTGAGCTAGCCTGTGCCTTCCTGGTGCAGCCAGGAACAGTGGCAGTGGAAGCTCACAGCGCCTGTGGCCCCCTCACCGGGGGAGCTGATGCCCACTCCAGCCTCCTGCACACACATGCATATACACATGCATGCACTCACACACACATGCACACACACACAATTTAACAGGTACATCTCGAGAGAATGACCTGTCTGCACTCTGATCTTTATTCTGCGGCAGCGCGGCTGTGCGGAGCAGCAGACACGGAATGGCTCCCCTGTGGCACACGCACGCCCGCCCCGCCCTCCACCCCCTTCTGTAGCTCACATATAGTACTACGTTGCCATGTCGATCACTTGTGAATTTCCCTCAAGACGCAGTCCTGCCTTTTCATCTGCAGTTCTCAAATAACAAGGGTAACAAGGACACACAATTAAACCAACAAACAAGACGCAATTCTCTTGGAAGCAAAACAAAAATCTGAACAGGTTGTACAACTGGTTCAAACAGGTTTATCCCTCATTAGCCATCGAGTGAATGCAAATTAAAGCCCACGGTGAGACAGTGAGATGGTGAGAGGCGCCTCCGCAGTCAGGAGGAAAGTCAAGCTTCTGGCTGGGCTGGGGCTGCTCCTCGGAGGGCCTCGGGCCTGGTGCTGCAGCCGGGCACTGGCCATGCTCAGGGTCATCATCACAGAGGGGGAGCGGCTTCTGGGTCTTACCAACCATCATGTTGTCAGGCTGACGTCTGGATGTTCACTTTATACTCGAGGTCATTGCTGCCCTGAGCCTTGGCCAGGGAAGCTCTGCCTGCCCTGGGCCCCAGCAGGTGCGGAGGCACAACTGCCCGAGCTGAGAATACAATACGGGGTGCTGGGTGCTCAGCCCTGTGTGCTGGGTGCTCAGCCCTGAGTGCTCAGGGTTAGCACCTGGAAGAGGAAACTCAGAATGCAGGACCTGCCGGGCGTGGGGTGCACGCCTGCCGTGCCAGCACGGGGCGGTCGGGGGTAAGTCCCGGTTTCAGGCCCGTCTGCTCTGCACAGCACTTTCTGGGCCAGCCAGGCTTCCTTCCACTGTGTGCATCTCAGGTGTTGAACTCGGGTCGCCGGGCCTACAGCGAGTGCCTTCACCTACTGAGCCATCTTTTCTGCCCTGCTCACAGGTTTTGCAAACTTGTTAGTCAAGAATCAAAGGTCTTGCCAGCTGTTTGTATCTGCAGCTTCTCCGGGCAGCTCTGGTCTGGCTCCCATGAGGCAGAGCGTGGCTGAGCTGCAGCTGTGCCTCCAGGGGAGCCCAGGGCGGTGCTGGCCACTGGGTCCATCCAGGGCTGTGTGAGGGGTTGCCACTGAGTTAGGTGATGAGGAAGCACCACCCTCTGGGCTGCCACCATCCCCCAGGCAGGCCACACCAACTGCTTGAGGGTGGGGGACGGAGCTAGGCACTAGCAGCAAGCAAGCGAGCACACGCTCCTTTCTCTGCGCTCTTGGCTGTGGGCACGACATGACCGGCCTTTCCCACAGAGATGGGGTGACCTGGAACGGTAAGCAGAAGTTAAACCCTCTCTTCCGGGAGTTGCTTTTTGTCCGAGAACTTTGTAACTGAAACAGAAGCAAGCTTAGGACCAGCTCCTCAGGCACTGGGTAGGGTGAGGGACTCACTGGAGACCAACTCCGGAAGGCACCTTTTCCAACCCAGCGGATGTTGTTAGGGTTTTGTTTCTGGGAGACTCCCAGCAGAGGGCCTCAGTTTCTCTCCAGCTATTGACTGAAGGTCCCCCAGCTCCATACCGCGTGGGCCTCTCCATCCTTGCGCTGTTCAGCAGATATGTGCAGTAGCCACAGCGGCCAGGAGAGGGCGCTGAACCCCTGGACCGAGAGTTACAAACGGTTGTGCGCTGCCGTGGGAAATCAAACCAGGCTCTTCTGCAAGCTCAGCCAGCGCTTCACCTCCAAGCCGGCTCTCCAGCCCGCACAGAGAACTTCTTATGTGTTCGGGGGTGTGGCTGTGTCCATTTGCTTTGCTTGGAGAACATTTAATGCAGGCATCAGAAAGAGGAGCCGTTGGGACAGGGGTCGGACGCCACTCCTAATACCACGGGGAGAGCGTGCAGGCAGACACTGCGCCGTGCGCTCACAGCCCTTTCCGCATGTCAGTCAGAGGAGACGGCTCAGGGAGGGGCCTCTGCTCAAAGATGTGTTGGAACTTTGAGCGGGAGCAACTTTGAGCCTGACAGCCCGAGTTCAATCCCCTGGACCCCGCAAGCCGTCCCCTCATCTGGTGTGCGCTGTCCAATATGTGCATGTGTGCACACACGTGAATACGTAAGTGCCCGGTGCGAGGCTTTCCCGGTTATTACCCTCATTAAATACAGAGCCCTCGGGCGGGCATCCTCCTGTGCAGTCCCCCAGCGCACACACCATTCAAACAGTGACACTCTGTCGGGGCTGGAGAGAGGCCTGCCCACCTCGGCCCCGCTCGAGGGGCCAGGTGCCAGGGGAGCAGGATCAGAGAGCCGGGAGGAGGGAGAAAAGCTCCTGGAAGCACACCGCGAGCCCGGAGCAGGGCACCGCGCTGCGAGGTTGAAAAAAAAATTTAAATGGGAAAGAGCTTCAAAACGGACAAGGAAAGACAGTTTGCAGCAGCCCTGGCACCTGGGAGCAAGGCCAGTCTCTTCCGGTGAGAACTAACGTCCACCAGCAGGAAGGTGGAGGTGCGTGAGGAAAGACGCGGATGTCCGTTCTTGTGCCAGTGTGACGCTGGCCTCCCAAGCTCCCTCTCCCCCTCCTGATTCCCGTCACTCCTGTTCCTCCCCACAGGGTACCCCTTCCCTCCGCCTGGCCGCTAGGGGATTTCCCTAGTGTGAGTAGGTAAATTTTTCATTGATTGGTTGGGACTGATCTAGGGGATATGGGGTGGGGGTTCATGGAGTGCCAGGGAACAGGGTGTGCCCAGGTAACAAAGGGTGCTAACACTGACTGCCTGGGTGACAATATCATTTTGACTAGCTAACAAAGCGTTTCTAACCTTTGACTTGATTGGTCATGGGCTTGGGGACTTTTCAAGGCGCCTACTAAATTATTGTTTCTGGTTTTCAGGGAGGTCATTGGGTTATTGTATCCTGTTTTCATGGACTGTATGTTTGTTTCCTGAGAAACAGAAACTCAGGCCTGTTCAGTCTGAGGCCACATTTGAAGCCTGTCATGGAGTCAGACTGGCTTGTTAAAAACCATTCTCCTCAGCGGCTCCTTTCCGGTGTGCTACTTTTTGTCTTAGTTTTGTTTTTTTTTTTTTGTGCCGTGTAGCCTAGAACAGCCTGGAACTCATGCTGTAGCCCATGCTGGCCTCAAAGTTATGATCCCCCTGCCTCAGTCTCCAGAGTGCTGATATGGGAGGGGTGTGTCTCCATGACCAGTTTAGGATCTAGTTAGACTCCTTATCCTGGAGTTACTTATTTATGACAGGGTTTCACTACATAGCTGGCCCTGGCTGGCCTCCCAAGTGCTGAGATCAAAAGTATGCGCCGTACCAGGCCTGGCCCTGCGGACATATTTATAAATGAAATTATATGCTTTCTGACATTTACACCAAAATAGCATCCAGATTACCACACAGCAATAAAAAACGTGCATGGCTCCATGGACAAATATTACCAAGAAAGCTAAGTTAAAGTAGACATGGGGACAGAGAGATGGCTCAGAGGTTAGGAACACTGCCTGCTCTTCCAAAGGTCCTGAGTTCAATTCCCAGCAACCATTTGGCTCTTCCAGTGTGCGTGCACACATGCAGGCAGAACATTGTATACATAATAAACACATGAGTAAACAAATCTTAAGGAAGTAGGTCTTTCTGGTCTGTGGGTACGGCTCAGTCAGTGCAGAGCTCACTGCAGGCATGAGGAACTGCACACCTATAGTCAGCCTCTGAGAGGGCTGGAGGCGGGAGGGTGAGGAGCTCAAGGTCACCTTCTGCTTCTTGGTGAGTGTGAGAGGAGCCTGGACTGCATGAGACCTGGTGTCAAAACAAAACAAAACCAGAGAGTGAATTGGTATCTATAAGTTGCAAGATACAGAGCTGTCACGCCAGCACCCCAAGTCTGAGGTCAGCTCAGGCTACATGGTGAGGCCCTGGCTCAAAGGAAAGACGCCAGCAGAGAGCACCAACCAGAAGCTGAAGACTAGCTGGGCTGCGGCACAAGGCTGCGGTCTCCTCCTCGCTGGGTGGTGGAGCAGGAGCGGGCATTCACGGGCAGCCTGACCTACAGGAAAGCCTGGGTCCAGGGAGGGGGGGAGGCTAGACCAGAGGACACACTCAGTACATATGACGCCCTTCATGAGAAGACCAGGAGCAAACACCCAGCCTTTCACCCCCTCACGGGGAAGCCATGCTGGGACTCAGGAGTGGCCCTTCCTGGATCTTGCTACAAGGGGACGTGTGTGACCTGGGCTGATGGAAGTGATGTCCTGCTGTTCAAACTCTTCAGTCTCTGTGTGCAGGGCCTGGAGAGAGGGCTCAGGGGTCAGGAGCACCGGCCGTTCCCCACAGCAGCCACGGCCACCAGGAACTCCAGCTCCAGGGGGCCTGATCTTCTGGCCTCTAGTGGGCACTGGCAAGTCTGCGAGCACACACCCGTGAGCACATGTGAGCACACGTACACATCACCAGAGGGTTTCCTGAGACTGGAGGGTGGCCCCAGCCACGGTCACGGGGATGGGCAGGACATGTCGACTGAGGATAGCAGCCCCCGCTCTGAATTCCCTCCATCCTCCTGGTGTTGTTCGAGGCTCAGCTCAGACACCGGGCAGGGTTCTCCCAGTGTCTGGTCTGTCAGTCAGTGGACTGGATAAATTGTGTGCAGTTGGCTGGCACACTGCAGCTATTTGCTGTCAAGAATAATTTAGTAGAACTATAAAACACAATTCAGTTTCTATCTCATGCTCCAACTAATGTACAGATAGATATGAATCATCTTTATTTACTCACCAGGGCGGGGCTCCAGACGAGACTGGACTATATCCAGGCCATCTCCCATAAAGCCGCTGACTGGCAGCAGCAAGCTGGCTCTGTGTATGAAAGTACCGCCATGAAAGCTGGATGACTGGGATTCAAGCACCAGCACCCATGTGAGCAGCCAGGAGAGCAGTGTGCCTCTGAGGCAGAGGGAAGAGGATGCAGCTCCCAACAGCCCAGCGGCAGACACAACAGGAGAGACCCTGCCTCAAAACAGAATTAAGGAGAGAACTGACTCCCCGAAGCTTTTCTCTGCCCTCCATAAGTGTGTCATGGTATGTGTGTGCTCACATCACCCACACAAGCATGTCTTAATTACAAAATAAAACATAACCAACAGAAACCTGGTGAACACGAAGTGGTCGCTATCTATCTCATCGCTGATGGAATCTCATGATGTGTGTACCAATGCCTCAGGCCATGACACATTTAGACATGCTGTATCTGTCCATCTTTCTGGGGCTGTAATAAAAAATCCAAGGACAGTTTATAAAGAGCGTATTTAACTCTGGTTCTGGAGCTACTGATCTGGCCTGTGGTGGGGGCCACCTTGGCTACATAACAGCAGGGCAAACGGCATCAGGGCAGGAAGTCCTAGGGAAGGAAGAGGCTGACTCTCCTGAGAACTATCTCCTGGCAACACACACTAACCCCTTCAGGGGACAGTGTCCCCAGTGACCCCTCCAGGGGTCCAGTGTCCCTAGTGACCCTGGTACAGGAAATCAGTGCTCTGGAAAAAAGCTCAGGGGACAGAGGCAAGCCACATAACCCACAGCAAACACCCATCACTTCTATGAAGTATATAAATAACACCAATTCAATAATTGTAAAAGGAACTTTTATTCTCCTGATTCAGTTGTCTTGGAGGCTTCCTGCCTCCGTCTCCTGACTTAGGCCTAGTCCTGGAAGCTTCTAGTCTCTGTTCAATCTAACCTAGGCCTACAATGTTTTCAGCCTCTGAGACTCACTACTGAATAAGCTCACCCTTGTTCTTTCTGAGCTCTGGGCTGGCTGGTTCAACTCAGCTGTTCTGGCTCAAACTCCTCTCTGACTGATTCAATCTGGCTTCTCTCAGCTTCTGACTGAACTGCTCTGCTTGACCTCAAACCAAGTCCAGCAACCTGTTCTAATCTTCTGACTCCTCCTCCTTCTCTGGCTCATTCTGTCTAGCTTGTTCTCCCTTCAACCTGTCTCTGTAAAACACTCCCGGTAAAAGTCCCCTCTCTCTGCTCCCTTCTCTCCTCTCCGTTCTCATGAGAGTTGGGCGTGTCCTACTCTTTCAAATCTTTCTCTGATTTGTCACCTTCCCTGCCACTCAATTACACATCACTTTCAAACAGATGTGCTTCCTTCTACTAACTTTACCTTCATTGTTTGGGATTAAAGGCGTGTGCTAGGTGTGTCTGCATTCCAGCTGGATCACAGAGTGAAGAGCTCACAGGGTCTCCAGGGGGGACAAGCCAAACTCTCCTGTCATACCGTGTATCCAGCCAAACAAATTTCGCCTCACGCCATCTTTATCTGTTTCCATGGGTGCTGCTGTCGTCTCAAAGAACTGTCAATTCAGAAATGGAAGAGACACCCTGCTTACTTTCACTCTTCTTAGAAATATAATTTTCTCAAAATGTGGCCAAAGGTAAAATGGAGCTGTAAGCGATGCCAAATTCTGCCCTTCCCACCAAGAATCCGGAAAGTCTGTGCTTGCCAGTTCCCATGCTATTTGCCCCTTCCCCTTTAAGAATGTCACACAGGCATACATTGTATCTTGATAATAGTCAGCCCCAACCCCCCCAACTCCTCCCAGATCCACCCTTCACCCTCACCAACCCAGTGTCCTGTCACCTGTGTTATCTCCTCCAAACCCAACCTGTGCTGCTCATGGTTCAGCGACTAGGGACCACACCCTTACGGAAACCCAGTCTCTCCCCGAGGAAGCACCCACTGTCCATAGCGCCTCAGCTAGTTGAGTGGCCTGAGATCCCGTGTAGGCCACCACAGCAGCCATGGGGTCGTGACTGCATGGTCCTGTTCCTCCCTGGCCTCCGTGACCTCTGGTTCTGACAAACTCTCCACACTCTTGAGTGTGGCTGAGAACGCGCCTGTGTTCATTCTCTTCACTTGGACCAGCTGCGGGTTTCTGCCTTAACCTCCATCCCCTGCACAAAGACCCTTCCCTGATGCAGTCTGAGAACTGCACTAATGTGCAGGTAGAGATAGATGAGCTCAGCGGGCAGTTTGAACCCTGGTTCAGCTCACCTCCTGGATCCCCTGAACCTGGTCTGCGGCCAGGTGTGTGGTACGAAGCATGCCTTTCCTCCAGCGGAACCAGCCTTAAAGCCAGTCAGAAAGCAGCTGGTAACACGGCCCACTGCTGCTCCCAGGAGCCATCTTGCCATGCTCTCAGTTACTGTAGCTCAGTGTTCACAGCGGGCTAGCACTGTTGATGACCTGACCCCACCTCACCCCACCCCACCCCACCCCCGGCAGCCTGCACAGTGCCTTCCCAAACCTCGAAAACCAGCCAGCAAGAAGTAAGCCTCCTGCTGAGCACAATTTGATTTGCTCAAGTCCTGGGGCCCAGGTGCCAGCAGCTTTTCTGCAGAGCTGATCACAGCTCAATTATCACTTACCCTGACCGCATCCACAGTGCGGAACTCAGGACCTACCTGTTCCTCCCCTGGCTTCTTTTCAGACTCCCCAGCACCAGCCACTGTGCAGAGCCACCGACCTCGGGAGAGTCGGTGTGTTGGAAACCGCGCCTTCCTGTCTTGTGAGAAAGCCAGCTCTCTGAAAAGGAGTGTGTTCTGGCTTCCTCTAACAGTGGGTCTCACCTCAGCGGGCTCACAGAACTAAATCTGAGTCACAAAAAACAATAGCAACAGCAAATATTTTCTGAGTTCAGTGACCAAAAAGTTAATCTCAAATGAAATGTGTAATAAGTCCAAGGCTTCTCCACCCACGTCGTAATGTATGACTTCACTGCAGTGAACGCGGTATGTGCACTTTGCATGACAAAACCCCAGAAAGCAGAGGCCTGGAGAGGTGGCTCAGTGGTCAAGGGCACTGGCTGCTCTTCCAGAGGACCTGGGTTCAATTCCCAGCACCCACATGGCAGCTCAAAACTGTCTGTAACTACATGAAATAAAAATAAATAAATCTCCTAAACTCAATACTTAAAGTGTCTGTGGAGAGAACCCACAGGTTGCAGGAAACCTTCCCAGCCGTCCCCAGATGGCTCAGTGGGTAAAGGTACTTGCTGCCTACCATGACAACCTGGGTTCAAGCCCTGAGCCCAAAAGGTAGAAGGTTGTCATCTGACCTGCATACACCCTCTGTGGCATACACTTACACACAAAAATGAGGGGGAGTGGGGTAAAATAAAATGGATACACACAGGACACTGATCTTTTGAGGACACATCCACGATGGATGAAGTAAAGATGAAGCAAACTCTGAACGGATGGACGGACAGACTTGTGGTCAGTGTCTGCCACACACCTGCAGGCACTCCCAGAGACCAGAAGACCGGCTGCCCTGGAACTGGAGTTCCAGGAGGCTGGGAAAAGCCCAGCAGGGACTCTGGGAACCAAACTTCGTTCCTCTGGAAGAGCAGCAGGCACTGTAGACGATGGAACACAAAGATGCAGCCCAGGCTGGCTCCCAGCTAATGACATTCCTGCTTCCGCCTCTATCAGCACATCCTACTGGTAACGAACACAACCAGCTCAGTGAAAAAACTTCCACAGGCGAATCTTGTTTGCTGACACTCTGCGCTCCCACTCAGGTGTTCAGGCGTGGGGCTCCTTTCTTCCACCAGTGTCTGCAATGGAAGCCTCACCACTCCCAATACTTATTTCCTTCATTACATATTTATACGGGCCACAGCCTGGCCATAGGAGTCCTCCGGCCTTTCGGATGACTGACAGCTAGTCTGAGGCGAGAGGAAGCTAACTCACCAGAGGCCAAGCGGTTTGGAGCATGGCTGGTGCCCCCGGCTCCATGCCCTGCCTTCTGGCCGTGGATGAGTAGCACCTTAGAAGCCAAGAGGACAGCATGAGCGCTGGGACCTTGCCCTGTGTCACTTAAGCCTCCAGGGACGCTCGGGCTCCGTATTTCCGTGACGGCCCAGAGACACCCCCACCCAGGAGCCTTCTTCATCCCTCGCAGGGGTTGCTGCGCGCTCACGGGGCGCCTCTGAGGGGCACAGGGATGGTCGGCGCCCCGGTTGGCAGGAGCGCCCCCAGGGGACCAGTGCACTGCGGGGCACGGGGCTCCCACAGCGGACGCCCGCTGCGGGCTGGGAACGCAGAAGGTCCCGCCTCTGACCGGGCACGGGCCGCAGAGAGCCAAGGACCAACTCGCCCGCCACGCCGCCGGCCCGGAAGCGCGCGTGCGCACGGGCCGCTCTAGGCCGTCCGGAGGCCTCGTCTCGGTGGGAACGCCGCCCGCCCGCCTGACGTTCTGCTGAGTAGGAGGGGCTGTTGCGTGGCTCAGGGCGCGTGCGCACTGGGAAGACAGGTGGAGCACCGAGCCCGAAACTCCGAGAGTAAATTATCCAAGTTCGCTATTTCTCTGGCACCAATTTTAGATAGCGACATTGATTGGGGGGGGAGTGTCACACCTCCGCAAATAAAGCCTGGGCCGTTAGTGTGCGGTTTTTCACGCTGATGCGGCTGGAAAAATGACTCGGCCGGGGTCAGCAAAAAGCACCCAGGTGGCTCAGTTCAGCTCCAGCCAGTAAGACGCCCCCTCTGAGCTGCCCTCACGAGCATAGCCACACTTTCAAAACCCTCTCCTAGCCTGCCGGCACACATGCAGGCAGAACAGCGTAAAGAACAGATAAATCTTCAAAAGAATTTTTAAAAAGTATTTTAATGATGGGGCTGGGGAAATGGCTCAGCAGTTAACAGCACTCCCATGGTGGCTCACAACCATGTGTAACTGGTGTTCCAGGGGCTACACCTCAGACACCTGGCACTTGTGGTACAGTCCCAAAAATTTTCATTTGCATAAAAATGATAGCGCAGCCAGGCAGTGGTGACACCACCTTTAATCCCAGCACTCGGGAGGCAGGTGGATCTCTGAGTTCAAATGCAGCCTGGTTTACAGAGTGAGTTCCAGGACAGCCACGGCTACAGAGAAACCCTGCCCCCCCCCCAAAAAAAAAAGCAGTAAAAATAAGGCAAAAAATTAGAGCTTATGTCTAATTGGGCATGGTGGCACACACCTGTAATCTCAGCACTTCAAAGGCCTAGTCAGAGATCAGAAGTTCAAGGCCAGCGTGGACTACCTGAACCCCGCTTCAAACAATTTTTTTGTGTTTAATCAAGAAGGAAAAGCAGGTATGGTGGTTGAGAATGTATACTGAACGATAGTTAAGGCAGGAAGTCCTCTGGAGCTCAGGAGTTGGAAGCCGTAAAGGAAAATAGAGACCTCATCTTCTGAAAGGTAGCTCAAGTCCTCTGCAGTCCCCAAGTTAGGAAATCCTTAATCTTAATTCCAACCACCAACCCCTCACTGTAGTAACCAAGCATGCTTCTAAAACAGACTCCAGGCTCTTCTGCTAAACCCATCCCATCTGCTCTGGTGCCCAATCCACTTTCGAGTCCTTTTCAATTCCCAACCCTGGGAGAAACCTGCTACCTAACCTCTTGGTGGTTGAAATACCTGTTCCAGCCTCACCCATGTGTACATCAGGATCCCCGAATGGCAAGGCTGGAGATCCTCCACGCTGTCCACCTTTCCCAGGAAGACGCAGGGTACGGGTAAGCTGCTGGTTAATCAGCAGTTTTTTCTACTTAATTCTGTGGGGTGAGCTCAGAGTAATGTAATGAGAAAATGAGTAGAGAATGAGAAAATCTCTGTCCCTTTCTCATAATCCTAACCCTGGTGAGACAAACATACTTAAGTATGAGCCCATGATCAAGTTTGTGAGATATAGGGCCACCACACTCCTGATGACAGCTGGCCAAGGTGCCTGGACCTGTGAGCATCTTCAACTTCCTCCCCACCCTGCAAGCCAATCAGGGCTGTCCCAACTGAAGTACCAGTTCTTACATGGTGAACCACCTCATGGTTCACTGGTCACTTCTTTTCAGGGGCCCTACGCCTGCCTTAACTATGCAGCTCTGGCTGGCCTGCAACAGCCCCTACACCCACTTTTGATTTTCAAGATGGTTTCACAGAGTAGCCTTGACTAGTCTAGAACTCTATGGCTCTGCCTCCGGAATGTTGGGCCTCATGCCCCTAAGAGCTACTTTCAGTACTGCACTACTTCCTAGGCGCAGCAGGAATCCCACCCTCAAGTCTTCCACCTGCCACCTCAGGGGTGGACCCAGAGCCCACTAAGCAGCTAACACAATGGTCTCCTTAACCCAAGTCACTTCCAACTTCTACCCCAGCACCCCACCCAGCTTAGCTGCAAAAAGCCCCCAGTTTGCTGGGAATAATCCCACAAATTATCTCCCCTGCCCCTACTTCCTATACAATTGACCCCCTCTGCTTTTTTGGATTCCACTCCATCCTTTCACAAGGACCAAGCTTCTCTCCAACCAACTCCTAGAAACATCCCACAAAACACAGGCACTCTCAACCACTAACTATGGCCCAGCCCCACTGTCTTTGAAGAATTGCAGTAGACTGGAATGCCACCTGTTTGTGGGAAATACGCTTATTGGTACAAGGGACAGGGTCAACTTGACTACTTAAGTACTAAGGCCTGGGTAGTGTGAATTTTCATTACAGACCCACCAGCGTTCTACTGCCCACTCGGCGACAAGCTTAGAACCCACACATGAGATTTGCCAATATGTCAAAAAAGCTTTATTCCCTGTGCGGCCTCACGCTTTCTTGCCAGCTGCCTTTGGAGCAGCTGCTTTCTGGGCTGGGGCCTTCTGACCCTTCTGACCCTTGGCAGGAGGCGCTGCCTTCTGACCTGCAGCCTTTTGGGCAGGGGCCTTCTTGCCCGGTCCTGTTGCCTTCTTGGCTGGGACTTTAGCCTTGGCAGCAGCCGCTGCTGCTGCTGCAGCTGCCGCGATGGCAGCCTTAGCAACAGGTGCCTTTTTGGGAGAAGCTTTCAGGATAGCGGCTCTTTGAAGTTTCTTGACTTCCGTCTTGATTATTCTGTTTCTCTGCAAAAACACAGGAAGACCATTGGCTGCAGGCTCAAACATAACTTGCTTTATGCCCATTGTTAAAAAAAAATAATTAAGCTGCTTCTTTTATACAACTAAATTAACCAAGGATAGTATTTCCTAGCCAACAACTCAGGTCTCAGGCCTGCACTGGGTACTTCTGCCCACCACGCTCTCTCGCCGGCCCCGACGTCAACAATAATCTAAGAAAACTATAGTTCAAGCACCCGCAGAACCATCAAACAGGGAATGGCTACTGTTCCCTTATTAGCCTGCATCAAATAAAAAACATACACCTGAAAACTTACCATTTTCTTTGCTTTCATGACTTTGAAACGATCAAAATCTGTCATCTTGGCTTTCTGTTGAAAGAATAAAGTAGAGAGCTCTCTCCTGTCATGTGTCAGCACACATCCCTCCCCCCAGAACACAGAGGCTGTGCACCATTACCCTTTCTCTGGCATCAATCTTTTTGGCCCATCTTGTGGCGGCCCATTTTGTATTGATGTCTGCCTTCTCCCAAGCTTTTCGTACATATTTCTGACGCGCACTGTGGAGAGCAAGACCACATATGAGCCAATCAGCTTTATGGCAGGTCAAGTCAAAAAAAAAAAAAAAAAAAGAAAAAATTCAAAGATTTGAAAATCACCTCTGAGCACATCTGCTGCCTCTTACATATGTGTACATAAAGCCATGTCCTTCCTTTTAGCAAAGCTACTCCTCACACTGTTTATATTTTAACCACCAACCTGGCCAAGTTATTTTTTTGAGACAGTTTCTCTGTGTATAGCCCTGGCTGCCCCCAACTCAAGAGACCCACCAGCCTCTGCCTCCCAAGTACGGGATTAAAGGCATGCTATACCTCAGACAAATTTCTTAACCACCAGAAACTTTATTACTGCTTTGAACCCTAAAGATTTGCCTGCAAAGTGACTGCTAACACCCCACCCTGAACCACATAAATTGGATCTACTGTGGCAGTACATAACAGCAGATGCTCCACTCACTGCACAAGAACACTGCCGATTTGACAGCCACAGTGCAGCAATTTTAGCTTGCTTCTTTTTTAAATCTGTATTTCTAAGAGAAAACAAAATTCAAAAAGCACACAATCTCTATTGCCTTCCTTTCTTCTAAGCTGTAAACACATTCTTTATGTTAAATACTTTGTCACCAAAACACAAATCACAGGAACATTTTTGCGCCTTTGAAGCAGTGGCATAGTAGCACACACTAACCCCATTTTAAAACCAAAACCAAACAAAATTTAAAAAACCATCACAGGCCAACCTGGCTACTGCTCATTGATCCCAACACAGACACTGCCAAAGGTTCAATTCTGTTCTGCCCAATAGTAGCAGCAACAGATCAAACGTGATTAGATCAAACATGATTTTGGACTTTCTCATTGAACTTATTGTATGAAATAGCCTGTACAGGTAACTTCCATGATGGAAGTTTTAAGTATGTAAGATCTGTTTGCTACATGTAAATTCCTCTTCTGGGTTGGCTCTGAACCATCTGTATATTCTCAAGGAGACAAAACTGGAGAGCAGCTCGAGTAGGGCGTTACCTGTGTGGGAACTTGAGGATGAAGTCGGTGAGCTGCATGCATTTGAAAGGCATAGCCTGCCTCCTCACCCGCGTGCACGGTCCATCCACCAACGCCTGGAATACAAAACCAAGGTCCTCAGAGTGGCACCTGAGGTTCAGAGTGGCTGAAAACCATGTAACCTCTGGTCCTTGCAGGACTTAACTCCAGGTTCTCCCACCTCCACCCCCAACAGGGGCTGAGAAAACAGGAGCCACCAACCTAACTTTAGGGCTGGGGACTCCGGGGTCTTTGGCAATCACTCTGCCAACAGAGCGGTCTCTGTCTCTCCAGCCCGTGAACTCCTTTCAGGGCTGCCTCAAACTCATCTGCATTTTGGCCAAGCCTAAAAACGTCTGCTACCTACCTGGTGGTTAGTCTTCTAAGGTGGGCGAACTCTACGCTTCAAAGCCCGCGCCCAGTGCGTCCTCAAAGCTGAAGCTGTAACCTGAAGAACTCCACCCGAGGACCACTCTCCCCCCGCCTCAGCACCGTGTACGGGGTGCTGTCAAGCTTACTGCCACGGCACAGAAAAGGTACAAAATGCCTCGTCCCACACGTACCCTGTTCTGATCGATAACATCCACAATGGCGACCAGCTTTCCAGCATGCGGCCCAAAGGAGACGTAGGCCACCCGGCCAACCTCCACGAAACGCCTGAACACCTACAACAGGGTGAGAAGAAACAAGGGCTGGCTTTAAATACTGCACCGCTTACCGGCAACACGGGGCTCAGAGCCGCCCTCGGGCCGGACTTGCACTTACTAAGCAGCAGTTTTTAAACTAAGACGTCCGTCCCGTGGTCATCTTCCCACCTCGACTTGCTCTACTCTCCCTTCAATCCTCACGTGATAAACTGCTCCGGCCCGACGCCCTCCCCGGTCCAGAAAAAATGGACGAGCGAAGGGAGGCCGTGAGGCCGCAGCAGCGCCGCCATCCCCCGGACCTCGCCCGGCAACGCCGGCCACTGCGCACGCGTGGCCCGGGCGCCCGGCGGGGTCCCTCCACGCGACCGCGGGCCGCGCTCCCCGAGGGCTGGATCCCGCGCCCCGCAGCCTCCCCACGCGCGACCCGGCTCGCGCAGAGCCGCTCCACGCCCGGGCCCTCCCGCCCGCGGCGGAGGGCGAGCGTCACGGCAGCCGCGCTCGGAGCCCCCAGCACACACACTCACCATGTCGGCGGCGGCCGGCGAGAAGGAAGAGGCCCAGGCCGGCCGTGCGCATGTGTCGGCGGAAGCCCCGCCCCGACGTACAACGTGCCATCGGATTGGTCGGGAGGGAGCGTGCCTGCCTGTACGCATGCTCAGTGGGAACGGACATGGCGGCGCCGGCTCGGTTCCCTTGCGTCTTCTCAGACACGTGCTGTGAACTTGTCCTAGTATTTTCATTTTTGCTTGTTTTTTTTTTTTTGTTTTTGTTTGTTTTTGAGACAAGGCCACTCGGGTTCGCCTTCCACTCTCTATAGCCCAGGCGGGTCTCTCGCTCACTGCAACGCTCTTGGCTTAGTCACCCCAAATGCTGGCCTGACGGGACAGTCAGTCACCCGAGAACTTTAGGGGCTGGAAAGACTCAGGCCGTTCTTCCAGTTAGGACTGTCCGCGCCCCGCTTCACTGTTCTGCATCCATAGGATGTAAGACACAGCCTAGTGTGGTGGCCAACGCTCTTACTCCCAGCACTGCAGAGCAGAGGGGAAAGAAATTCTGGATTCAAGGCCTGTTTGCTCCACATACCGAGTTTTGTTCCAGCCAGGGATATATATGTCTCAAAAACAAAGATACAGCGAGCTGGGCGGTGGTGGTGCGCGTCTTTAATCCCAGCCGAGGCAGAAGCAGGTGGATCCCTGAATTCCAGGACAGTCAAGGCTACACAGAGAAACCCAGTCTGGAGAACAGAACATCAGAAGATACTGGACACTAGGAGCAAAAGAGGGCTGTGACTGGATCCAGAATCCCAGATCTTAAGAGTTTCACGCTTCATGTTGAATCATTTAGGGAGAAATCTCCCCCTCAACCCTTTTGTTACTTCTCCCTTTTATATTACTTCTTTTGCATTTATATCTTTATTTATTTGTATGTGTTTGCTTGAGGGTGCAAGTGCCAGTGGGCGTATGTGGAGGTCAGTACTTGTGGGAGTTGGTTTTCTGCTTCCACAACGGAAGTTCCTGGGACTCTAGTTATCAGACCTGGCAGCAAGCGTCTTTACCCACTGAGCCGTATCACTGGCCCAAATTATAATTTTCAAAGACATGAACAAAAGTGGCCATAATGGTACTTTTTGTTGTTTTGTTTCATCTTTTTTTTTTTTTTTCTTTGAGACAGGGTTTCTGTGTGTAGCCTTGGCTGTCCAATCTCCCTATGGTTATCCTGGAACTAGGGAGACAGTGGCAGCAGCAGATCTCTGTAGGTTTGAGGCCAGCCTGCTCTACAAAGTGAGTCCAGGAAAGCCAAGGCTACACAGAGAGACCCTGTCTTGAAAAAGAAAAAAAAAAGAGGGGGAGGGAGGTTTAGCTCAATGGTAGAGCACTTGCCCAGCAAGTGCAAGGCCCTGGGTTCAGTCCTCAGCTCTGGGAAAAAAAAAAAAGACAAAATAAGGAGAAGGAGAATAAAATAAAATTCATGGCCGGCCAAACCTTGAATGTCAGAATATGGACCCGGGCACTACGAGGTGTGGTGGCCGGCTGTAATCTCAGCCCTTGGGAAGCTGAGGCAGTTAGCTCCCGGGACTCACTGGCCAAAGAGCGAGGCCTAGTTGGTGAGTTCCGGGTTCAACAACAGAGAGCAATGAAGGAAGACGCCCAGAGTCAACTACTGCCTTTTCCAGCGATGCACGCACAAGCGAATGTGCCCTCGCACACGGGGACAAGCAGCAAAAACAGCAAAACCGACAGGTTTCTGATTCGTCGTGCTGGGCCTTCATCCCGCAGGCTTCAGGTCTTTTTCAAACTCTGTTTCATCCACAAAATAACTTTTTCCAAGCAAGTCTTATGCAGGGGGGTTCTCAACGTGTGGGTCGCGACCCCCTCTGGCTCGAGCAGTCCTTTCACAACAGTCACTTAACATCATTGGAAAACTGATATTTATATTACAACTCATAACAGCAACAAAATTACAGTTTTGAAGTAGGAAGAAAAATAATTTTATGTTTGGGGGGGTCTCAGTAACCCATGAAAGGGTTGCAGCATTAGGAAGGTATTTACACTATGATTCATAGTGCGACCCACTTGAGAACCTCTGCAGTGGCTCCTAGTGATACAGTAACCTAGATTCCCGCTACCGCCCTCTGAAATCAGATCGCTACAGAGCATGTGCAAGACTCTGCAGCCCCCGTCCTGAGCCCAGCCTTCTCCAAGCAGCTCTCACATGTTGTCTCCAATTTGCTAGCAAGGTCAAACTAGGTTCACATTCCCAGGCTTGCTTAGCCATCTCCCTTCTGGCCCCTTCTGTTAACTGTTTAAAAAAAAATTTTTTTTTTAACTTGCTATTACTGTAACCGAGGTGCCTAAGCTGTAAAAATGTATTGCCTGCCAAGCCCCCACTGCAGACAAATGACCCACTTCTTTGTTCCCTCATCACCTTGAGCTCTGGACCAAATGTCTGGGAGGGTAAATTAAGGTCCTTGGATTCCAGACTGAACGTCTTGGAAAATAGTTAACGGCCTTGAGGGTAGGTGTCCTGGGTGAGGCCCAGCCTCCAAGAGAAAGCTCTTTGCTCAACCCATCATGTAAAGTTTGGTCCAGACCCTCTCCGGATCTTGGTTCAGATCCTGAACTGGCCACCTCCCTCAGCTCAGAAAAGAAAGCTTTCATTTTAAGCTTCTGTGTCAGAAGTGAGTTTTCTCAGCTTCTACCCTGAACCCAATGCAAACACTGACAGGAAGGTCACTTTGAAGTTGACCAGGGAGTCAAGATGGCAGCTCTCACACTCCAGTTCCTTGGACCTCTGCCCACCACCCATCAAATTGCCGTGAGGGGTGGAGAGATGGCGTAGTGAGGTTCCCAGTACCAGCATCAGGCGGCCCACATCCACCTGTAACTCCAACCCCAGAGGACCTGACGCCTCTGGCCACCAGCCACACATACACATGAATAAAAAGGAAAAGAAAGAACAGGGCTGGCTGGCACCTACAGTACGAGCCAGGGAGGGCTCTTGGGAGATTTCAGCAGCTGGCCTTGTTACTGGGTGCCGTCCCTGGCTTGTCGCAGAGAGCCAGGTGGAAGACTCGGGGACGACAGCAGGCACCTTGCCCAGCTTATCATGGGCCTGATGCCCCCAGTGCTTCTGCCATCAGCTGCTCTAGGATGTACCCCAGGTTTTCAGCTCACTGGGGATGGAGGCCTCAGTTTGGCAGAGGAAACGTTTGAAGCCTCAAAGAGAGAGAGAGAGAAAAATCGGTGTCTGCCAGAAGTGAACCCAAAGCTACCCAGACCCTGACTGATTTCCTTTAAAATAGATGTAGTTATTTGTGTGTGAACAGGTGTGCACACCCACCTGAACGTGTGGAGGTTAGGGGTCAAGGCTGGGTGCCCCAGTTTGCTTTCTGTTGCTGTGAGGGTAAGAAAACACATGACCAAAAGCAACTTGAGAGGAAGGGGTTTGTTTGGCTTACGCTTACGGTCCACCACCAAGGGAAGTCAGAGCAGGAGCCTGGAGGCAGGGACTGAAGCAGATGCTGTGGGGACACAGCTTGCTCAGCCTGCTTTCTCACACACCCAGGACCACCTGCCCAGGCACGAAACAGAATCCAGTGGGCTGAGCCCTCACACGTGGCATTTCTCGAGTGAGGCTCTCTCTTCCCTGGTGACCTGAGCTTGTGTCAGTCACCCTCCAGCTCAGCTGGGCAGGCTGGCCACTGAGCGCAGGGAGGCGCTTGCTCCGTTTCCCCAACATGACCAGGGCAGCCGTCCCGCTGGCTTTCCGTGTGTGCAGTGGGGATCCAAGGTCAGGCCCTCTGGACAGTAAGCATGTTACCTACTTTGTAGCAGTGGGTGGGTGGGGCCCTTGGAGGCCAGAGTGGGGATCCAGGCCCCTCACACTAGTGGAACAAGTGGCTGTGATCTGGGAACTGAGCTTTGGTTCTCTTCAGGACAGCAAGAAAGCAGTCACACACTGCAGCCCCAAATGCCCCCCCCCTCCCCTTTTGAGACAGGGTTTTGAGACAGCCTTGGCTGTCCTGGACTCACTTTGTAGTCAAGACTGGCCTTGAACTCACAGAGATCCACCTGCCTCTGTCTCCTGAGTGTTGGGATTAAAGATGTATGCCACCACGCCTGGCTCAATTTCTTTTTCTTTTCTTCTTTAAAAATTTACTTATTTATTATGTATACAGTGTTCTGCCTGCATGTACACCTGCACTCCAGAAGAGGGCACCAGATCTATTACAGATGGTGGGAGCCACCACGCGATTGCTGGGATTTGAACTGGAAGAACAGCCAGTGCTTTTACCCTCTGAGCCATCTCTCCAGCCCCAGACTCAATTTCTTAATTGTTGGTTGTTTGGGGAGCTTTTGGAGGTTTAATAATGAAGACACGGAGACAAGGTTAGAGCAGGTTAGGGTGTTTGCTGAGGCAGTCCCTCGGCCACCATCTAGACACCCCGGACCTCCCTGCCCTGGTCCTGTTCCGCTCTATCCCTCTGCCCCAGCTCCAGCCCCAAGAGCCGCATGCCTCTCTCCTACAAAGAAGCTGTTAGCACAGTGGGCGTGGCTCCACAGTTCACTCACTCTGAACCAGTCAGCAGCAGGACCACGCCCCCAACACGTAGCTCTTGGTGTGCTTTTTGGTCCGGTTGAGGGCGGCATGATTTCCCCTAGAGCAAGAGAGGAGGACAAACAGTTACGTATCCTGCCAGCAAGTGGCGCTGCCACACAGGGACGCACCGTCACAGCCAGTTACTACAGAGTCTGGGGTAGGTTACCCCAACAGCATTTTATTTATTTTATTTTATTTATTTTATGGCTGTGGGCGTCTGTGTAGTCCTGAGCACCGAGTGCATTCAAACAGTACCTGCGGGGGCCAGCAGGGGCGTCACATCTGGAGCAGGAGTCAGAGGAGGTTTTGAGCTCCCACCTCTGCCTGAGCAGCAAGCCCTCGTGACCACTGAGCCGTCTCCCCGGCCCCTCTCACCCCGAGGGGTCTGCGTTTGCTGAAGAGTGAAGCGGCGCCGTGTGAGAGATTCCAAGGAAGAGCTTTCTATCAGGACCGGCGCGAGGAGCTGAGAAAAAGCTGCTCCGGACAGGAGCGAGCAAAGCTCCAGCCACCCTGCTGCGCACACACAGGCCCTCCCGGATCTGGGCTGCGCCCACCCAGGAGGCCGTGGGAGCTGGGGGCCGGAGAGACGGGACACGAGTGGGCTGGGCGCCTGCTCCTCAGGAGCTTGTTCTCAAGTTCTGTTCCAAGCAGCTGCTCAGGCCTGCTTCCCGGTTACACAGCGCACGGCACCGTGTTCCGTTAGAACTGCGCTCTGGAAAGCTCTACCTCAGGGAGGCCAGGGATGAAGCATGAAGCAGCAGCAGTTGGGTTAGGCGTGTGATCTTCCCGGGACACAGGGGGACCAGAGTTAAAACCCTCAACTGCCAAAATTAACACACTTAATGTCAACCACAGTGGTTCAGCAAAACGCAAAAAGAGCCAGACACGTGTGTGTTGTTTTTAAACACGGCGGCTTTTGCATTTCCCTGATTTTTATTATTAGATCTTACAAATTTGGAAGGGAGGCCTTAGGTGGAACCTCAAGTTTTCTTGGTAAAAACGTTGTGTATACGCTGTGTGTGGTGGTGCATGGCTACAGCCCCGGGGGGCTGAGGCAGAAGGGCCCAAGAGCTGGAGACTAGGCTGGCATACAGAGCAAACACCAGCAGGGGTGCGTGGCAAAATGTTCTCAAGCTGAAACAAGGGCTGGGAAAGTGGCCTAGCTGGCAAGCAGGAGGACCCGAGTTCAACACCCAGAACCCACATGAGAGAGAGACAGAGTGACAGAGAGACAGCGCCAAGAGTGACAGTGTAAACTCATAATCCCAGGGCTGGGGCTGGGGGTGAGACAGGAAAGTCCCTGGGCTCCAGGGCCAGCCAGGTAGAGATAAAGTGCGGTGACTCAGCTGATCCTCCCTCTGCTCCTCCATGCTGGCTAGACTAACCTCTCACCTCCTCTCTGTGGGCGTTCTAAAGCCTCTGAAGGGGCGTTCTAAAGCTCTCTGTGTGCTGGGTGCCCAGCCACTTGGAAGGCTTAGGCGGGAGGAGCAGTGGTGGGTCAGCTACCATCCCGATGGATGGATATGCATTCTTGGCCTACGAAAGGCGCCAGTTCAAGCCCAACTAGAGTATACAAAGGCAGGTTTATGGGGGTAACTCTCAGGGGGTTCACTGCTCTCTCAGGAGGAGCCATGCAGAGGGAGACAGAAAAGCAGCTCGTGGAGAGAGAGACAGAGACACAGAGATAGACAGAAGCAGAGCAGGGAACCAAAGTGTCTGGAATATCTTGTGAAGAGCCCGACAGGGAGAGGAAGCTCCACCCCAGGCTGGAAAGTTCGGGGCAGAAGGCGTGTAACAGGCAGGGACTGAGGGATGCTGGGAGAACCTGGAGGCCAGGTCTGGAGGCTTTGGTTAAATAGACACCTGGCCCAGGTCTGAAACCCAGCATCAGTGTGCACAGGTCTGAGCTGGAGATCAGGTTTGAATGTGTGAAAAACACTACCTCAGTGTGAGCAGCAGCTGTAGTGTGGAGCTAGGTGTGTGGTGTGTGTGTGCACTGTGAGCGTGTGAGCGTGTGTGCATGTGTGTGCGTGTGTGCATGTGTGTGTGTGTGTGTGCGCGCACTGTGATCACGTATGAGCGTTTGTGCGTGTGTGTGTGTGTGTGTGTGTGCACTGTGATCACGTATGAGCATGTGTGCATGTGTGTGTGTGTCTGTGGTGTGGCAGACGTTCAGGGTAAGTGTAGGGTCTGGGTCTTTGCAGGGAGAGCACACACAGGGGCTGTGAGAGTCGGGCGGTATTGTGTGGTATTGGAAAGTGAGTGTGCAGACACAGCAGGGTGAGAAGCCTGTGGTGGAGGAACACGGCTGAGCAAGGCTTCTCTGACAGAGCTCATGGGCCTGAGAAACAGAGGCCTGACAAAGGACACGTGTCCTTGGCAAGAGGACCCTGGGAGCTGGCTCACCCGGGATTGCAGCCTGTGCTGCTGTTACCCAGCCGTGAGCTTGAACACGCTTTTTTAAAGTAGGCGCAGAGACGCTCTGGTTTTATTCAGTACTGTGTTTTAACTTATGAAGCCCCGGCTGTCCTGGACTCACTTTGAAGACCAGGCTAGCCTCGAACTCAGAGATCTGCCTGCCTCTGCCTCATTGAGGGCTGGAATTACATGTGTGCACCATTACACCCAGCCTGGCATTTTTTTTTTTTTTTTTTTTTTTACTTAAAGATTTATTTTATTTGAAGTTTATTTGTTAGCTTTTATGTATATGGGCATTTTGCCTACAGTTCTGGCTGTGTACCACATGCATTTGGTGCTGAAGAGGGCTAGAGAGGGAATCAGATCCCTGGGACTAGAGTCACAGACAGTTGTGAGCTGCCACACTGGCTTTGGGAACCAAACCCACCCAGGTACCCTAGAGAGACAGAGACAGACATAAAGACAGAGAGCAGCCAGTACTCTTAACCAACAATCCATCTCTCCAGCTCCTATTTTTATTTCTGATTTATGCATCTTTATGAGTTTGTGCAAGACCCTGTCTCAAAACCAAAACAAGGGCTGGGGAGATGGCCCCCAGTCAGTAAGTAAAAGGCAGGCAAACCTAAAGATCTGAGTTCAGCCCCCAGAACTCATGTTAGTCAATAAATAAATAAAACCTGTGATCCCAGCACTCAGGGAGGCAGAGGCAGATGGATCTCTGTGAGTTCAAGGCCAGCATGGTCTACAAAGCAAGCCCAGGACAGCCAAGGCTACACAGAGAAACCACCTGTCTCAAAAAACAAAAACAAACAAACAAAAGCCCCACCCTGTGTCCTTAGGAGAAAGGACATCATATTTAAGTTAACAAATATGCACTGCAGAATAAAAATAAGAGTTTATTTCATTTGGAGCCAACCAGCAGCCATGTGAAACAGGACTGATTTGTAGCTCACAGCTACTGGACTTGAAGATCATTCTCATCCCACGTTGGAGGCAAATACTTCCGAGACTGCTTTTTCCCTTCCCAAAGTGAAAATGTGCAGCAGCTGTGCAGGCAGAACTGGAATTGGGATTGGGGAAAGTAACTGGTCAGCAGATTCCAGACTGGGATGTCTTAAGGTGGGATCAAGGAAGGGTACCTGAAGGAGTGGCGGAAATGCATGCCACCGTGACAGCCCAAAGGCAGCCTGAGCGGGAGCCTGAGTGGGAGCCTTGCTGGGTGAGTGAGCTCCATCCTGATGCAGGCAACTGGGTGGGATTTAGAGAGGCACAGCAGTGAGACAGTTCCATAAGGGTGCCGACACACACACACCCAGGAGCAATCTCAAGACTGCGAGCGGGAATTCCACAATGAGAACAGGCCCCATATTAGGGACCTCTGTGTGTCTTTGTGCTTCTGGTTCTGCCTGCGTGACAGAGGCCAGCTGTCCTTGGCACTGTAGGGTCGCCTTGGGCCTGGCATTAGGCTCAGTTGTAGAATCCTTGCCTAGCATGCATGAAGCCCCAGCACCCAGGAACTGGTCAGAAGTTCAGAGCCACCTTAGGCTACAGAGGGAGTTGGAAGCTAGCATGGGCTACATGAGACTCTGTCCCAAACATATCTTCCTACCCACTAAATGTACAACCTACAGCCAGGGAGCTTAATACCTACAGGACTGCTAAAAGAAAGTCTTAGCGGCTGCAGATAGGGCAGGGCTCACAGCTAGAGAACAGGAAAGCCTTACAAAGGATCCATGGGACAAAGCCACGGGTGAAATGCCGTGTCAGAGCCTTCGTGGGTGTCTTGCTAGGAGGAATACAGAAGGAGAGAAAACGGGAACTGAGCCCTGTGGCCAATTCTCCCACATTAAATCATTATTTTCTCAGCTTTCTCTGGAATAGACGGGTAGAGCCCTGGCCTTGGTTGCCTGTGTCTCCTTGATCCCCAGCGGATCAGCAAGCACGTGGGGAGGGCTGCAGGGCGCCCTCACTGGGTGGCGGAGGGGCTCCCAGGACGGGCTGTGGCAGGAACCAGTAGCTAAGAGGCACATGGCCATGGCAATTAACTGTGGAGCAGGTCCTGTGGCAGCCACTGGGCTCACACCGCCTGGAGTCAGTCCTCGGGCTCAGTCAGAATCCACTGCTTGGTCAAAGGCATTCTCAGAGCGCTCCTTTGTCCTGAATGCTGAACACAGGTACACAAGAAATGCCAGGCACAGCAAGGCCACAGCTGTGAAGAAGGCCAGGACTCCCATAAACACCGGCGGCTGTATGGGTAGGCGGATCAGGGGACTTTCAGCTGGGATCTGGTTGGTCAAGCTGAGCATGTAGCCTAGGGACCAGGAGATGCTGCTGTTCCCCACCTGTGGAAGGGAAAGGATGGCTCAGCCCTCAGGACTCCAGGAGGGTCCCAGCCCACAAGGAGACCCCACAGAGAACCATGGTCTGAGGAGACACCACACCAGTCACAAAGAGGTGGGGTTCCACCTCCAGCTCAGTCACCCCGACAGTTGGAAAACTGAGTTCCCTGTAAGCCCGTCTACGCCGAGGGTTAAAACAGTGCAGACCCCACAGGGACAGCATTCCTATTGTGCAGGCAACAGGCCTATTTGTGGTTAGAGAGGGGTGGGAAGTGTTTGCCAACCCAAGACCAGTCCTGGAACTGGGGCCAGCCATAACGGGAAGTCCCTCCCATTCATTGTTCTGATAGTCCACAGCTCCTTTCTCTTTCCCCTTTGTCCCCCTTCCCCTTCTTTTACCTTTCCCTTCCCTTCCTTTCTCTTTCCCCTTCTTTTACCTTTTCCTTCCTTTCCATTCCTCCTCCTTCCCCTTTTAAAACAGGGTTCCATTATGGAACTCTTCCTGCCTTGGAACTCACTATGTGACCTTGAACTCACAGAGATCCACCTGCCTCTTCCTGGGATTAAAGATGCATGTCACCATGCCTGGCACACAATCTGCTTTTTGTCTATCATATTTTGAGGCTGTTTTCTTAGGCATCTCCATATTTTGAGTTTACTATCTTTACAGTGAACCAAACTTCTCAAATAACGCTCTTCTTCAAAATTGTTTAGCCAGACATTAAATGTCAGCAGGTTTCTTCCTCGGGTAGTATTTGCTTGATATCACACTATACTTTCACTGTGTGTGTGTGTGTGTGTGTGTGTGTGTGTGTGTGTGTGCGTGTGCTCTCGCGCATACCACAGCAGGCCCGTAGAGATCACAAGACAGCTTTCAGGTGTAGGTTCTTCTTCCAGCGTTTGGATCCTAGAGTGAAGCTCACAGCGGCAGGCCCAGAAGCACACATTTCTATCCACTGAGCTTTTTCAGTGCCCTTTGGCTTGATACTAAGAAAACTTTATTTTTTAAATTTTCATATCCTAATTCCTAAAAATGTAAACACTTCTCTCATAAATGATATAAGTTGGTTGTTTATTTAATTTTGTTTATTAATTTAGTTATGTTTATTAGTCTGTATATTATTATGAGACAGGATCTCATTCATTCCAGGCTAGTCATGAATTTACTCTGCAGCATAAGGTGGACATGAGTTCCCAATCCCTGTTTCCACTTCCTGAATGCTGAGATTATAGGCGTTTTCCACCAAGCCGGGCTAGCATAGGAAGTGGGTTTATTATAACAAGATATAACAGAGATTCAGTGTTTGTCAGATTCCCTTTCCAAAACAGCTCCCTTTGCTCTGGTTACAATGTCCCCAGGCAGTAAGACCAGAGGAGCAGCCTGGCTTGTTAAGGTCTGAAAATCTAATCTGACCATATTTGTCTTCAGAACTGAACTGGGAGGTTTAGCTTGGCTGGCCTCACACACACTGTGTAGCTGAGCCGGCCTTGAACTCCCTGTCCTCCTGCTACCTTCAGTACAAGCCTGCTTTTTGTAGGGTGCTGGGTAAGTTAGGGTTCTACCCGGGGTTGAGAGTATGTTAGACAGACATTCTACCAGCTGAGCACACCCCAGGCTAGCCTTGTGACTGATGACATTATTGATGATTCTGGACTTCTAAAATCTGGCCCCAATGACCTCCCTTACCACTACTTCCCTGTACTTTTTTCCTTTCTTGCTTCAAAATGGGGGCTGGAGAGAGGGCTGTCTGTATGTGTTTACACACATGTATGGCGGCCAGAGGTTGGCCTCTGATGTGTTCTAGGAGAACAGGTTTCTCCCTGGGCCCTGGGGGCTCACTGATTAGGCGGGACCACCTGGCCAGCAAGCTTGCCCAGAACTGGGATTAAAAGAACAAGATACAGTCCTGACTTTCCTCACATGGATTCTGGGGGTGAAATTCAGACTCTCCTGCTTGTCTGGCAAGCACTGGACAAGCTAAGCTATCTCCTGAACAACAACAACTTCTTTTTTTTTTTTTTTTTTTGAGACAGAGTTTAAGGCTGGCCTTGAACTCTAGACCTTCCTGCCTCTGTCTTCTGAGTGCTGGATCACAGGCATGCATGCCTGGCTCTTCTCTTTTTCTTGAGTGTTACTTTCCTCTCCAAAATTTTTTCATTCTTTTTTTTTTTTTTTCTCTATTTTTGTAGTATCTCCTGGGACTATCTACCGTCTCATCTGACTGCTGTCTTTAAAAATGTGTTCAGTGCCTGTGTAGAAAATCTTCTGCTCTGTTTACCTTCCTCTACTTAACTCAGTATCCCCGCCTGGGGCGTGGTGGTACCCCAGCAGGGGCAGAGACAGGTGGATTTCTTTGGGTTCAAGGCCAGCCTCGTATGCATAGCTCTCTCCCTGCAAGCTAAGGTTACATGGTGAGATCCTGTCTCAAAAAAACTAAAATATAAATGACAACCACTTGGCCAGGAGCAAATTTTTATAATTAAAGTAAAATTTTAAAAAATTGCTTTTAGTATGGTGTGTGTATGAGCACACATGTGACGGCATCTGTATGGAGGTCAGAGGACAGCTTTCAGGAGTCAATGCAATCGTCTCCTCCAATGTGGGTTTTGGGGACGGACTCAGGTCAGAAGGCTCACTGGGAAGTGCTTTTACCAGCTGCCTGGCCAGTCCCCAGAAGGAAATTTAGACAGTGTGCTCAGGGCACACTGGTCCTCAGGGCACGAGATCTTACACTGTGTGTGGCAGGTGACTGCTCGCTGGGGCTCAGCAGCACACAGGCCACCAACAGTCTGCACCCAGATACCTTCTGTTGTTGTTTTTGTTGTTGTTGTTTAAGATGACTCAATTTTACTTACATGAAAATAGATAGTGCCAAGCTTAATTCAGGATATTGATTGGATTAATCCAATTTTGCCACAGCTGGAATTGAACAGAATGGCTCCGGACATCCTGCAGGCTTTACTGCAGCTATTCCTGAGCTGAGACACCCTCTCAGAACACAGTACTTGCCAGACAGATCCACAAGGCAAGGTCCTGCCTGGATCAGCCTTCGCTTCCTAAGCCTCCTAGCCACTAGGCAACATCTGTCTATCCAGCTAGCATCTATTTATCACGTGTCTAATTTACTGCTGTCTATCTCTTTCCAGTTCTCTATCTTCCATCTGCCATCATTTAATCTATCATCTACCGGCCTTCTATCTACCCACTCATCCAACCCATCAACCTGTCATCCATCTAATGTCTATAATCTATACATCATCTTTCTAATCTACGTATCTATCTAATCTATATATCATCTGTAATCTATACATCTAATCTATACATCATCTATATAATCTACACATCGTCTACATAATCTATATGTAATTTACCTAATCTATATATCATCTACCTAATCTTTATAGCATCTATAATCTATACATCATCTATGTAATCTATCATCTATATAATCTATAGTTCATCTATATAATCTGGCATCTGTCTTTCACTATCCATGCCCAAGTTTTGTGTGTAAGCACAGTGACCTCAGGTTCCTTTAAAAAGAAAATTTTTATTTAATGAAAATTGCTAATGTGAATCCCTCATACCTTCAAAGATGTATCTTACACTGTCTTTTTATGACATGGAAAACACTTAATTATTTTGTCATAAATTATAAGCCAGGAGTGGTGGTGCACATCTTTAATCCCAGTATTTTCACAGTGAGGTCCAGCCTGGTCTACATAGTGAGGTCCAGGCCAGCCTGGTCTATATAGTGAGGTCCAGGCCAGCCTGGTCTACACAGTGAGACCCTGTCTCAAAAGAAGAAAAGGAAAAAACGTGGGTTCAACCTGCAGCTCCTTTTCAGGATGAAACACCTCAGACTCTCTCACACTTCATGGTCTCTCACCAAATGGTCCCTCAGCACTAAGCCCCACCCTGACTTGAAGGCTGGCAGCGGGCCTACCCCCGACAACCACCCTTGGAGCCTCACCGCCCATCCACTCAGTTCCAGTGTCTGTCTGCAGCAGCCTTAAATTCTGTCACTCTTTTCTTCTCCTCTTCCCACAGGTGACCCGCAAGATCAGAGCATCCTTTAACCTTTGACCTCTGTTCTGTAGCCATGCACACAAACCTTTCTCCAGACATGAAGAATAGAAAATATTCTGTTGACTTACTTCTTTTTCGAAACGTATCTGAGGCCACGTCTCCTCGGTGAACTTGTATCCATTGACGAGCAGGTGGAAGATATAGTGGGCAGAGAAGCAGTAGGACCGGGCGTACACCTCATCAAATCTGGGGAGCAGGGACGGGAGCTGGAGGGAGACACAGGCACCTGAGGGGGGCAGGCGACTCTCACAGTGTGGGCTTCACCTGAGGCCGACAGCAGGGCCGCAAAGCCACCCCTCAGGATGTCCAGATGAAAATGACAAATGACACAATGGCACAGGAACTGAGGTGTCTGCCCAGTGTCGTGTCATAATCCAATTATTTATAACAAGAGCTGCTTCAACCCATTGTGCCTTTTCTCTGTCATCTGTTTATTTTCAGATGGGGTCTCAGATAGCCACGGTATCCTTGAACACACAATACACACACATATACACAATATACACATAGAAACATATATACACAATACACACAGACATATATACAATACACACACATACACACACACACACATATACATACACAATATACACATAGACCCAATGTACACACACTTGCTCACCTATGTATCACAGATACATTCATACATGCATGTCGGAACATGGTCCAAAAATGGAGTTGTACCCGGGCATGGTGGCCCGTGCCAATAATCCCAGCACTCAGGAGGCAGAGGCAGGAGGATCTCTGTGAGTTCGAGGCCAGCCTGGTCTACAGAGTGTGTCTAGGACTGCCAGGGCTACAGAGAGAAACCTGTGTGAGAATTCTGAGTGCTTTCGAGAAAATGTCAAGAAAACAAACTAGGGTCTTCAGGCCTCGGTTTTCAGCAGCCCCCAGTGTTGCTGGAATCCCCGGGGCAGCAGATAGGAGTTAACTCACTTTCGATTGTTCATTACAGCTGTCGTTACTGGTTTTGGGCCTGTGGGAGTGTGCGGCTTGTCCCTGGGGCTGGGCGCCTCCCTCAGGTGATTCTTCTTAACTAGCAGAGCACACACTGATGATCTGGGTAAAGTGGCTGTTGCATGAGGCTTTAATCTGAATGGTTTGTTGGCTCCATTCTCTCGGGTCCCCCTGCCGCCAGAGCCAGGAACGCATGCAGACAAATGCCGCTACACACGCATGAATATGCCCACTAATGTGTTCACACACACACACACACACACACACACACACACACTCACACACACACACACTCACACACACTCATGGACTGGGCTCTGCCTGTCCTGATGCTCACCCTCTCTCTAGCACTGACCTCGCTCCAGGCGTGTCTGCAGAAGTCCCAGCTGCTGTCGTTGAAGGAGGCGAGGGAGAAGCTCCCAGAGAGGTTTAGTGCGCTGGCCGTGTAATAGAACCCTGCAAAGGCCTGTGAGCAGGACAGAGGCCGTGAGTTCCCAAAGGAGTGTGCCACGAGCCATCTGGGGGGGGGAGCAAAGAGCAGCAGGACAGGGGAAGGGAAAGGGGTGGACGGGAGACACACACACACACACACACACACACACACACACACACACACACACCGTCTTTGCACTCACCACAAATGGCCCTTGGACCTTGGGCTGGTAAACGCCATCAAAGGAACAAGCCTCCTGCTCCTGGCAAGCTCCGAAGTCAAACACAGCGGCCACCTTCTCCCTGCACAGCCACGGGTCGCCGGTCCCCGTGAAGGTGACGTTGCGGCTGGAGCTGAAGGCCTGCGGCCTCTGCTTCTCCGTGCACAGGCTGTCGAACACGCGGCCCAGGGTGAAGGTGGCGCGGTAGCCCAGTGGGTAGCAGGGGTTGCTGACCTCGGCGTCGGAGGGGGCGTTCTGGGGGTGCGACAGGGGTGAGCTGGAGCAGCTCCCTTCCAGGCATTCTCCACCCCATGCTGCAGTGCCCAGAGCCACCGCCGCCTGCACTGCTTCGGGGCAGAGAGTTGGGATCCCAAGGGCTTGCATGCCAAGCGTCCTGCCCGAGGACCGTGCAGGGAGACAGATGAAACACTCAGACAAGTCAAACACTGACTGATAAGAAAGACTGAAAGATTTACTTTAGAACAGTTTGGGAGGGGTGGGGAGACAGGGGACTCAGTCGGGAGTGAGCTCGCTGCTCAAGCATGAAGACGTGTGTGTGTGTGTGTGTGTGTGTGTGTGGTGTGTGTGTGTGTGGTGTGTGTGTACATCAGCAGGTACATATGAGCAGGCACTATGTGCACACACCTGCGGAGGCATAGGTCAAGGCCAGGTGTTGTTTCTCGGGCGCCATCCTCCTGGTTTGGTTTGGTTTGTGAGGAGGGGTATGACTGTGTGGCCCTGGCTTGCTGGAAGTCTCTGTAGACATGAAGAGCCGATTGCCTCTGCCCTTGAATGCTGAGAGTAAAAGTATATGCCGGGCCGCTCAGCCTTCATAAATACTTATTTATATGTGTGTGTGCATGCGCACGTGAGCATTTGAGTGCTCACAGATGCTCACAGAGAGCGCCAGATCCCCCGGAGCTGGAGTTGTTGTGAGCCACCATGTAGGTGCTGGGAGGTGAACTCTATTTTCTGAAAGATCAGCAAGTGCTCTCCACTGTTCGCCGTCTCTCCTCTCCTCTCCTTGATGTTGTTGGGTTTTGGTTTTTGATTTTGGTTATTTGGTTGGTTGGTTTTGGGATTTTTGAGACAGGGTTTCCCTGTGTAGCCCTGGCTGTCCTAGAACTTGCTTTTTAGACCAGGCTGGCCTCAAACTCAGAGATCTGCCTGCCTCTGCCTCCCAAGTGGTGGGATTAGAGGCGTGTGGCACCAGCCTACACCCTGTTTTTTGAGACCAGTTTGCTCAGGGGCCTGGAATTGGCCTGTAGGCTAGACTGGCAGCTCCTGCATTACAGCAACACCATGCCTGGCCTTTTCTTACTATGTAGCCTTGGCTGGCCTGGGACTTACTATGTAGAACCAGATTAGCCTCGAACTCACAGAGATCCTCCTGCCTCTCCCTCATGAGAGCTGGGAACAAAGGTGTGCATCAACACACCCGGCCATGCCTCTCCAGGGAATCGAACTCATGCCCTCAGTCGATCAGCAGGTGTTTTTCCAACTGAGCTATCACCGCAGTCCAGATCCTCCCTCCGGTTTCTTGCTTACATTTTCTGTAAGTGGTTACCACCGTAGAGGAGGGAGGAGAGACGGGAAGAGAGGAAGGGAGGGGACCCCAGGGTCCCAGGAGACTTTGCAAGCTGGAGCGCGGCTGGACCCTACAGCCAGGCCCCTCCCTGGTCCAGCCGGCTCCTCCCCCGGCTCGGCAGGCCCCGCCCCCGGCTCAGCCCCGCCCACTCGGCACCTGCAGAAGCAGCGCCAGGAACTTCTTCTCCGCCTCGTTCCGGCCGTAACACTGGAAGCTGTGTGTGTAGAGCGTGTACGTGTAGCCGTACAAGGACACCTGCACGCTGTCACTGGCGTTAGGCTCCATCTTCTCTCCCGCCACAAAGGATATCTGGGTGGAGGCGCCGCCTAAATCCAGGGCTCCCGTGGTGTCTACTCCGTGCGGGTGCACCCACGAGTGCCACAGGCTCTTCTGCACAGCGGGAAAGGAAGAAAAGTGAAGACGCCGGCGCCGCTCGCCGGGACTCCCCAGCCAGGCTCCAGCTTCCCCCGCGGGCAGGGGCTGGGCGCGCCGGGGCTAGGTCTGTCTTAGGCTAGGAGCTGTGTGTGGCCGGCCCGGAGCCGCAAACTGGGTGTGAGAGAGGCTGGGCGTGCGCCGCCCTGCTGGTAGCCCCCTGCAGGGCACTGTGTCCCTTGCCGCTGAGTCCAAGGCCTCTAAGGCCAGGAAAGGCAAGCGGGGCCGAGTGAGAGTACCCAAATATGAACCATGCCAACTAATTTGAAAATTCAAAAAGGACTTTCTGGGGGTCAAAGGTCTGGGACGTGGTCTGAGTGTCCTCTGCAGGGAGAGTAAGGACACCAAGGACGCAGAGTGGAGACTCCTTCCCTCTGGAGACTGGTTTCCGGGGCGCCACCCAGCCTCTTGGAAGGGTCATCCATCTTTAAGCTGCCCGTCCCAACATCCGAAGCCGGGTGTTCAATTTAGACCCCTCCCAACTGTCTCATGAGCGCGCAGAGTGGTGCCCCGCCTCGGATGTGCTCCTGAGCCCACCACACTGAAACAGCCCCTGAGTGTGGCCCCCCGCCCTCGGGCAGGGGAGCTGGGGAAACTAGGAACCATGCATTTCTTTGCACACACCTCCAGGAAATTGCCCATTATATAGTTGGCTGTAATCCATCCATACACCCCTTCCTCCTGCCCGGAAATGATCTGGGCACCCCTAAAATCAAAAGGCTGGGACTTGAAGTAGCTTTGGATGCTCTCGAGGACTTCACGGGCTGCCGTCTCGTTCTGCAACCTACGCAGGGCACAGAACACAAGAGACAGAACGCTGAGGAGAGGCGGGCAGCCTGGGGCGGCCCCTTGGTGAGGAACGTCCCCCCCCCCCCGTTGGCACGACTTTTCCGGATTTCCTGGGTACCGCACAGACCACCCAGGGTGGCTGGGGAGGGGGGGCACTCTTTGTCACCTGCCAGACTGACGGGTAGGAAAACAGCTTCTGGTGGAAGCTCCGTTCCTCGGCACCCTTCCCCCACCCTGTCCCGTCCACAGACTTCGAGTCTTACTGCTCTAGGTCAGACCAGTGCAGGAGTGGGGAGGGCACAGTAGTGACCTCTGGGGCACCACAGAGAGGGGCCTCATTTGGCCGAAAAGGTGAGCTTAGGCGGGAAGGGAAAGAGGGTTGGCCCAGCCTCTAATTGCTTGTTCACAGGAAAACACCAGCACCTGTGTGACTCTCGAGCCTGACAGCGCAGTATCACCACGTTACCCAGGCAAAGTGCCACCTATCTGGTATATACGGTACCCGTAGACCAGCAGTTCTCAACCTGTGGGTCTCGACCTCTTCAGAGGTTGAACAACTTTTCATACAGTTTGCCTAAGAGTATCGGAAAACACTCGTGGAGACAATCCTCCCTTTGTTAGTGGGGAAAGGAAGGGGGGGTGCAGGGGGCATGCTTGGTTGTTCAGGCAACCGTAAGGATAAAGAAACACCAGGAAGAGCTCCATCCAGCAGCAGGTGCCCCGGTTCTTTCTAGGACCGTGTTAGAGCGCCCTGGCTGGCCTGGTTCTTTCTGCCTTCTCCTGCTGGGGTCATGAGCAGGGCTCCTCATTTCCAGCCCCAGAAGCCTGCACTGGAGACAGATTTACAGTTCTGTTTCTTTTCTTTTTTGTTTTTGTGAGACCAGGTTTCTCTGTGTAGCCCTGGCTGTCCTGGATTCGCTTTGTAGACCAGGCTGGCCTTGAACTCACAGAGATCCACCTGTCTCTGCCTCCCTGAGTGCTGGGATTACAGGCGTGCACCACCGTGCCCGGCTTCCTTTTAGTTTCTTTATGGAATTGTTCTTAAAAATTCTATTTCAAAGTCAACATAATACTACAATGAAGAAATGAAGAAGGCTGGGTGTATAGCTCAGTGGTAGAGCATTTGCCCAGCATGTTCAAGGTGCTGGGTTCAAAGCCCAGCATAGGAAAACAAAACAAAACAAAACAGCAAAAATTAAAAAGAGAAAAAGCATTAAATTTGGCATGGTGGGTCTGCAGAGGCAGGAGGATGGCTGCAAGTTCAAGGACAGCCTGGCCTACGTAGTGAGTTGTTGGTTTGCCTAGGCAATAAATACAGTGAAACCCTATCTTAGCAAGACAGACATTATGTGTGTGTGTGTGTGTGTGTGTGTGTGTGTGTGTGTCCCTGGCATAAATGCTGTGTCTACAGATCCAGCAGGAACAGTGGATGGATGAGATGTCTGTTCCATAAATTCTCTGACTAGGGTGAGGGACAGACGCTGTATATTATCTCACAAAGGTTTCTGGAACAGTCTGCACCTTGGCAGAGCCGACTCGGCTAAGGGCTGAACTAACCACAGACTTCAGCCGGCCGTTTGGCCAAAACCAATAATTGTTCTCCAAGGAAGTACAGGAACCCAGTGATCAGATGTCAATCTGGCCCTTTCTAGATTTCTTGGTCAAAATCACCATGGGGAAGGAACCCAATTTTAGAAGTATGTCTTTGTTGGTATGGAAACAATGGCTAAAATCACAGCCGTTAAAGCGTAAACTCCCAGTAGAACATGGCGTTCTGCTCTTGGGTGTGTTCCCGGAAGCAGAGCAATATTCTTGCTGCATTTGGTCCCGGTTCCCTTGTGCCCTGAGTCCTCACCTCAGCAAGCGCATCCCCGCTGTGGCTCCCAGGTAAACGCGGGTGGAGCCGTGGAGGTGCTCTGGAACCCGTGCCCTGACCTTCAGCATGCAGTCCTCAAAGGCCCGGGGGGCGTCCTGGGGATTGTTCTCGTAGCTGGAGATCCCAGAGCCTGGAGAGCAAGCAGGCAGAACCCACCAGCACTCCTCAGAGCAAACGACAGGAAAAAGACTAAAACTCACAGGGTGGGGAGATGGCTCTGTTGATGGCATGTGTTTGCACACCGAGTGTTCACAGAGTGCATGTTTACGGCGTGTGTTTAAGAGCACTGATCTCCAGAACCCACATAAAAGGCTAGGTGCAGTGGAACATGCTTGTAACCCAGCTTAGGGGAGGCAGGGACAGGAGGGTCCCTGGGGCCTGACCCACTGCTGCTTCGTTTGTAAGCTCCGGGTCAGTAAGAGAGTCTACCTCAAAGGAAAAGGAAAAGGAAAGAGGGGAAAAAAATAAAAGAGAAATTGAAAGCCCGAGGTGGACAGTGCCTGAGGACCGACAGCCGAGGGAGTCCTCTGACTGCCACAGGCACGCGTACGTGCACGCCTGGGCACCACACGCACTCGTGGGCCCCAGTGGAAGGATGCTGTCTGTGACTGTGCACACTCTGGTTCATGGGACCCTCAGAACATCCAGAAATGAGCCGCCTCCTTCCATCACTGTGGCCTCTGGAATCCATACACACTCTGGAAGACCACAAACTCCAGCTGAAATTACAGAGGGGAGGGTCACTCCCTCCAGGACACGTGGCTTCTCCAGCACTGATTCGGTTTCTGGTTTCTCAGAGTGGTGGCCAGCCGCGAGGGTTGGTGAACTGAAGCTCACCCCAGAGTCAAGGCCTTCAGGGTTTTCTCATCTAAGTGTCTGTAGCTCGGCCTGCTGGGGGAAAGTCACCATACACGGCTCGGTTCCCAGCATACCTGCATGCGTGCGTGTGTCCATCTGTCTGTGTTTGTGTGTGTGCACATGCCCTGTGCGTTCCTCTCTACAATACCGCGCCACCTGGCTTTCTCACAGCATCCTGTGCACACTGGGATGGAGAATTTGCACAAGATACTGCCTCTCAGCTGACTGCTCTCGAGATTGGAGGCAGGCCCCTCGCCTCTCACACACGCCTCCTGTGTCCCACCACGGCCAAGGACACCACTGAAGAAGGGCATCTCTGACCAACCCCCCACCCCAGGAAGAGGGCTGGACTGGAAGGGGCTGGACCCTGCTGACCCCGCCCCTCAGGCTCCGCTGGCCCCGATCGGCCCCCTGCCCCTACCGTTCACGCTGCACCCCCCACCCCAGGCAGAGGGCTGGACTGGAAGCCCTCAGGCTCCGCTGGCCCCGATTGGCCCCTGCCCCTACCGTTCACGCTGCACTTGAAGGACTGGGTGACCACTCCCGTGTCGTTCTCCTTCTCTGCCGGCCACTCATACACGTACACAGTGGTTCTGGAGGAGCCGGCGTCCAGCACGATTCCATACTGAAGGGAAAGAAGAGAGCTGGCATCTGGCTGGGCCCTTCTGATGTTCTTCTCAAAGGGTTGCCAAGAACCCTGGATGCCATCTTATTCTTGGAGGAGTTCACACACTCAGGAGATTTTTTGGTCATATCAAGTCCCAGTTCCCTCTCCAGCTCTTCCCCGTCACCATCCCCAGGCCCACAACTTCATGTCGTCTTTTCAGGCCTCACTGAGTCCAGCACCATCCTTACGTGTAGGTGTGGGCCGGCTACCAGAAGACACGCATCCCCTCAGGGGCCACTCGCCTAGAAAACCGACTTCCTATTTTCAGCAGCTTCCGACTGCCCCTTGCTCCTCAGGTAGGGCAGAGACCCTTGAACCTTTCCCCGCTCTTTGCTGGCATGGTGACTGGCAGCCACAGCCACTGTGAGCTCATGCGTGCAATGGCTCTGACGTGACCAGGGACAGCATTTCACAGCAGCCCTCCCCAAGCCCTGGCTCTTACAATCCTCCCCTCCTCTCTTCTGCAATGTCTCCTGAGCTGCGGGGGAGGACACAGACAGCTCATTTAGGGCTGAGCACCCTCTGCCCTCTGAGCAGCTACGATCTCTGCGTTAACAACTTCCCCTACACAGGGAAGCTTCTTGGATGAGGACTGAGAGAGCAGGTGGATTTAGAAGGAAGCCTGGCTTGACGCTATGTCCATTTAGCTGGCTAGCAGCAGGGAGAGCCCTGTCTGTCTAATACCCATGCTGCATTTAGGGAGGGGCAGGTCAGGAAGAGAGAACTATTTGCCTCCAAACCAGTCGTGGCTCCTTGGAGTCTGGGAAAGGCCTGAGACGAGGTGGGCAGGCTCTCAGTTGCTCACACATGGCGGAGGAAGCTTATAAAATGCCCAGTGCCGAGGCTCCACACCAGACCGATGGAGTCTGGATCTCTAAGAATAGACACAGCATCTCCTCCCCAGGCAGTTCTAATGTGAGGGGCTGGTGAACAGCGAGCGTGCACCGGATACCCGATTCCTCCAGACCTCAGGCCAGGGAACGCACTGGGGGCTCGGCGAACAGCCAGGCTTACCTCGGGGATGAACAACCAAAAAGAAACCACAGGGAAAACACTGGGGCTTCTACAAGGAAGAGCCATGCTAAGATGTGTGAGCCCTCGGGAGGAGAGGGGCCCATGGCTTAGTGCAGTACTGGCAGCTGCTCCCTGCGGTGACACGGAGGTGAAAAGGTGGGCTCCAGGAGTCGCTAGCTTCCCCTGGCTGGTCAGCCCATCTGGGGCCAGGCACTACTGAGCCCAGCCCTGGACCAAACAGCCCTACCAAGGGATGCATATCAGGAGCAGAATTAGGGATGCTGGTCATGGCAGCTGGGGGCTTGGGGGCCCCATGGCAGACTTCCTCCCATCCCTCACCTTTGGCGGATTGGCTTGTCTTGTGGGAGATGTCTGGGTCCCAGACAGGGTGCTCTGGATGATTCTCCAGTTGCACGGAGCTGGGAGACAGTTAACCTCTGGGTTCCCTGTCTTAGGTGACTTCCTGCAGAGGTAAACATGGAACCATGTGCCCACTGCTGAGTGGCTGCTTGTTTTAAGAGGCCATGATCGCTGAGCGTGGATTGCATCCATCTGCAGTCTCAACAACTGGAGAAGCTGAGGCAGCAAGGTCAGGAGTTCAAGGTCATCCTTGTCTACATAGCAAGTATGAGGCCAGCCTGGGCTACATGAGACCCTGCCACACACACAATGAAAAGGTTACTCTCAGCCAAGTGGGATCGTCCACACTTGTAATCTCAGTCCTTTTCCTCAACATTTTTCCATAAAATTCTCTTCCACTCAATGCCTCTGAATCGCTCCATCACATCTGTGGGATGCATAATATTCACTTAAGTCTCTGGTTCTAGACCTGCAGGCGCGTTCTCTCCTGTCCTGAGCACTTGCCCAGCTCTGGACCACAGCTTCTCGGCCCTACTGAGCTAGAAAATCAGCACTGCTGGCTCCTTAACCCTGGCCCTTCAGCTGAGGAATCTGATAGGGATCCGACAGGACATGCCCGGTGGCAAACAAGGCTGGCTTTGTTCAGATCCACCCCACGCCGAGGCTCCCAGTGAGGTGACAGTGCAGGTGGAAACTGAAGCCAGGCACTGTGCAGGCCTCAGGAGGATCAGCTGCTTCTCCTCCTGCTGACTGCCACCCTGTCACTGGCCCTGCCAGGCCTGGTGCCACCCCCCCCCCGCCACAGACACATACAGACAGGCACACACACACACAGACATACACAGACACACACAGACACTCAGACACACACAGACATAGACACACACACACACACACACACACACACACACACACACACACACGGAGACACACAGACACACACACACAAAGAGTGGAGAGAGAATAAGAGTGACCCGCCACTCGCCAAGTCTGTGTTGAAGCCTTCACAGAGGAGGTGAGCTTTTGCAGGGCTGAAGCCGAGGATGATCAGAAAGAATGCCGGCACCCACTCTTTGTAACCCACCCGGCACTGGGCTTCGAACCGTGGTTGGACCGCTCGGCACCCGCCGATGGGTGGACGGGACCCAGCTCTGCCTGGAAGACACCCTGGACTGCCATCTGTGGCGTGTGCGCGCAGGGTGTACAGCACGTGTGCCCGCGCTGAGCGTGTGTGGGAGCCGGAGGCTGACACTGGGTCAGTCCCCAGGCATTGGTCCCTTATTTTTTGAAAAGATCTATTCATTTCATCTGTGTGACTGTTTTGCCTGCACGTGTGTCTGTGTACCATGTGCACGCCAGGTACCCACAAGGAGGCCAGAGAGGGCATCAGATTCCCTGAGAGTGGAGTTACAGACGGCTGTGAGCTGCCAACGAAAGTGCCGGGAATTGAGCTGAGCCCTTGGAAGAACAGCCCGAGCACTCATACCCACGGAGCCCTCTGTCCAGACACTTCAAGTAGGCTTTGGGGATAAGGGTTCTCATTGTACCCAGGAAATGCCAGCTGGTGGCCTCCACCTCCCATGGCCAGGACTGTAGGCAGGGGGCACCACACCTGGACTTATCCCCCGAGCCATCGCCCGGGGGCCACTGTCATTTGCAAGGTGGAGAAATTAACCCGTACTTAGAGATTATTTGCGTAAGTCACTGGACCCACTGTGGATGCAGTGGTGAAGAGGGCCAGGTGACACACAGCAGTGGCCACTGTCTGTTCAGAGTGGTGTCAAAAAGCTGCACGGGCTGGGTGTGGCCCTGACCGTACATCCAGTGTGCTCCGGCAAGCATGGCAGCGTTATATGCCCTTAACCTAGCACTCAGGCAGAGGCAGCCTGGCCACTGTGAGCCTGCGGCCAGCCTGCACTACACAGGGGGTCCTAGACCAGCCAGAACACCACAGAGAGATCGAGCTTTAAAATAAAGTGAAATAACAGACTTTCTTCTTCCTCCTCCCAGCCCTGGCTGTCCTGAAACTCACTCTGTAGACCAGGTTGGCCTTGAGCTCACAGACCTGCCTGTCTCTGCCTCCCGGGTGCTGGGATTAAAGGCATGCACCACCACTGCCTGGCTGGAACAGTCTTTCACACTGAAGCCTGTGGTCCAACCCTTGAATACTGTGTGAGCTTCTGCTGGAAGCAAAAGCTCAGGTGATAGGTCACAGGTCATAGGTCAGCCATCTTAGATTTGCACTCTCAAGGAGGGGAGAGTCACAGACTCCCGAGAAGGTGCACATCTGGAACTAACGTTACCTGGGACTTTAACAGGTGTTGGCTTCATATGGCTGGTGTGATCACCACCCTATCTGACGAGTGAGAACAGACCTGGGATTAAGCCTCATTAACTGTCTCTATCAGAGTCCCCAGGCTTCCACGGAGTCCAGAGAACTCAAGTGTGACAAATGACTGTGGAATAACAGGTCTAATATGGTACGATGCACTGTCTGGACAGCAGAGCCTTCAGGCTATGCCCACAGAGCATGCCAAACTGTCCCAAAGGTGAACCTGCTGGTAGGAGGAACCAGGACTTTTCTACCCCAGGAGGAATCACTTCTCCATGTCTCGTTGCCTCAAAACCAGAAGAGCATGAGCTGCACGGAACCAGACATCTCGACAGACAGCCGAGCAAGGCTCCCTGAGGGCTGGCGGGAACCGCTTTCACCCAGCCTCTAACCGTAGCTGCTTCGAAGATAGCAGCAGAGCATGGGAACTAAGAAGCCTGTGCTCCTCTCTCCAGCGGAGGGATGGCGTGAACTGAGCACCTCCCAGAGGGGGATCCCCAAATCGGAACCCATTCAGTGGTGACAACCAGCTGCTTGAGGGGGAAAGGCACCAGGATGTTGGGAAGAGACTGAGCGGCCTCAAACAGGGGTGGCCAGGCTGGGGAGAAGGAGAGAACCCTCAGAGGAGAGATCTTGGGATCTGTGGTAATGAAGCGGTGGGGGCCTGAGAGAAGAATGAAAGTGGTGACATCATGTTTATGCTTCAGGCCTGTGGAGCAGGTCAGACCGGAAACACAAGGAACTGGGGACACTTCTGACCCCGACCGAAGTTTGTTTGTTTGATTTTTTCTTTCTTTCTTTTTTTATGGCTCTGCTCTTAAACCTGCATCAGTCAAGGTCAGGCAAGCCGAGGCTGGATTTAAGAGCAGGTGTCATTCCCTTTAATGCGGTGGGGGTTGTGACACCGGACACAAACAGGGGAAGCTGGCGCCTCAGCCAGCTGCACAGCAGCAGCATAGCTCCTGCGGCATGAGAACACACTAAAGCCAAAAGGCTCTCCTGCAGCCCTCCGCCTGCCCCGGGATACCACGGAAAACCAAAACACAGAGGCCCCTTAAGCAAAGCTTCCTGTCAGTCATGCACCCTGGCATCTACTGCCCTGAGCATCTGTCTCTTCTCAGACAAAATGCCTGCCCGAGCCAGGCAACTTCCTGTGCCCTGGAACTGTGGCCAGGGCCAGACTCTCTTTCTGACTCCCTGAGGGCATGCAGCCCAGGCTGCCTCAGGCTTGTGCATGCTGGGATTACAGGTGTGTGCAGTCTTGCCAGCTGTTTGGTAAACAGTAAGGAGACACCCCAGAGTAACAGAGTGTGACAGCACGTAAGCCAGCGCCACAGCCTCAACGCTAGCATGCACCACGCTGCTGCTCTGCTCAGCTGCGGCCCACGGCCACTGCCAGCACCACAAACACACGCGTCATGAGCATTGCACTGTGACGTCACCATAGCGCCTGTTGGGAGCTGGCAGGAACTTTCAGCTCCAACCCCGGCCAACAGCTTGTGTATTCAGACTCTAATGACCATGGAGTGTCTCATTTCTATTTAGCAAACAGCTGGCAAGATTACACACACCTGTGATCCCACTACGCACAAGCCAAAGCGAGCCTGGGCTACATCCTCTTGGACCCGCAGTGAGTTCCACTCCCCGCCTCACCCCCGAGACCCTGGCTTCTGAGACTCTAGGAATCACACATGCTCTAAAGGGGCATGCAGGCTCAGCGTAGGGCTCACGTCCCCTCATCTACGGAGAGAGACACACGTGAGGCGCAGTCAGAGCTGGTCCTTAAGTGTGGGGCCCAGGGGCCTGGCGTCAATTACAGGGCCCCAGAGCAGCCATGTTCCCTCCCACCCCCCAGCTCCAGCAGGCATCCTGCATCAGAGCTCTCCCAGCCTGGCTTCCTGCGCTGCTTGGATTCTTTGCTGTCTTCCTGTCAACTTGACACAACTTCCAAGAGTCCTGTAGGAAGAAAGAACCTCAACTGAGGAACGTGTCCATCACACAAGCCTGTGGGCATATCTTCTGAGCATTCTCTTGATGGCTCACTAGCGTATGGGGGCCTGGCCCACGGTGCTGCTCCAGGGCAGATGGGCCTGGGGTGTTTAAGGACACCCTTATGCAAACCAAGCAAGCCCCCAGGAGAGCCTGCAAGCTCCTCTGCAGCTTCTGCTTCAGTTCCTGCCTCCAGGTCCCTGCCCTGAGCTCCTCCCTGACCTCCCTTCTGAAACACCATCCCTCCCCAAGCTGCTCTAGGTTTTTGTTTGTTTGTTTTGTTTTGTTTTGTCTTGTTTTCAGACAGGGTTTCTCTGTGTAGCTCTGGCTGTTCTGAACTCACTTTGTAGAGCAGGCTGGCCTCGAACTCACAGAGACCTGCCTGCCTCACCCTCCGCCCTCCCCAGTGCTGGGATCCCAGGTGTGTGGCACAGTACCGGGCTGCTCATGGTTTCCTTATCACAGCAATAGAAAGCAAACTAGAGCTGTCCCGCCCGAGGCTGGCCTGTGCTCCTGGGGTCTCCGTTTAGAACATGGGCGGGAGAGGCAGGAGGGAAGGGAGCCTGGCAGTGGGGTCAAGGGCAGAGTTCCGTTCTGGTCTTGCAACTCACTGAAAAAATGTCCGTCTCTTCGCCTGCAAAATGGGGCTCTCCTGTGGTGGCACAAAGGTGAAAAGAGACAAATTGCAGCGTGTGGAGGGAGGGGTGTGCTCACTGTGCCGACCTGAGTGAATGAAGTGCGAAGACGTGGTATGGTCTTGGCTGCTGTCCAGGTTATTCCAGGTAGAAACTATGAACCCTGAAGAGCGGCTTCTCCTGCCTCAACGGATGCCTTGGGCAGGATGGCTCGTCACTGGACAATCGCTTAGGTTAAGGATATTTTCTTCACAGGGACTGGGACATGGTTAACATTTTATTTTCTTTTTAATTGCGTGTGTATGTGTGTATCTGTGTGTGTGTATGTGTGTATCTGTGTGTGCACATGTGCATATCTGTGTGTGCAGATGTGTGTATCTGTGTGTGCAGATGTGCATGTGAGTGCAGGTACCCTTTCAGGCCAGAAGACGGTCTCGGATCTCACAGTGGACAAGTTACAGGAGGCTGCAGGTGGCCCAGCATGGGCGCTGGGAACGGAACTCAGGTCCCCTGCAAGAGCAGCCAGCCTCTTTCCCACTGAGCCATCTCTCCAGCCACTGAGATTCTTAAGTAAAATATTCCACACTGTTAATCCCAGCACTCAGGGAGGCAGAGGCAGGTGGATCTCTGTGAGTCCAAGGCCAGCCTGGTCTACAGAGTGAGTTCCAGAACAGCCAGGGCAACACAGAGAAACCCTGTTTCAAAAACAAACAAAATCAACAACAAAGCACCAAACAAAAAGGTCTTACTTCAACCCTTCAGAATACAAAGCCATGGAACCCCAGAAAATGCTACTTCCTTGGTTTCTGAAAATGTCTACTCCAAACACAGGCTTGGAGCACAGCAGTTGCTGGTGGCAAGAAGATGGAGAAAAGACAGGAGGTCAAGTGTAAATACTAAACAAGAGCCGAATGACAGCAGAGTGACTTGCTTCCTAATGGGGCCTCCTCCAGCTACGAAGTTCATGCATGTTTAATGAGCCCCAAGCCCGGCGACTCTAAGTGGCCTCGCAGCCTAAAATATAACTAACTGGGGTATGACATAAGTGCCTGCTGACTGATTTCCAAAATGGCTGGAGGGCTCACCCAACCAGCACCCAACCAGCACCCACCCAGCACCCTTCTCTCAGATGAAGGGCATCGGCCAAGCACAAAGGAACCCCGAGAGGTGCTGGGCCTTCGTACAAAATCCTGCAGGGATGGACTGAGGGGCCGAACACGTGTCCCAGCCCTCAGAGAAGACCTTAGACCACAGCACGGCTCGGGAAGATCTCTCACAGCACTCTCAGCACCAGGAGCCCCTGACCCTGCTGTCCACTCACAACCAGACTGCCTGGCTTCCAGGAACTTATAAAGGGGGAAGAGAGGGTCTGGCGATACCTACAGTTCTTGGGAACATTTGACTTCATGTCCTGTAGGCAGAAGTCAAAGCAAGGCCACCGGTCCTCGGAAAAGGTATCACTCTCCCGGCACCCCAGGCCTTCCTCCTGATCTCACACCGCTCTCTCCACTGGAGGCCGGACGCTGTGGTTTTAGGTAGGCTGACGCTGTGGACAGTCCAGCTTACCTTCAGTCCTGGAGGGAGGACCTGCGGGTGGCGGACCTGGATAAGCGTGAGAGTCACCAGCGCCACGGTGCTCACCAGCAAGATCACCCAGGTGACGATGGCTGGAGTCCTCGAGAGGGCCCTGCAGCCTGCAGTGGGAGCAGAGCACAGGCGTGAGTTCCGACACCCCAAGGTTGTCCTGCCCTCCACACACAGGCCACACGCGCCCACCCACGCACTCGCACACACACACGTACATACAAACATTCACTCAAGTAAATATGTAAATGCAAAATGAAAATTTAAATGCAGATTGGAAATCTGGGTTTTCTACTAAAGTATGATATGATCCTTTGCGTAATCTCAGGGAAAGAAATTGGAACTGTGGATCCTCCCAAATGGAAACAATTGCGTTTATACAAAGCTGTTATCGAGCAGTGGACACGCATGAAAGAATGAACACCTGAAATGAAGGGTTGGTTGGGGCGGGGGATCTTGGGGAGGGAAACGGAGGCATTTTCTTCAGTGATGGGTATGCCAGAGCTACAGAGAGACCCTGTCTCAAACAAACAAGTGAAAGCATTGCACACACAGCCCGAGAACGTAGGCTTGCAGAGGGAGGAAGACCCAGTTCCAGAGAGACCTAAGACCCTTCCAGCTCTCTCTCCCTACCCATTACATGTAGTTTTAAGAACTATAAAAGCAAGTTAATTAAGACATTGAAGTCAGCTGGGCTTGACACTACACGCCTATAATCATAGCACTCTAAAAGCAGAGGGTTCAGGGAGTTCAAGCCCAGCCTGGGCCTGGAGAAAGTCCAAAGTCAGCGTGGGCCTCGTGAGAGCCTGCACATTAGGAAGACAAACTAACACACCAACACTGTAATAGTCTTGGTAGAACCACTAAGGCCCAAATACAAACAGCATGCCTTAGCTGAAATGTGATATCATATTACAGGATGAAAGAATATCAATATTTCTCTTAAAATTGGCTGTTTAAGTGCAAATTAATGAAAATAAAAAAAAATCAGTGGTATTTCAAGTGTTCAGTCCCTCTGGTGGCCCTGGGGACACTGGAAAAGCATCTACTCATTCCACCTAACCTTTTCCTCCTCCACCCCATCCATCCTCCATCCCATCCCTCCTCCACCCCACCCTCCTCCACCCCATCCCTCCTCCACCCCATCCCTCCTCCACCCCATCCATCCTCCATCCCATCCATCCTCCATCCCATCCAAGTCCATCCTCCATCCTGTCCCTCCTCCACCCCGTTCATCCTCCACCCCATCCCTCCTCCACCCCATCCCTCCTCCACCCCATCCCTCCTCCACCCCATCCCTCCATAGCCATGGGTGCATCCGGCCCTATTCCAGAACATTCCGTCTTAGGTCACTGTAGATAAATGCTTTACTTCCTCTTTATTTCTAGATTTTTCCTGGAACAAAACAAAGGCTGCGTGCACCACCTTACTCAAATTAGACTAGGCCCCATATCCAGTTGCATGGCCTCGCTCACTGCTTGGCGAGCCTTCCCGGAGGGCGAGGCAGGGCTCAGAGCTCAGTCTGCCTGTCAATACCAGCAAGTGACAGACAGTTCCTGATGTCAGAGGTGACCGCTTAACCCCTTTCCCCTGCCTTGTCCTCGTATGGCGTGCAGAAGACAAAGCTCACCACCTGGAGAACCCACACCGCACTTCCGGACACTCACCCCGCTTAACCCACGAGAGCAGGCGAGGCACCGCCACAGACCTGGCCTTGACACTGCGGAGGCGCCGTCACAGACCTGGGCTTCTCACTGTGGAGGCACCGCCACAGACCTGGGCTTCTCACTGTGGAGGCACCGCCACAGACCTGGCCTTGACCCTCTGAGCATCAGAAGGGCCCTGAATCACTCCTCTGTGCTTTCGGATGAAAGTCCCCTGGCCAGCCAGGCACCGGTGAACACAGGGGTGGACTCACGCCTACTCTCAATAACAGAGCTTTAGGGGATTTTTCCCCCCAACAAGATCGAGTAAGGTAACCTGCCAAGTTTAATCTCCCTGAGGAAAGAATGTAAGGGTTGGCCTGCACGATTGTAATCGTGTGGAATGTAACAGGATGTGTGTTAAATCTCCGTGTATTTGGGGAAAAGCGCGCAATGCAATACAATCCATCTTCTTTAGGACAAGCGCTCTCCCCAAAATAGTTCACACGAACTGGTCTTTCTGTCCTGAAGTCATACTGTTTGGAAGTCAAGAATTAGCAGTCTAGGGCGTAGCTAGGAACCTCTTCGAGGGGAGGGAGGGTGTGTGAAAGCAAGCAGCCTCCTGACCGCAGCCTGGGCTGGCCTCCTGGATCCTGGCTTCAGCACTTTCCAAGTGAAGAGCTATGATTACCTTCAGCAAACACTTACCCAGCAAAAAGCTTCTGACAAAGCCAGCAGCCGAGGCTAGGGCCCATTCACCAAGAAACACAGCCTAGAGCTGTGCAGCAGTTAGGGCCGGGCAAACACTGTTAATTGCAGGTGCCTACCTGAGCCTGGAGAGGTGAGAGCTGCTGCTTGCCCCTCCCGCCTCCGCTATGAATAGCTGGGGGAGCCCGGCAGCCTGGCGGGGCGGCCTTGGGATGTGGGAGAGGGATGGATGGTGTGTGTGTGTGGGGGGGGGGGTTCCCGTGCAGCCTATCACAACGCTGACGAGCCAGCTCTATCAGGGTTCACCCCCAATCAACAACACACAACACAAACCTCACACACAGCTAGGTAAGGAAACCACAGGAGCCAAAATAATGGATTACACAAACAGGAAAACCCAGTAGGGCCAAACGTTTGTGTTCGCCCTTGTTGCCTGCGGCTTTGTGGAAAAGCGTTACTTTTGGGTGAGTCTCGGAACAATGACAAACTGCCATTCACAGGCGGTAGGGATGGGGAACTTGGACCACAGGTGGGTTCTCCTGGGATCTCACAGAAACCGTGGGAGCCAGCAAGCCACACTTACCTGCCGGATCACACGGCTGGCGGGTCAACACGGCAAACATCCTGTCTCCCGGCTGGAGGGGGAAGAAGGCAGAATGAGGGCAGGGCCGTCGCCTGACTTCGGAAGTTCGAGAACAACCTTAGCCGCATCAACTGGACACAGCGTCCTGTAAATCGCAGCCCTTGGGGAAGAGCGCGGCCGAAGTGGGGCTTCCGAGGCCAAGGGACGCTAGAACTTGACAGCAGCGCCCCCTCCCCAAACGCCAGGCTGCGGGGATGGCTGCCTTAAAACTTCAGGGAGCAATCTTGAATATAAAGCCAGAAAGCGTGTGTGTGTGTGTGTGTGTGTGTGTGTGTGTGTGTGTGTGTGTGCGCGCGCGCGCGCGCGCGCGTCCTCCTTCCCCTTTTCTGTCCTCGGGTGGGCCCCTCCGCGCGTGAACAGCAACCCCTCCCGGGAAGTTCGCCAGGCCCGGGCTGGGCTGCGCTTCACAGCGCACGGCGCGGCCGGTTCGCATCAGTGCCAGCGCGCAGGCTGCCCCAGGCGTGGACCCGGAGGGCCCCGGGCGTGGCGCGGCCCCTGCACCTGCGGGTCCCGGGCGCTCTGCGACGAGCTGCGGGTGACGGTCCCCGCGGCCTTCCCCCCGCCCGCTCTCCCGTCCCCGCGCGCGGGCCCACAGCTCACCTGCGCCGCGCTCAGCCGCTCGCCCGCTCGCCCGCGGTCACCGGGAGGCGGGGCGGCGCGGGGCGGGGCGGCGTGGGTGGCGCAGCCCGCTGGGGACCGCCTCTGCGCCTCCTCACCTCCCCCCTCGACTCCCCCCGGCTCCACCCTCCCGCTGCACCCCGGCGGGTCGCGCGGGAGGATGGAGGGGCCGGCCGAGCCTCCCGGGCCGCGGCATCTGTGCTTCCCTCGTCGCTGTGACAAAACGCCTGACTCACGGCTGCGGGCACCGCGGGGACCGTGGGGACGGGCCGAGCAGGAGGCGCGAACTCGCGTCCACCCGCAGAAAGCACCCCCACCTCCCTCCCTCCGGGTGGGCTTCCCAGCCCACAAACCCCGGCTCACACATGCTCAGAAGGTCTCCTAGGGATGCTGACAGGGTCAGTTGTCTTGGGGTGTGTGGTGTGTGTGTGTGTGTGTGTGTGTGTGTGTGTGTGTGTGTCTCGTCAGGACTAGCCCAGCAGCCCCTCACACCTTCCAAGACCCCGGAGCCCAGGGCATAAGAGGAGGTGATGGGACCTTGGCCCCAGGCCCGAGGGACCCCGGATGAGCACCCCCTGCCTGCCAGTCAAACAATTTTTTTAGAAGAAAAGATGCGTTGTTGTGCTTATTCGTGTGTACGTGTGCATGTGCCTGCATGAGTCTGTGGCACCATATGTGTGCAGGCACCCACGGAGCTCTGGAACTGGAGTCACAGGCAGTTGTGAGCTGCTGGTGTGAGCCCTGGGTGCTGAGAGGCTGAAGGGAGACTTGGGCCCAGCTGCCTGTTGTTTGAGGCCAGGTTTCCTGTGTAGCCCAGGCTGGACCTTGTACGTGTTCATGCCTTAGCCGTCTGGTGCTGGGGTCACTCCTGCGCCAGCTAGCACAGGAGCTGCAAGGTAACGTGACCAAGGGCAGGACAGGGCAGGGCAGGAGAGCACCCAGACTTCCTGCAGCCTTCCACCCTGCCCAGTCTCGGGGAGAGCAGAACACTGCGGTGAGCACACGGCGGTCCCTGGCTCACGGTGCGCACCAGGGAGCACGGAACACACTCTGAGCCTGTTAACCTGTGCTGCTGACACCAGGGACCCGGTACAGAGCGACGGTGCTCTCTGCTCTGCGCATCACTGAGCAACAGCCAGGACGACAGCAGCTCGGAAGAAGACGAGCAGGACAGATGACAACAGCCGGAGACAGGACAGGTGACAGCAGCCAGTGACAGGGCCCTGGATGCAGAGGACCCCAGAGCCAGCCCTGTGTGTCCTCTCCTTCCTGCAAGGCCACAGTCTGAGTGGGAGGTTGTCCTCCTTTGCTGCCGTTGCCTTGGTAACTGCCTGACCAAAGCAGCTTCCTCCGGGAGGACAGGGCTTAGCTGCCCCTTCAGGGCCCAGGTTGTCACCAGGGAGTCAGGCAGGACAGAGACGCAGAAATGGTGGAGGAGAGCCGACTATTTCAGAGCTGCTGCTCAGCCACCTTCCTCACACAATCCGGGACACCTGCCCAGGGCATGGCACCCCCGTGGGCCATCCTCCAGAGACAGTCCCCAGTACACACGTCAGTGTGAGCCAGGCAGCTCCTCAGCTGAGCCTTTCCTCTCGAGTGGCGCTAGGCCGTGCCAAAGCCGCAGTCAAAACTCAGTACTGGAAACAGTGCTTGGCCACCAGGGAAAGGCTGTGATTCCCTCTCACGTCAGGAATCCAAGTGCACCATTCGTGGGGGTGTGAATCTAGTCCGGCACCATGAAATTCTCAGAGAGTGACAACTGACGCACACGTGACCAGAGCACTCCTGGTGACACCTGAAGGGTTCACGTTGGCTAAGGCGCAAAGACATTTTTGTATCTTGGCCCCGAGCTACAGTCTCACTGCAGTCCGGAACGGGAGGCAGCCTGAGCGACCGTCAGAAGCTGTGTTGGTGAGGGGGTGTGGTGAATGCCACGCGGTAGAACACGGACAGCACCCAAGACAGTGCCAAGTGCCATGAGCCAGTCTGAGAAAGATAACATGGCACACGTACTTACATGCCACAACCGCGATTTAAAGTTAGGTGTGTGCATGTGTGTGTGTGTCACTCTCAGAGTGCAGAGGGGACCCGGGAAAGGAGGAGGAGAGAGCCTGCAGGAAGCAGGTTAATGGATTCGACGGTTACGGAAGCAGGAAGTGCACGTGGCACACGCCTGTGATCCTAGTGCTCGGGACCAGGCAGATCTGTGCACTAGGATCCTGCTTCCTCATCCTGCGTGTCATGTCTGTTTTCGAGGCCAGCCTGGTCTACAGAGTGAGTTCCATGACAGGCAAGGGTATTACACAGAGAAACCCTGTGTCAAAAAGAAAAAAGGAGGAAGAAGAGGTGAGCAGGAGGGAGGAGCGGGGAGGGGAAGGCTGGAGAGAGGCCAGCGGGGAGGGAACCGGTGAGAACGGAGCGTGGTGATATGACGATGCCGCAAACCCATCAGTGTGCCAACCTGAGGCAGTGGACAACAGGGCTGAGGGGCGCAGGCCGTCCATCTGGCTCCTTGGCCTTTGTCCTTCTGTCCCTGGAGAAGTCCCGCTTCCCTCTGCTCACACCCTCTCGGGCTTCCCCTTGAGCATGCAGCCCCTTGCTCAGTGGGCAGCGCTGGCACACCGAGCCAACATGAACCCGGAGAATAATCAGATTACGTCCCATCAGTCTCTGCAGTCAACCGCTCACCGATGCTGACATCTGATCTCTGACTTCTGACCCTCTGCTGTCCACCCCCCATGGTGAGGTGTCGGAGCAGGAGCTGAAGTCACTGAAGGAGCTGAAGGTTGTGAGCCGGTCCTGTGGGTCTGGGGACCAAACAGGCAAATGTTCTAAGCCTGGGCCGTCTGGGGTTTGATTTCCCTTTGTGCGTTTGTCTGGTGTTTTTGTGGTTGTAGCACCCTCGCTAGACACCCGAGGTCACAGGTGAGCAAGCAGGAAGCCTCGAAGGGCAGACGGCGCTGTGCTCCCGTCCTGCTGGCTGTGCTCGCTCTAGCTTTAGTCACCTGGTTTGGGGCCTGAACCCTGCACGGCTGGCCGGACCTTGTTCAGCTCACTCCTGGACGTGAGGGGTCTGAGCGTGTCTCCCCCAGCCCCTGGTGGGCTGGGCACGGGGTTCTTGTCATGGTTTTCCCACCTGGCTCCCTAGCACCGTCCTGACACCATTTTGCTAGAGGTCCCTTCTGCATGGGGCTTGCACGGGGCTTTGCCACCGGCAGCCAGGCCAGGTGTGTTCTGATTCATGTTTTTCTTTCCACTTCACAAATGTTGTTGTCTCACTCTCGTCTAAAAGAAAGGAAACATTTGGTTCCTGCCATCACTGTCTCAGCTTTTCCGAGGTTTCCGTGTTCTAGAGACACATGTAGACGGCTGCATACACCTCCCCACGTGCCGCTTTGGACCACAGATTTTCCTATTTCATGAGTGTCCGGCATGTTTCAGGTAGCCATTAGGACTGTGTTTACTCCCTGTGGCCTCAGCGGCGATGTCTTTACAGTCTGACCACCCCGCCCGACGCCCGACAGGCACGCACACAGGCACGCACACAGGAACGCAAGCATGCGTGCGCGCCCACACACGCACACAGTGTGTTTCCAGCTGACAGCTGATTGTCGTTAAGCACTGCTCCTGCTTCATTGCAAAGAGTGTTTTCCACTTCACTTTCTGCAGGTTTTTGTTGTTGTTGCTTTGTTTGCATCCGAAGCGTGGGTGGTAGTGTAGATCGTCACCTCCATTGCACAGAGGGCGCCAAGGGCTTCGGCAGCAGCAGGTCTGCTCTGCGCTCTCTTACTCAACAACCCGGAAGGAGGGTGCCGGGCTCAGCACTGGGTTTCTGGTAGATAGTCTAAGGACTACGGGGGTCACTACCATCTCAAGGGGCATAATCCCAAATGTGTATAAATACACGTGTGTGACGTATTTTATATGTGATTGTAAGTGCATACAGACGATTCCTGTAGTTTTTTCCAGCCATCCTTGGTGTTATGCAGCCCTCCTCCCGCTGTCCCCTCCCCCCCATTGCCCGCTTCATAGCGCCTGTGTCCTGCTCTCCCAGTGTCCCTGCCTTGTAAAGTCCAGCCTGGGGGAGGAAGGGATTATTCCCGTCTACAGGTCACAGTCTCTCAGGGAGGGACTCGGGGCTGGAGCTCGAGGCAGCAGGCAGAGAGGGAGAGAAGCCTGTGGCCGGCCTGCTGCCTTTGCCAGCCCAGAGGGGACCTGTCCTGGGCTCCGCCCACAGTGGGCGTGCCCTTCCATGCCCATCAGCACAGAGCGCCCACAGGCCAGGCTGGCGGAGCCGATCCCCTCACTGACTTCCTCGGAGTTCTCTCTGTGGCCTCCCCTGCTCTCCGCCCTTCCTTTCCCTGCGCTGACCACAGAGTGTCACCGAGCCCCCTTGCCAGCTGCTTTGGGGTTAGACGGCTGATGGGTGTCTGGAGAAAGGAGGGTGGAGAAGAGCTTGGACGCTTCCTGAACCCCGCTCCGGGCTCACACTGAGTTGCGTCCTCCAGCACAGAGCTTCTCCAGCTGTGGGTCGTGCCCCCACGTGGGGTCACGTCGCTGAATGTAGACGTCATAAAGTTTAGCAGCAGTGAAAACTTTAAGAAGGTACAAATTCAATGTCAAGTGAACACGGAATCCAGAGTGTTAGGGTAGCAGCTGCATGGCCTGTGTTGTAGCGTGTCACTGCAGCCCTGACTCTGAACATGACACGCATGTTCCGTGTGCGTGCTGTCACACCATCAATGCAGGGGATGCCTCAATTCACACGACATGCACAGATCGGGAAACTGCAGCGTCAGCACGGCTCCCCTGCCCTGTTTGCTCAGCCAGATTCTAGGAAGGATTATGCTAAGTCAATACCAACTATTTTTAATTAATTAACGGTTTTAAATGTATGAGTCTTTTGTTTGTGCCTTGTGCCCATGAGGGTGGGATGAAGGTGTCGGATCCCCTAGGGCCAGAGTTACAGACAGTTGTGAGCTGCCTTGTGGGTGCCTTGTGGGTGCTGGGTCCTCTGTTCATGTTGGTGTATTATGGATCACAGATTTCTTACCGCACGAGTAAAGCTTTCTGCTCTCACAGAAACACGATGGTTTCACTATAGAAACAATGACTTTTAATGTTTTTCTGCTAGTATCCCTCAGCATGTCTCACATTGTTTTATCCTCAGATTGTATCATGTTCCAAAAAAACCCAAGTCCATCTTACTACTGCGCAAATTTTCTTGTCTCTAATAACAGGATTGATTCATCTTCTCATTTGAGGCTTGCCCTGCTAAAGGGAAGCAAGGATTCACCCACCAGAGAGCAAGATGATGAACTGGATCAGAGATCAGGAGCTGGAGCTGGGGTCCTCAGCGGTTAGAAATACTGGCTGCTTTTTCAGATGACCCAGATTCAATTCCTGACACCCACATGGCAGCTCACAGCACTTTTATCTCTGGTTCCTGGGGGTCCTCTTCTGGCCTCCTTTGGCACCAGGCACAAACAAAATATTCATGTAAATAATGATGATGATGGTGAAGATGATGATGGTGATGGTGGTAATGATGTTGGTGATGATGACGATGGTGATGAGGAGGAGGATGATGGTGATTATGGTAATAATGGTGATGATGGTGATGACGATGAGGATGATGATGGTGATAATGATGGTGATGATGATGATGGTGATAAGGATTTAGCAGAATCCTTCCTAGGATTTAGCTGGGTTGACAAGATGAAGAGGGGCTATGTTGGGAGCCTAGTTTTGTACAGGTAGCACCCTGGCCAAGTGGCTCTTGGAGGAGGCTGACTATACTTTGGTCAAGGATAGTCTTTGCCAACAACTCTCTCCACTCAATTCTCCAATTCAGTGATTCTCTCTTCAGCTGGGTCTATCCAGCTAAACCTTGGCAGCCTAATCCCACCATTGGCCTAGTGACTTCTAAACAGGAGTGGCTGTTGAGCTGTGCTTTACATACAGAATAAGTATTTGTTATAAAGATTCGGTGTGACCCGTTTGTTAGGTGAAATGCCACGTGGTTCATGAGATACATTTCCGTCACTCCAGAACTCTCTCACAGCTCCTGCAGTGGATGGTCTGAACGTGTCATTCCCAGCAAGCAGGGCTCAGTCTAAACATCTGAGGATGATGGTGCGGTATGTGTGTTTGAGTGTGGCTGTGCACTCCGGGGATTGGGTGTGCGCAGTGCATGCTCGGCTGCTTCAACTCCTGTTTGGCTGTGGCATGGCATGCTGCCTACAAAGCAATGGATAAGCACCGGGAACCGTGAATGGCTGTGCTGAGTCACTGGCAATCCAGGTTTGGGGTGCGGCAACATTCTGAGGCAATTAGCTAAGTCTCTTTGTTTCAGGGACAAGAATGCAACAATGCCTGGGTGACTTTAGACTTCTGTTCTTTAGTCACTTAAGAGGTCTGTTTGGACAGCGAGGGCTGGGTGGTCTTTCTATGAAAGCATGGGCACAGACCATGTGGGTACAGACCATGTGGGCACAGACTGTGTGGACACGGACTGGGGGGGCACAGACTACAGTGGGCACAGACTGTGGGGGCACGGACTGGGGGGGCACAGACTACAGTGGGCACAGACTGTGGGGGCACGGACTGTGCAGGCACAACCTGCAGTACCACGGTGACAGCGTGTGTCGCTGTTCCTACCTCAGGCAGGGTCAGTGATAACAAGGGGTGCTCGGTGGGGGAGAAAGCCAGTTCTGTGGGTCCACACTAATGGCCAACTGACTGAAAGGAAGAGAATACATAGGAGGGTGATCGCAATTGTGTCAAGGATTTGCTTGCATTCCTTTGTCTCCTACTAATTTTTATAGAGGACTCTGGATAGAGTTAGGTCAAAAGATGTGATCACTGGCCTCCTAACTTACACTCATAACTTGAATTTTAGGGGTTTTTGGTGAGGGATTATGGCTGTTTTTAAATATAGAAACGTCAAGTTCTAAAGCCATCAGGGTAAGATGACATTGGTAATTATACTGACAGCTGCAGATATTAGCATGAACCCAGCACCAAAAATAGAGCAGCCCGTGGATAATGGGAATTTGAAGAAGCTGGCAGAGGTAGTAATGGAGTTAATGTAATCTGACTTTTCTTTCCCAGGGCTGATTTTACTTTGAAATCTGAAACTCACCTTGCTTTGCTAAATTCGGATGCTGGGAAGGAAGAGACATCCCAGGACTCCAGAAAAACAACAGAAACTTGGAATCTCGACACAATCGCAATTGTTTTAGTTACAATTAGTTATATTTGTATATAACATTTAGTTATATGGGGTGTGCTGTCACAGCACTGTAAAGAGAACTTTGATTCTCCCGCTTCAGTTGTTGTCTTGGAGGCTTCCTGCCTCCATCTGCTGACCTAGGCCTAGTCCTGGAAGCTTGCAGCCTCTGTTCAATCTAACCTAGGCCTAGAATGTTTCCAGCCTCTGAGACTCACTGCTGAATAAGCTCACCCTGTCTTGTTCTCTCATTCAACCTCTCTTTGTAAAACTTCTGTGGTAAACTGCCTCCTCTCTCTCTCTCTCATTGCCCCTTAAGTGGCTTCTCTTTCTTCTCTCTTCTCAAGAAAGTTGGGCATATCCTATTCTGTCAGATCTTTCTCTAATTCATCACTGTTTCCACCACTCAATTAGACATCACTTTCAAACTATCTTTATCTTCATGGTTTGGGATTAAAGGCATGTGCCACCACCCCTGGACCTAAGCTTTTCTTTACCTGAAACTTGCTCTATACCAGGCTGGCCTTGAACTCAGATCTCTTGCCTCTGTCTCCTGGATTAAAGGTGTGTTTGTATCCTGGCCAGATCACACAGACCCAGACCTTTGGGTGTGATCTATCTCCAGAGCAGCTGTGTTCTGAGTTAACCCTCCTCTCCACAATATGGAGCACTTCCAGCACAAACTGATCAGGTCAGCCTTTGCTCATGGTGGCGTTTGGAGCCATTACTCTTTCCCGGCTCTTCACAGACGGTGCATCAGCTCCTGTGCAGGAAGGTGAGCTGTGGGGTACACCTATCCCTGTAGAGTTCATCATTTATATCCAATGCTCTGGGCATGCCCTCTGTGTCCTGGCTCTGCCTTCCCAGCCTCTGATCGTCACAAGCAGACATCACAATTATCTATTTTAGCTTTCACGTGTGAATCAGAACGTGAAGGACTCACCTTTCTGCACCTGATTTACCTCACAGGTTCCCTCTCAGCTCCTCTTATTTTGCTGGAAACGGCAGGACAGCTTTCTTCTTTATGGCAAAATAGTTCTCCTTTAGCTGCCTTTCTGTTAGTTTATTTATCTTAGGAATACAGTTTTGAAAAACTGAAAATGAGCTGTGTGCTCAGAGACTGCCCCTTTGCAGAGGTACTCAAGGACTGCCCAGTCAAGCCACACCCAACTGTTCAGAGCTGCCCGGCCCAGACACACAGCTGTCACTCCGATGGTTGTGGTGACCGTGGGACTCTGCAGATGTAGATGGAGGGTCTCTCGGGAGGCACACTGGGGCTGACGAGTCCACACAGCCCCCATGACTGCAGAGAGCTGGATGTGGCAGATCAAGCATCAAGCATGTCTCCAGCTGTGTCTAGTCTCCTCGCCGGTCATCTGTCTCCCTTTCCGTATCTGACTTAACGTCCTGGTGACATCACATAAAGACATCAGAATGCAGGAACCCAGCAGAGCCCTGGCTTCGGCCACCCAGTCACTAAGATGTCATTGGTGAGCACTGGAAATCAGGAGCTCGAGTTTCTCCGCTTTACACACCCGCCTGAACCCCACCCCTAGTCCATGCATCTGATAAATTCCTTGACTTATTCCTTGCTTTTATTTGTGACTATAAAAACCACTGCTTTGCCTGGAATGTGCCTGCTGGCCACCCTGAACCCATGTCCCAGGTCATGGTCAGCATATTTGGCTTGAAATAAATGATTGCTTATTCCATTTGGAGCAAGGGTTTTTTGTTTATTTTTGTTTGTTTGTTTGCATTAGTGTAGGCCAGCAAGCCCTTCTGTGTCTGCTGGGACACAAGCACCACGCTAGCCCCTAGAATGGTGGCTCACACCTGCAAGAAAGCACACAGGACACGCCCTGCCTCTATCCCCTTCCTAGGGCCACTGGAAAGAGAGGACGCCTTTCTTCAAGTGCCCCTTCACCCAGGACACCTGCCCTGGTAAGCCCCTCGGGGGACCGGGAAGGCTTGGTCCAGCAGGTGGACACTGCGCAGCTGAAGTGTGGCTCTGCTTAGGTGTGAGTTAGCCAGCGGGAGCAGCTGCTGCAGAGGCTCGAAGTGCACAGGAGGATATCAACAGTGCCCAGCCGTGGCTTGGCCTGGCCCAGGGTCACCTTCAGGAGGGTGCGCTGTCCTGTGACAGGCCACTAGGACTGGGCCCTGAGGCTGCCTCTACTCTCCCGCCTGATTTCCCGGATGAGCTGTGTCTGCCTCGTTCAGACCTCAATGCGTTCCAGAAGGCGTGTCCCTTCAGCCCCCAGACCCCCAGGGCCTGCACAGGCTCGAGCACGACTGTCTGCCTGGGCACAGCTCTTTGGCACGGAATCAGGTGGGAGTCAGCCCCACTCTTGCGCTGTGCTTTGCCTCCTATTTTAAGAAGTTTGAGAATTCGTCATGAGCTGGTCATCTGCGTCTCTCCCTAAGGTGTGGCAAGGCCTTGATCTGGGGTCACAATGGAGCAGATGTGCTATTTTGCAGATAAAGCTGTGTCTGCAAGGCTGAGTGTGTCTAGGGCATGTGCTTGAGTATCCATTACCGGAACTGCTGTGAAGGTTTCCTAGAAACAGCCCAGATTCCGATAGTCTGGTTTGGCCGGGTCACCTGTTCCCTGATGGTGACTAAAGACACCATTCCAGTTGAGTGGCTCATCCTAAGTCGGAACCAGGAGCCGAGGCTGAGGAGAGAGCCACCAACATCTACGGCGACAATCAAGACAGCGAGGAAGAGGCCATAAAACTGTCAGCGACACCAAAAGGTGGACAGAAAATCCTGGAAGATGAAGATGATGTGCACAGCACAAGGAAAGGTGAGCATCTGAGCCCGGCACGAGCCCCGAAGCCTGTGTGTGAGCTGAGGGAGGAGATGCCGGAAGGCGGAGGCAATGGTGACGCTGGAAACGCCTGCCCTGTGCCGGGTCATGGACTTCGGAGGGTGGAGGTGGGAGTCTGTACGTGCTGTAGAGAGATACAAATGTGAACATGAGAGAAATGATGAGAAACTGAGGATCAACCGGAGGGGAACAGTGCCCATTGAAATGTTCTAGGAATAAGGACTATAAGGAAATAAAGGGAAGTGATTTTCACAAAAGCCGGAGCAGAAAACGCAGAATCAGAGGAAAAGGGGTGTGTAGATGGAGAGTGAGTCTCAGCTGGGCGTGTTGGCGCACACCTGTGATCCCAGTGCTCAGGAGGCAGAGGCAGGCCGACTTCTGTGAGTTCCAGGCCAGCCTGGTTTAGTGCTACACAGAGAAACTCAACAACAATTAAAATTTTTAAAAGAGAGAGATACCGTAGGCTGGGAAGGGTCTGGGGGGGAAAGTGCCTGCTGAGGACACTCCCGGACCTGAACTGGGGTCCCCAGAGCCATACCACAATCTGGGCAGGGCTGAGCACACCCGCATGCCCGGGGCTGGGCAGGAGGAGACGGGAGGACCCTGGAGCTCGGCCAGCTGCGGAGATGAATCACTGCGCCCTGGGTTCAGGGAGAGACGGTGCCTCAAAGGACGCACGAAGGCCGACTGAGCACCTCGCACAGATGCTCACTGCTGCAGCTCAGTGAGCTAGCAACACAATGTGAACGTTTACAATTCTAATATTTTAATAATAATTTATTTCCAAACCTCTGAAAATCCCCTTTGTCTTTTGGCTCAGTGCTTTCAAATGCTTTCCCAAGTGCAGGACTGAACTAGTCAGTGTTTCTTAAACTTGTGTATGTGTTTCTCCCTGTAAACATGGACGATAAGGTTAGGATGCAGTTTCTGAACTAAGGCTGCAGAAAGCGCCTTCCATCTGCTTGTTTGATTCATCTGGGATCGCCCAGAGGTCAACCATGCACCTGCAGTCCTAGCACTTAGGTTATGGAGAATCAGGAGTTCGGGGTCATCCTTGGCTACAGGAGTCTGAGACAAACTTGGGCTACAGGAGACTCTTCTCAAAACAAAAACAAAAACAAAGAAGAGAAGCCACAGAAAGCAAACCCAAACCCTGTCTCAGTTTACATTCTAGCAGGGCAGAAACGAAAGAAAGAAAGAAAGAAAGAAAGAAAGAAAGAAAGAAAGAAAGAAAGAAAGAAAGAAAGAAAGAAAGAAAGAAAGAAGAGAAAAGCCAACGAAGGCAGCTCTGAGGCAGGGTGAGTCACTTTGAGGAGATGTAAGCTATTAGCCTAGAAAAGCCAGAGTGGGGCAAAGTCCAAGGCCACGTGAGGGGCTTGTGTGCCCAGAACAATTAGAATCCAAGCCGATGTATTGACTCATTTGGAAAGGACTTTGGGAATTTAGGAATATAAAACAGGAAACATGTTAAGCCTTCCCTAAGAGAGTCACAGACATGCTGGGCACCCCAGTTAACAGACCTCATCATGGACAAGGACAGGGAGGAAGGATGGGGGTCCCTGAGTGGGAAAGAGTTGAACTTTCTGATAGCATCTTTGGGAATTAACAGTCTTTAAGATTCATAAATAGAACGCACTGAGAACACGCCGTTGGGAAGAGAGAGGCCAAACCAAAAAGGCGGCCAAGCAGATGCAAAGTAGAAGCTTCTAGAGATGAGGAGAAGGCTGGCAGGGCAGAGACCTATAAGTACAATTGTTTGTTTGCTTGCTTTTGGTTTTTTGAGACAGGGTTTCTCTCTAAAATAGCCCTGGCTGTCCTGGATTCCCTTTGTAGAGCAGGGTGCCTCGGACTCAGAGATCTGCCTGTCTTTGCCTCCCAAGCGCTTGGACTAAAGACATGTGCTGCCTGGCTTTATTCTAGTTTGTAACCAGAGACCTGTGCTGTTTCCCACCATCTCCCGCTCGCTCAGTGCCTCTCTCTGAAGGCAACATATTTATTCATCTTCCTTCTGAGCACCATGCCAGAGGTAACTTGCTTGTGTTGCTTTTAGCTAAGGATTGGTTTGGAAGGAGCTGAGGCAGAAAGAACACCTGTGGGCGTGCAGGTCTGCCTGGTCTGGTCTAAGGAGCGAAGAGGCTAAGCGATCGTAGAGGCTAAGCGATCGCAGCGCAGTAAGCTGAGGCCCGAGTTTTAGAGGCTCATGGTTCCCCGAGACCATCACAGTCTTCCCCACACAGCTGCCCCTGGAAAGAGGGACCACGCCATTAAGTTAGAACTTGAAGCTTAGGCTGCTACAGCCGATCTCTCTGCTCATGAGGCTTGAGCTCCAGACTTTGATTTGCTCGCATGTTAGAATGGCGAGATACAGCCAAGCCAAATGTGACCTTCAACTTGACCTCGGACCCTCGTCGCGCAGCTCACGGGAACTTTGCCTGCCATTTGCCCAAAGGTTAATTACAGATAATGGCAAAGCCGAGGTGTGGTGTGGGGGCGGCCTAATCTGTTATTAATCATGGTGAGTTGGATCCAGGGCCGACAACTCTCCCTTGGCCCCTGGATCCATTCCAGGTGTGTGTGGAGAGAAGAGTGAAGAGGGGAGAAGGCAGGGCCAGAAGGCAGCCCTTCAAAGCCGCCCTGAATCACTGCACGGGATCAAAAGGAGCCTCGACCTTTAGTCTCTATGAAGGTGGCAGCATTTGGGACATCCACAGGGACAGGCCCTCACCAGCAGGTCCTCCATAGGCCAAATCTCCGCCTACAGGGTCCCACACAAACCAATGTGCGCAGAACGGAGCACTAGTGGTTACTCACCGCAGTGCTGTCACAGAGAATCTGCCTCCAAGCATAGCAGTAACTGGGCACATCTGCCCTATAATCTAAGACAGCGGCTTCCGGCCAGGAAAGCGAGAGTGAGAGGCCTCCCTCCACTCATCTCGGAAGCACTGCCTAGCCTGGAGCTCAGGAGCCTCTCCTGCCTCAGCTCCCAGGTACCAGAATTATAGCCATGCACAGTGTCAGGCCGATATACCTAGTGCAGTGTTCCACTGGGAGAGGAACCAGTGCCGACCACCACTGCAGGATAAACCAGCCCATTATGAGTGAGCCAGGACAGGGTTACTCTGTGGAGCCTTGGTTGGCTATCCTGGACTCACTTTGTAGACCAGGCTGGCCTCAAACTCACAGAGATCAACCTGCTTCTGCCTAGCAGAGGGGAACTGCTAGGATTATAGGCGTGCTGGAATTACAGGCCACCAAACAGCTTTAATCCCAGCACTCTGGAGGCAGAGGTGGTTGGATCTCTGAGTTTGAGGCCAGGCTGGTCTACACAGTGAGTTCCAGGACAGCCAAGGCTACATAGAGAGACTCTGTCTCAAAACAAAACAACAAAACACCCAAAGCAAACAAACAAAAAATCCAAAAAACGAAACAATACAAAAATTAAAAACAAATGAACCAACCAACCAAAAAAACCTATATGTCCATACACTTGCTTGGGAATTTGTGAACCAGCTTAGAAAATGCCACCTGCTTGCTCTAATAGTGCTGTTTGTCTCTTGGGAGGGCAGCTCCATGGATAGATGAGGGACTCTGAGGGATGAATTTTGCTGATACCCTTTTAGATCCAAACTCTCTCTCTCTCTTGTTTTTCTTTTTGTTTTTTTTTGTTTTTTTGTTTGTTTGTTTGTTTGTTTTGTTTTTTGTATATGTAGCCCTGAATGGCCTGGATCAAACTGTGCAGACCAGGCTGTCCTTGAACCTATGGAGATCTGAGTGCCTCTGCCTCCTGAGTGCTGGGCTTAAAGGTGTGTGCCACCACAGCTGGCTGTGTGTTTTAAAAGGTTTATTTTAATTTTTACTCATGTGTGTGTGTGTTAGTGTATCTGCCACACGTGAAGGCACCAGGGAGTCAGAAGAGGGCATCAAATCCCCTGGAGCTGACTGTGAGCTGCCCAACATGGGTGCTGGGAGCTGAGCTTGGATACTCTGCAAGAGCAGAGCAGTCGCTTAAACCCGAGCCATTTGCCCAGCTCCTCCTGCTACAGTGTTTTGAATTTTTCAGTCATGAAATGCCATCCACTAAAACCCAAGTTAAAATGTCAAGATGATGAGGGTGTGCTTCTCTGAGAGCCATTTCAAGGCTGCCTCCTCCTCCTTCTCCTCTTCCTCTTCCCTGAGACAGGCTGTGTGAACCAGGCTGTGTGAGAGCCAATGTTATGATTTAAGTTCTAATTATTGTTCCTGAGAGATCCATAGAACAAAAATGCCTCTCAGCTATATGGCCCTTGCCCAGGACAGACGCTTCATGAAATGCCAGAGGCTGGTGCTTAGGTGAGGTAATAAGCCACATGGTTTTGACCCAAGTGTACCAGGATGTGCTCGATTCCATGTAGGTGGACGTATGTCAGGACGCCTGTGTGCCCTGTCTTGCCCTGGGGAGATACGTAGCCTTGTGGGCTTGCCTTTATAAGTCTCTGCAAAACGTGACCTTGTCACCATTTCCTGGAGCCCTGGAATGGACCGGACCAGGATCCATCATCCTAGCCAGTATTTAGTTAAACTGTGCTTGAAATTTTGGCTCAAAATTGTGGTAGTGGTCTTATTCTTGTCCAGTGGGATTAAGAGCTGCCCTTGAATTTAGAGACAGCCTGTGTCTGCTCTGGGCTAAAGGCCTGTGCCAGTATGTCTGGCCCCTCCTCTTCTTGTTGGCTCTAGAAATCACTTATCATGAAGACAGGGAGATTCCCTTAGTTCTCCTTCTGCCAGAAGATACTTTTATCTTCATGAAGGGAAGGTGCTGAGTCCAGCCCATGACTCCGCCAAGGACGCATTTCTTTCCTCTTTAATATCTTAATGCACTGAATTATGGTAACGGGTATCTCCACACTGACTCATCTTTCCTCTCTGGAGCAAACCCACACCGTATCTCTTATCCACCACTAGATTTAATTTGGGGGGTTGGGCTTACGAGGCCGTTTCCCATCCGTCTTCCTACAGAGAGCCCACCAATCACACCTTCTCATTGATCACTTTGGGATCAGGCTTATGCAGGCTCGCAGAGGAGCTGGGGTGGGAGGTGTCCATTGATTTTAGACCGCAGGGCAGTGCATGGGACACATGACATCTCTGGTCCTATCTAATCACTTAGCCCCAAGGACTTCCAGCCCTGGAGGTCCCACATCACCCTCAGAGTGACGTCACTGCCCTAGATTTTCAGCCATTGCTGCCCTTTCACATGACTGATCTACCTTTTCAGAACGTTCCCATATCTTTATTTCCCCTATGCTCCTAATATATACGTATTATTTCATTGCCTGGGTCAAGTTTTTGCCTACAGGTGTATGTGTGTGCATGGGTATCAGATCTGGAACTGGAGTGACAGACAGCTGTGAGCTGCCCTGTGGGTGCTGGGAATTGAACACTGACCCCATATCCCCTGGGAGAGCAGCCAGCTCAGAACAGTTGAGCTATCCTTCCTCTCTCTGTGTATGTGTGTGTGTTTCTCCTGACAAACAATGTTCAAGTTTCATTTTTTAATATTTGGAGAATTGCTATAATAACTCTCAAATTGGATAATTTCATAATAAGCACCTTTTTTACAAAGATGTGGCAAAGGTACAGGAAAATTCAAAAGGTTAATGGAAGGAGGCTGCACCACTCACTTTTCTGTTGCTATAACAAAACTGGGGAAATCAACTTAAAAGAGGACAGGCTGATTTGCCTTAGAGTTTAGAGGTATTAGTCCATGGTCAGTTAGTGAGAGGGCAGGAAGCTCATGAAAGGATCAAGATGCTCACCTCCCACGGCTAGGGGAGAGAGGGAGACAGAGGGAGACAGAGAGGCAGAGAGAGCGACAGAAACAGATGGACAGAGACAGAGTGACAGATGGACAGAGAGAGACAGAGAGAGAGCACTGAGGTCACCTTCAAGAGGCCTTGTACCATCTACTGGGCTCTTCCTCTTAAAGGTCCTGCCACCTCCCAATGGTGCCAGCCTGGGGAACAAGCCTTTAAGCCCGAAGCCTCTGGGGGACCCTCCCAGAGTGGCCTTTCCAGGGTACCACCACTAACTGACAGGAATGACAGAGGAAGAGCAGTGGCCAGAACCTGGAAGCAGGGCCAGCAAAGACGGCTCTTTACAAAGCCGCCAGCCTGACAAAGAGATGCCAACAGATGCCGGACAGCCAAGGCAAGGAGGAAGCCATATTGAAGCCGACTCCTTTCTTTCCCTGCTGGTGCTTTCCTTTGGCCAAGCCCAACTGCAGGCTCCAAACAGACTTCCTAGAGCTCAGTGTCCTGAAACTTAAGACTGTGGGAGGAAAGGGGGAACGGAGGGTGACTGGACCCACATGGCTTCAGTCAAAGGAGCTGAGGGAGCTGCAGTTCCCCACAGCAGAGCTGTGCTGAAATAGAGACCATCAGATTATGACCAGTACCATTCAAGTGCTGCTCAGCTGCCATGGGTATCCAGACAGATGCCCGCCTCAGGCCTCTTCTGCCTGAGCTTCTGGGCCTCCTTTATTAGGTTACACGCTTCCAGCCCCCCAATTAATGGCTGTAATTGTCCTAATTCATCCGATGTGCTTCCATTTTTAGAAAGCAGTGATTTCCTGGTAGATGCGGCTCTCTCCAGTGCTCAGGCTCATTCCCCAGAAAATTCTAATGAACTCTAGTCCCTGTTGAGGAAGTCTCAGCTGATGATGTGGCTCGAAGTCATTGCTATTATTTGACCACAGAAGATCACCAAGACTTCACAGGAGTGTGCAGTGAGCGAGAGAGGACCTAGACAACCAGGAGGACCTGAGTTCAAATCCTGAGGGCCCGCGTATAAAGCCGGGCACAATTATATGTACCTGTAAGTCCAGCGCTGTGAGAGGTGGAGATAAGGGAAGCCCCTGGCTTCCAGGGTGGAGATGAGGAGAGCCCTGGGCTTCTGGGGTGGAGATGAGAGGCTCCGGGCTTCCGGAATGGCAATAAGGGGGCCCCAGGCTTCCAGCTCCAGGCTCAGCGAGAGACCCCGCCTCACAGCAGTGAGATAGAGAGTGACCGAGCAGGACACCCCAGCACTGTTCTCTGGCCTTTGCATGCACATGCATGCGTCCGCACACACATGAACCCTGAAGTCAAGGATGTGGGATGATTTTGGAATATTCATGGAATGCCAAAGTACTTAGATATCGGACTGCAATCAGTCTCCCGTGACATCTGTGGTCAGGAGCAGGTGAGGTGGCTTGTCATTTGCCAGAGCTCTGGGGCCCCAGCTGGGCGATTCCAAACTTGTGTCTGTGTGGAGGACTGAGCAACCATGCCCTGGCAAATACTGTCACCAGGCCAAGGCTCAGGTTGTCCTCTGTTGAGGACATCTGCCTGAGGCTCTCTGAAAAGCCTGGGCTTCCTCACATGCTCACGTGACTCCGAGGGAGACAAGAAGGAGAGAGAATGTGCCTGTTACTCAGTATCACCAACATCTGGAACCCTGACAGATGCAGAAAGACTGGTCAGGGAGGGGCCAGAAAGGAGCCTATATTGTTTGAGAGAGGGTCTCCTGTGTCCTAGGTTGGTCTTGAACCATTTAGCAAAGAATGACCTAGAATTGTGATACTCCTGCTCCTATCCCTGAGTGCTGGAATCACAGGTCTGTCCTGCCAGGCCAGGCTTCTGCAGTGTTGGGGAGCACACCCAGACTTTGTGGATGCTAGACAGGCATTCTGTCACCTGAGCTACAATCCAAGGCAAGCTCTTCAGGATGGAGTAGCTCCGCCATGCTGAGGACAGTGCATCGCTGACAGTTGCACAGAGATGCAGACATCTTTGGAAACGATGACACACATTGGGTACTTTGAGCCAGGCATGGTGGCCTTTAATCTGAGCACTCCAGGCTGGGGCGGGTGGACCTCTGTGAGCCAGCCTGCTCTACGCAGCAAGTTCCAGAACAGCGGGTAGATGAAAAGAATCTTTCTCACAAATAAGCAACAACAAATAAACCAAACCCAGAAAAACAAAACAACTCCCCCAAGACAACACCCACAAAAACACCAAACCAGCATACACGTAGAACCTCAGGTTGAGGGATTCCGGCCTCTGTTTCGCAGTGAGGTCATAAGGAACTTGAGTTTTATCCCCAGTTCTTCTCTGCTGAGTTCGTCCTTGCCACAGCAACTGCCAATTTTGGGTTTTTTGTTTGTTTGGTTGGTTGGTTTTTCAAGGCTATCATAGACTCGAATTGTAGACCAGGCTGGCCTTGAACTCACAGAAAGCTGCTTGCCTCTGCCTCCCAAGTGCTGGGATCACAGGTAGGAGCCACTGCGCCTGCCCGGCTGTGTAATTAGACGACAAAATAAAAGAAAACAAAGGTGCTGACTAAATGTTCCTCACTCCTGACCTTGTTTGTTTACAGAGACAGGGCTTTGCTGTGTAGCCCAGGAGAGCCTTGAACTCACAACCCTCCTGTCTCAGGCTCCTAAGGCCGGGTTATAGGCATGCGCCACCATGCCCAGCCTGGAATAAATGTTACCTTCTCACAAAGAGACCCCTGCTGCCTCCAGAGCACACTCCCCCCAGGGCATGGGCACTGTCAACCTTGCAGTGAGCAGCGGCTCTGCTCTCTGCCTCCACTTCAGCTTTGGGGCTGTGACTGGACTCCGGTCAACAGTGGGTTTTCAATTTGTCTTACAGGTTTTTAAGTTGAGTTTAAGAAAATAGAGGAAGGCAGTTTTAGAGTCGGCCGGACTTGCACCTCTGTAAATGGGAAGACCTAGAAACGCTGGCCTTGTCCTGTGTTTAAGCGACACTGTGCCTCCGGGGACACGGCCTCTGTGGGACCGTAGGCCCACTTGGTTCTGACTGCTAAGCACTCCTCATCTGTAGTAAAGCTCAGCTATCTGGCTGCTGGTTCCTTTGGCTTCCAGCTATCTGAGCTTGGCATCCTTGTGTCTACTAAGGTGAACTGGCCACTGTCATCACCAAGTTTGGATTGTCTTCATGTGGGTTCTGTGGATTCCATCTAAAGTACATGATGAGTCTAGGATTGAGCGCCAGCAGTCATGGGAAAAGCCGTTCCCCAGAACCTTTTATACAGAGGCCCACGTGAGTCAGAGTCAGACAAAGGCTGGATTGCTAGAAGGAAGTGGTGAACACTAATCTGCTGGGCATCTTGTGAGAGACAGAGAAAAACGCGGTGTTGAAGCGAGGAACGAAGCGAGGGTGTGCGTCCACCAGCCAGCTGCCCAGAGTACTGTCCCCCCGACACTTCCAGAAAGTCGCTCCAAATGTGTTCCTAGGCAGAGGAAGGCCCTTGGAGAAGCAGGAGCTGAGACACAGATGTCAGGGAGCAACCCCGGGGAGCTGCACTACGGCTCTGGCAGCGTCTGGAGAAAGCTGGTGTCGTCTGGCCTCCCCCGTGGCGCCTGGCACCCAGTTGACACTCCTGTGAAGGGTTGGAAGCGCTCCACTTTCTCATACCCATCCTGACAGCTTTCCATGGGAAATGACAGGAATTAAATGAGTCACTGAGTAATCCCAATTTGTTCAGATCTGCCAGTCAGGGTGAATCACCGCAACACGCATCCTGCGCCGGCTTCTACTGGGACAGCTTTGCTACTTCCCGAGCAAGCACTAGATCCAGGAGTCAAAACACTCCTCCTCATGCTTCCTGATGCTGCTGGGTGTTTCCTGCAGGACCTTGGTGAGGTCCCGATTCCCAGCAGCTCGTGGCTGCAGGGACAGCAGGAGTGAGGGAAAGATCAGTTGGAGAGAAGCAGCTTGCCTCGTCCCGAGTTCCCAGGGCAGGCGGGAGTCTGGGAGGCAGTCAAGGACCAGACCTGCCTCTGGGGTCATGTGTGATGGACTGGCTCTTCCCACAGGCCCCTGGCAGGATGCTTTGTTTGCTTGTTTGTTTGTTGAGACATGGTCTCTCTGTGTAGCCCTGGCTGTCCCGGACTCTACGTAGACCAGGCTGGCCTCCAACTCACAGGGAGGCCTCAGCCTCTCAAGTGCAGGGATTATTTTCTATTTTAAGACAAGGTTTCCTAAAGCACAGGCTAGCCTCCTGCTTCCTGTGGAGTAGAGGATGGCCCTGAACTTCTGATCCTCCTGTCTCCGTGGCCCACCACCTGAATGCTAGGATTACAAGTCACCATGCCTGGTTTCTGTGGTGGTTGGGACTGGGCCGAGTTCATGCTAGGAAAGCGATCTGCCACCTGAATGACATCCTCAGCCTTCCGGGGCAGTTTCAGCGAACACCCCCTTCCTCTTTTGCAAAGGGAAACTCAGTGTTGAAGACTATGATGGCAGGTAGAAAGACAGGCGCCATAGATGGCCTGGGGTGGCCGGCAGAGAATGGGTCTCTGGTTTCCTATGAACTTGGACACCGTGATACCCTGGCCCTCTAGGCGGTGACTTTTGACAGACCTAGAGGTACAGATCACAGCCTTGATTTTTCCCAGGTGGCTTCCTGCTACAGGTGTGGACATGGACGAGAGGGCTCAATCCCTTCAGTGTCTGATGTCAAACAGGACACGGTTCTCAGGTTCTGGACCTCTGTGGCCAGTTCATCTAGAGCAGAATCAGGCTAGTCAAACTGGAAGTCTGGGTTCAGAAGTAGAGTCCTCTCTCGTGACAGATGATTTTTTTCCTTATCTCTCCACCTATGTTCCCCATAAGACTTTAACAAGAATTCCACAGGGCTGAGCATGGTAGTTAGTGCATGCCTTTAGTCCCAGCAGTCTGGAGGCAGAGTCATGTGGAGCCCTCTGAAATCAAAGCCGATCTAATATTCCAGGCCAGCCAGAGCTACACAGTGAAACCCTGACTCAAATTAAATCCTTTGGAGGGCTATTTATTCAGGAGGATTGTGACTTTTATTATCTCTGAGACCAAATGCCTGGCAAGAAGAAGCTCGAGGGAGAGTGGGTTTGTAAGGGCCCAGCTTTCCTGATAGGGAGCACAGGGCAGAGAGTGGCCCTGGGGCAGCAGGGATGTGAGGGAGAGTGGGTTTGTAAGGGCCCAGCTTTCCTGATAGGGAGCACAGGGCAGAGAGCGGCCCTGGGGCAGCAGGGATGTGAGGAAGCTGCTAACCTGCATCTCAGATGACCAGAAGGCAAAGATGAGACAGGAAGAAGGCTACCAATCCCGAGGCCCACTCTGCAGCAACCCACTTCTGCTGAGGCCCTGTCTCAGTAGTTTTCCGAACACCCAGTACAGATGAGGATAACGTATTCAAGCAGGCCTGTGGGGGACATTTTACAAAGCAGACAACCTCTTCCTACTTGTCTTTATCTCTAATCAGTGAATACATACCTCAACACCCACACATCTCACCAGAAAAGACGACACTTGAGGCATAAAGGGCTGCTCAGTGCCTTTGTTGGCGAGGATGAGATGCAGGCCCTTGTATGTGTTAGTGCTCTACCATGGAGCTGCATCCCCAGTGTTACTGACTGAGGCTGAGAAGCTGGATTTTTTTTTTTTTAAACACACTGCCAAGCTGATGTATTTTCTGTATGTAGAGGAGTCATTGAAAGACCAGAAAAGCCACTTTGGCTCATTTGAGGCAAATTGTGAGGTTGACCAGTTGTCTTTTTCCTAGCTCTGCCCAAGAAGGTTGACTTAGGGTTCGGTTTGGGAGCTCACATGTTTTCAGTAATGTTGGTCAAGACTGTCTGACTTTCCTTCCGTTCTTTTCTCTTCTTTCTTTTATACAATCTCATTTTCTACCCAGAGTAACCAAAGTAGAACTCACTATGTAGTCCAGGTTGGTCAAGAATTCACAGCAATATCCCTGCTTTAGTTTCCTGGGTTGGTGATTGCCGGTGTGAGCGCGGGCTTCTAATGATTTCTCATAGCTGTGTTTAAACAGCTCTGTGGCTTGTCTGGCTTCTAACTGCTCCATTATTTTCCAGTTTCCTGGCTGAAATCTCTGAGAGCAAGAACATTGCCCCTTGCTGGGAAATTACATGTGCTACTTGCAAAATCTAGAGACCTGCTTTTAAAAGGGATGTAAATAAAAGAATAGGTACAAAGTTAGGCTCCAGACTGACAGGGATCTGAATAGGCAGGACCCCAAAAGGCTCGACTGTGTGTGGGGGGAGGGGCGAGTCCCTGAGCCGGACCGTCAGAGCAGGTTCTGCTCTCTGTGACCCAGGAACGTGAGTTGGAGCCTCATGCATACAGGGTGGGAACTTTACCGCTAAGCTCCTCTCTCCGCTTAAAAGCCTCCTTCTCCACTTAAAAACTTGTTTTTTTTGTTTTTTGTTTTTTGTTTTGTTTTTTTTGTTTTTGTTTTTTTTTTTTGAGTACAGAATTTACTCTGTAGCCTGGAAAATGTTTGAATCATGATCTTCTTACCTGGTCTCCCAAGCAGCAAAGATTACTGGCCTGCGCTACCAGGCCTAGATACTCGTCAGTTTTTGTTTGAATGGAGGTGGCGGAGGGGCTGCCTGCTCTAGGACAAGCCTGGCATCGATGAGGTCGTGCTTTGCAGTGCCCCTCTCTTTCTTCTGAATGGGCATATCCAGCCTCCTCATAGGACCCGATCACCTGCAGAAGCTGGACCCTGGGAAGGAGGCCTCCCCCGGGCCTGTAGCTCGGCACCTGCCTCTCTGGAGTTCTGAAAGGGGTGGATAAGGGATCAAGAGGGAGAATGATGGAGGGCAATATGCTATACCACACGCCTCTCATTCCACGTGTACTATCTCCACACATGTTGTATACATTTGGCTGTTGTAATTGGCTGTTGAGAACAGGTAGACAAGCTTGGTTGTCCCAGGAGTGGTAACGCTGATGGGGTCCGAATCAACTTTGGTAAGTGTATAGTGAGAACAAGTCCTTTTTCCATCTGTGCTTACCGGGCGAGGCTGCCTGGGTCACGTCTCTGAGGACAGGAGAGGCAGAGCTACCCTGCTTCTGTTTGTACACAAAACAGAGCCAAAGGTCTTGTAAGATGAAGCCACCAGGGCCATGCACAGCCTGAGAGCCACAGTTTCGCACAGCAGGGAGCGATTCCGAGCGGACGCAGGCCAGCCCTGGGTTAGGGGCTCTGTGGTCCTGAGCTCCTCCTGCCTTGCTGTCCCATCTTTCAGTAGGTTAAGGTCATCTTCTGAGCTTCCTTTTTAAAACATTATTTATTTAATTTCCTTTATGTGCATTGGTGTGAGGGTGTCAGATCACCTGGAACTGGAGTTACAGACAGTTGCAAGCTGCTGTGTAGGTGCTGGGAGAATTGAACCTGAGTCCTTTGGAAAAACAGCCTATGCTCTTAACTACTGAGTCATCTCTCCAGCACCTGGGCTTCCTTTTTCACATTTCTCTTTCTCCCTCCCTCCCTCCTTCTCTTCCTTCTACCTCCTTCCTTCCTTCCTGTCTGTCTGTCTTTCTATCTTTCTGTCTTTCTTCCTTTCCTTTCGACACAGTATTTCTCTGTGTGGCCCTGACTATCCTGAAACTTACTTTGGCCTCAGACTCAGAGATCAGCCTGGCTCTGCCTCTCAAGTGCTGGGATTAAAGGCTTGCACCACCACCTGCTTTTTGAAACAGGGTTTCACTGTGCAGTTGAAACTGTCCTTGAACTGGAGACCTCTTGTCTCCACTTCCCTTGGCTTCAAGGGCTTTGTCACTATATGGACTAAAATCGCTCCACCACTTCAGGCAGAGCACCCCTAGTTTCCTCGGTCCCCACTGGGGGTTTATGTCCAGGGTTTCAAGCTTGCTGCATCTCACTATCCCCACCGAACACTTGCTAACGACTTGAGCTCCTCCCATTTCCCTGGCAGAGATTCCGGCTCAGACATCTGTCGCCTTCTATGCTGGCATTCACATCCTAGTCTCACATTTGCTAAAACTGTGACCAGGCACGATTCATGACAAAGATTCACTGCTCCACACATGTGTGAAGCTAAGTCCACTCATTCTAATGAGGTGCGTGTGACGGTCTTCAAGTTAGGAAACATGTGCCCATGCCCTCTATCAGGTGTATCTCAATTTCCTCCCCACAGTTGTGTTAAAATACTCCAACGAAAGCAACTTAAAGCAGAGGGTATTCACGTGGCTCCCAGCTCCAGGATATAGACTGTGGAGCTGCCAGAGCAGCAACTACCTAAAGCCCTGGTCACGGCACGCCCACAGCCAAGAGCAGAGAAGGAACAGTGCTTGCTCCTGCACAGAAGGGCTCGTGCCCGCTCTCCTGCCCAGAAAGCGGGGCACGCACAGTAGGCGGGTCTTCCACGGCAACCATGGCAACCAAGCAAATTCTTTTCTCTAAGACCAACGCAAAACGAAAGCAGAGCAATAGCTTTGTAAGTGCTGATCATAGGTGGGCAAATAGCACCCCCATCAGCCACTTGCAAGAATTGCATCTATTTTTTTTCATCAAAGTATAAAATAGTCACGCCTGTGGCTTTGTGACTCAGTCTGGCAAAGCTGTTCCTGACACGCTTGACAGCAATATGAGTGAAAAGTAAAAAAATAAATGCTATCTTCAGGGAATACCTATACATGGTATGTGTAGATATATTCAGTACATGTACACATGGTATGTGTGTATATGGTGCATGTATATATGTACATGTGTGTGCTGTCTCAAGCACAGTTTTTAACTGGCGTTTTCACAGGCTAGGGAGACTAGGTGATACAGGCAGACAGACATGGCCGCAGGCTGACTCAAAGTAGACACTGCCTCCATGAGAGTCCCATCCTGGCTGTGGTGCCAGGTTGGCAAGGAACATTGACCATCACGGGTGCCATCACCTCCACACTATCTTCCGTTCTAGAGAATTAGCCCAAACTAGTCCTCTGTGACAAGGACGAGCCACCTGCCTCCAGGCAGCAGACAAGCGGCTGCTCTGAGGACGGCCTCTAGAGATGACGCTGAGCGGCTCCTTCAGAGGCAGGTGTCCAGGGAAGCAGGGGCTTCCCCCCACCCCACCCCACCCCACCTCAGGGTGCTTCTGAATAGAGAACTGTCCAGGAGGCAGGTGTACTCTGGGCAGATCAGAGTGTTCTTCAGAGCAAAGTTTTTTGTTTTTTGTTTTTTCTTGAGCACATAGCGTGTCTGAGAATGGATCTGGCATTATTATAACCTGTCAGCAACTCTGTATCTCTGGGGTCTTTTCTCTAAGGCCAATACAAATGGAAGCATTTTAATAGATGAAATTTAAAGGCGGACCATAAATGGGCCAATATCGCCACCTATCGGCCAAAAGCAGGTATTCTCCCCTCCCCCAACTATAAACAAGGCTACAGAACAGTACACACCTGTGGATCTGTGGCTCAACCAGATACAGCTGTTCCAGACACACCGGACACCAACAGGAAAAGGAAAGTGGGAAAGAAATGCTAGCTTCAGGGCAACCAGGAAAGGAGTGCCATCTCAGGCGCAGGGCTGGGTTTTCACACGCTGTCACCTAGGGAGGGTGTGGGGAAGGGTGAGTGTCTGCGGAGCTGAGGGGAGCGGACCCCAGCGGAGAACACCCGATTTACAGACAAAGGAATAAGCGTTGAGTGAACGGTAATAGAAGTGTGATGGTCAAACCCCAGACAGCTGGGCAGGGTGGCGCACTTGTGTAGAGCCAGTGCTTGGGAAGCCGAAGCAGGAGCATAAACAGGGCCAGCTTTGCTATGCGGTGAACCCCCTTTTTAAAACAAGCCAACAGCCAGGCACAGTGCTGTAAACCTTAATCCCAGCAGAGGCTTCTGGATCTCTGAGTTCGAGGCCAGCTGGGTTTAACAAAGCAAGTCCAGGACAGCCAGGGCTACACAGAGAAACCCTGTCTCAAAACAAACAAAAAACAAAAACAAGCTAACAAAACAGAGCTGTGAGGGCTACTCCTGGGAACTACGTACTATTACCCACTGCCAGGTAGGAGAAAGGAATCATCAGATTAGAGACGTCACAAAAATAAGAGTGAAGAGAGGGGAGAAATAACCTCAGGGCAAAGACAGTAAACATAATCAAAGGGTCAAGAAAAACCAAGCCAGGTGTGGTGGGCACACCTTTAACCCCAGCGCTCAGGAGATGGAGGCAGGTGGATCTCTGTGAGTTCAAGGACAGCCTGGTCTTGATGAATTCCAGAACAGTCAGGGCTACATAGGAGTCCCTGCCTCAAAAAGCATATATTGGCATTATGAAAAAATTGGAAATTGATAAATGTTTGGAAGCAGTAATCAACAGAAAGAAAAGAAAAGCCTGGGCATGCTGGCTCATGCCTGTAAGCTACACACAGAGGAGTTCAAGGCCAGCCTGGACGGAGGCCACCTCAAAAAGCAGCAATAGAGGGGCTGGAGAGATGGCTCAGAGGTTAAGAGCACCCACTGCTCTTCCAGAGGTCCTGAGTTCAATTCCCAGCACCCACACGGTGGCTCACAACCATCTATAATGACATCTGGTGCTCTCTTTCAGAATTTAGGCAGAATCTGTACGTGACGGGATTGACACAGCACCTGCCTTTACCAGTGCTTGTCCTGGGTGGACCCTTACCCTCAGTTTCCATCTTCTCAGGCCAACAATTCAGCAGCTGGAAGTGAACTCAGCGGCTCGCCTTCCCCAGGGAAAGGCACGAGCAGCCGACCTGCTGTCTTCTGCTGCAGTGTGGGGTTTCCTTGCTCAAATTTTAAATGTTTATTTCATGTGTTTCGCCTGTGTGTGTGTGTGTGAACTGTGTGTATGCCTGATGCCTTCAGATCAGATCCTGTGCCAGGGGATATTTTGGTCACAAGCCACAGCAGCCAAGATGCAGCTGCAGTTCCCTTGGTGACCTGATCTGACTCTCGTCTGCTGGTCTCCCCTGACCCTCCGTCGTTATCATTAGTGGATGAGGAAACCGAGGGTGGGAGGCAGTGTGCTATTCTACAGTGGGTCCATGGGACCAGGAAGCACCCAGGGCCGAGCAGGGCTTGCACTGTCTCCTAGCTGGAGGACAGTTGTGCGGGAGAGAAAAAGCAGCCTTTTAAAAATTCATTTATTTATTTATTTTTCTTGAGACAGGTTTTCTCTGTGTAGCCTTGGCTGTCCTGGACTCACTTTGTAGACCTGGCTGGCTTCAAACTCACAGTGATCCCCCTGCCTCTGCCTCCCTGTGTACTGAGACCACAGGTGTGCTCCACCATGCCCGCCTGTGAATCATTATTGAAACATCCTATGAAGCCAAATTCCATGGCTGAGCTGAGCACTGGGAACAGAGACGGCACAGCTGTGGAACCTCATTCACTGTTAATAGTTAGGGGGAAAGTAGTTATCCAATGTCACCAAATAACTTAAAATTTGAGAACTTATCAAGAAAAATAGGCAAAAATATTTTCAAATAACTTGTCTATTTTTCTGTCCCTTCCTGTTCTTATTAGAGGAAAAGCCAAGGATTGTGAGACCACACAGGGAAAGACAGAGAAGATAGACAGAGAGACAAGGAGAGACAGAGAGACAGAGAGAGGAGGCTGGGGAGAGCCACGCAGCAGCACAGGCCAAGACAGGATGCTACGAAGTGTTGACCAGAGCATGGGGGTGAGGAGAGGTAAAATCCACAGGCAGAGGTAGTAAGCCTTGCTCCCAGACACAGACGCAGGTGGAGTGGGAGGGGGAGGAGTCACCGCTGGCACAGTGCCAGCCACTTTCCGGCCGGCTGGAAGGCAGTCACTCTGTCATGTTAATTTTCTGGTTTGGGTTTTTGTGTGTATGTGTTTGTGTGTGAGTGTGCCTGCATGAGGAGACCAGAGGGTGGTGGCAGGCATCTTCCTTGATTGCTCTTAGTCTTACAGACATCAAAGCAGGGGTCTTTCCCTGAATGCAGAGCTCACCCGTCCAGGTTTGCTCCAGGGACCTTCTGTCTCTGTCTCCTGAGTGCTGCAATCACTGGAGGGCCAACACTGGCATCATCCACATGGGCGCTACGGATTTGAACTCTGGTCCCGATGCTTGTGCTGCAAGCGTTTTATCCACTAAGCTACTGCATGCCATGCTATTTCAATAACCAAGCTGTCCTTCACACCCACCATACTCATCTCTGCCCAGGACCCTGCTCCCAGGTCCTCCAGTCAGGTGGGAGGGGGGACCCACAGATCTGAGTGGGAAATGAGGTTCCACTATTTCCGAGGGATGTCCCCAAGCCTTCTGGGCTCAACAGAGGGCAAAGGTTGAAGGGAGAAAGTAGAGGCGGCTTGCTTCTATTGCCCTTAGCTACTCCAGACAAGCAGTAAGTGATGTGGAACAGTCAGGGTTGCCTTCACACGGGTTCATGTATGCTGGGCTGGCCTTGAACTCACTAAGCAGGAGCGGATAACCTTGAACTTCTAATCTTCATGCCTCCTCCTCCTGGATGCTGGGATTACAGGTGTGCCACCATGGTCAGTCAGTGGTGTTAAGAATCAAGCCCAGGCCTTGTGCATGCCAGGTGGTGGAGTGAGAGTCGAGGGAGAACAGGAGTTTGCATGGGTGTAACTGTGGATCTTGCCGGCCATGACAGGTACGCAGAATGATGGAATTGGATGCCGGCGGGACTGGGCAAGACTTGGATGTGAGTGCTGAGATCTAATCGGCTGTTTTTACTACAAGGCAGGCCGAGTGGGAGCCTGAGGGCCTGTGCTTGGTATAACTTCAGGTGCTCTGAGGGTCGCTGCTAAGGGTACTGCTGCAGGAAATGACACCTCCCAGGTTCCCGGGGAGCTCTGAGACAGGGAACAATGTCACGCTGGATCCAGTGAAACCCACACTGGAGCGTCACTTCCAGGAGACTGACTCTGGCCCTCCAGCTGAGTCTCCCTCTGCACTCACACTCACACTGGAGCGTCACTTCCAGGAGACTGACTGACTCTGGCCCTCCAGCTGAGTCTCCCTCTGCACTCAAACTCACACTGGACAGCAAGATCCTGGTGCAGAACACAAACACGCTCCAGGCTGTGTTTACTCTCGACTGACAATTCAGAAGTCTCAGTTGTGTTCTGGCTTACTCACTCAACAGAGGACATAAGCAAATATCGCAACGGACACGGAATTAACTTCCTAATGGCACGGGGGTGGCTGTGTATGTTCCCAGGGTAAGGCCGTGTAAACATTGTACCGTTTCTCACAAGTGACCGCAAGTTAGAACTGCCTTTGTGGACTGTGAAAAGGACAGGCTGAGGTGAGTTTGGATACCAGCCCACACAAGCGGTCTCACTGCGGCCAGGAGCCACAGTGTCCACAAGAGGGTGCTGACGGACCACTCCAGCCTTCATCTGCCTCTCCGAATCCTCCCCTGGTACCCACCCTTTCCCCTTTAAGGCTCCTGGTCTGCCAGGTGGGTCACAATGACTCACACTGCTCTTCCCGACGATGAGAGTGAACTCCCCAGCCTGAGTCAACCGCACTGACTGCATGCTGGCGAACAGGGATACTGTTTCCTCCCAAACTCTCCAGCACTGGCCATCCCTGACTGGCATGGACTGAAAATGCTACCTCCACTCCCTAGACTGCAGGCTTCCAGGCTTCCAGGGCCTCCAGGTGAGAACGTGCAACAGCAAGTGCAGGTAAGATCGGCTTCCTTCTAGGGTGCTCTGGAACCCTTCCGCATTGCTTCTGGGCTCCACAGGCTACCTGGCAGGGAGCCTACGAACACTGCAAGAACCTTCAACTTTAGACCTTTGTACCTTGACACAACACACAGTTCTCTGCAATTGCTTGCTGTTTGAGACAGGTTATCAAGCAGCCCCGGCTGGCTTTGAACTCCTGATCCTGTGTCTATCTTTCAAGTGCTGGGATTCCAGGCATGTGCCACCACACCCAGTTCTGTAATTCTTGTAGGAAGACTCAGGGTCGTGCTGTTGGTGATCAAGAGCAGAGATGGGCCGCAGCAGCCGGAGAGCAGTATTGCTGTCCATTGATATTCACAGGCAGGTCATCCTATAGTGCCTGGGATGCAGAGCCGCCAAGGGCCATTTGGCCAGCCCCTCCTCCCTCACTGGTGCCAACCTCACGCCATGATGCTTCCTTGGAGGAATGTGTGGAACCTCCCACATGTTCCTTTGCACTAATCCTTTCCACTGATAAAGGAGTGGCTTGTCAATCCTGGAAGTGCACCAGGCAGTCTGTTTGCAGATACCTCGATGAGGGAGCAGATGCGCCGGAGGACAGCTGGTGGCAGAATCTGCACCCTCAGTCTCAAAGTCTTTGGGGGAATGCCATGGTGGCCAGGAAGGAACTGTCCCTTCACTGTGACAGCCTGCTTGTCTACCCTCCAGAGTGCTGACAGGCAGAGGAACCTGACTACTCCAGCCTACCTCAGCCAAAGCTGTCCTTTCACAGTGGTTTTGCCACTGTCTGCCAAGCGTTGAAGTCCAGAGACAAATTTGCCCCTGACACTATGACTGGATTTTGTAGGTGTGCAGACACTATGAAACAGACAAGTGAGGAAAGCCTGTTCTCAACCCAAGCACTCTTGGGTGAGACCAGTCAAGTATCCCATCTCTGAGGCCTTCCCTGTCTTACACGAGCCACTCTCCTATGCTCTCGCAAATGTATTCACACAGGATTGTAGTACAAGCCAAGATTCCTGCTTTACAGTGTCCTCAGCTACAGGGACAGTAAGACCCAAGTAAGACAGTGAAGTTGGGACAGTTCTGAAAAGGCTGGGGGTGGCGCACGCCTGTAATCCCAGCACTTGGGGAGGCAGAAGCAGGTGGATCTCTGAGTTCAAGGCCAGCCTGGTCTATATATATAAAAACAACAAAAAGGCCACCAAAAACCTGGGGAAAACTCTCAAGCCTCCTCAAATGGACTGTCCCCCTAGGGCGCAGAACAGGGTCTCACAGGCTTTGGAGCAGTCCATCATCCTAGGGCAAACCTAGGACTTAGGCTTCCCGGGAGGCAGAGCAGGCTGTTGACAGCACACCTGTGCCACCCAGCACACTCCACATGCTTCTCTCTGCTTCCGCTCAATGGTTTCCTGGCATAATTCTTCCATTCAGCAAATCACTGTTTGAAAAGACAGGGATTCGGGAAAAAGAGCACAGATGCCTCACGATCATTTCCTACCACCATCCCCACAGTCATCCCAAGCTCCAGCTTCATTAGTTAAGTGCATCTGATGCTGTAGGACCGCAGAGGCCATGGCAGAGGCCCTGCCTGGCACTCCAGACTGCTGACCCAAGCCCAGGCCTTCCACCCTGGAGACAGGGGCAGCACCCCCACACCTGCAGGGCTGGCCTGTGACTACATTTCTGAGACAGAAGCCTCTTGGGGATGACAGCTGTAACATAACTCTCTCCCTGCTGCCGTTCAGGAGCTGGTCAACTCCTGATGGTCACCAGAGGCTGCAGGGGACAGACAGTTCATGGTCCTCCCTATCCTTAGTCGGCAAATGAGGACACAAATGTGCATTACTGGCTTAGCTGGAGCGTACGCTAGAAAGGACTCACAGACTTTCTTTTTATTGTTAAGCTGCAACACACATGGTTTAATAAAACAACAACAGCAACATTTAATAATCAAGTGAAAATAAAACCGAACAATAAACACTCAGAACAAAAGCTTTTCCATTGGAAACATGTTAGGACGGACTCGGGCTTCGCTCCCATCTCACTGCGATTTTCTTATGACTCAGGGGCCTACATACCCCGTGTTTTCTGTAGCCATGCAAGTGTGAGTGGAAGTCTGAATGACTAAATAAACATAAAGTCTGTCGTTTACCGTGGAGAACCATCTCCCGAGGCAGCCAAACTGGGTTACAGAACAAAACCACTTAAGAAACTCGCCGCATGCCTGGGCTCATCTTAGAATCCGTGGACCTTCAGCTGCTCTTCCTTGACAATGCCGACCTGTGAAGGAAAACTGCTCAGCAGAGTCTCGGCAGCAACGGCCACCATGGCTCCCACCATGCACAGCTGACAGTCCCTCACACGCTCGCACACCAGCACAGGGCACTGCTCCTACAGCAATCACCAGGCCACTCAGCCACACAGTGAGCCGAACCTAAGCCTTACCATCTGCAGTCCCCTCACTTCCTGCAAGCCCGGGGATTTTACTAAGAAAGGACTCCTGCTCAGTTAAAAACGTCTGCTCTTAGAAGAGGAGGTCACCCCCACAGTGCACCAGCCACTCACCTCCAAAAGAAACTGGCAAATGTTCTTCCTCTGGTCACCTTGAAGCTGAATAACCTCTCCGTACTCAGGGTGCTCAATCACAGTACCGTTACAGGCAAATTTCTGCAACACAAGTCAAATGCACACGGTTTGACTTTCTGCAACCACGTCAGTGGACTTGACTGCATTAAGGAGCAGTGTCCTCCAGAACCAAGTGACTCTGTAGGCCACATGAAAGAAATTATGTCAGGGAGACCAGCAATAACTAAATGGCTCACATTTGGCCTGAAAGCCAGGTAAAACCGTACTTTGGGGTGGAGAAAACGGTTTTTGTGGGCCTAAGCACTGATATCCACCCTGCTCCCGACATCATCACCTTTTTGAAAGCCTTCACAAGTTTCTTTTTGTCATAGTCGTCCGCAATGCCCTGCACAGTGGTCAGTGTCTTCCTGCCGTTCCGCTGCTGGATTCTTATATGAATGTAATCCTCAGTCCCCGCCGGGAGTAAGTCGTCGCCCTTAGTTGCATCAGCAAAGGGGTCTGCAGAGGGACAGAAAAATTCCACAGCACAAAATGTGTTAGAAAGTACTAGGTAGAAATGTGGTCCCCTACAGATCTAGACAGACTGCAGCAAGGGCCCCAGGGTTCCTGCTTCACTTCTGCAGGTGAGGATGCGGCTCGCTGACATCTTCCAAATGAGAAAACCTAAGCAGGCTGTGTGTGCCGATATTTGAGCTTAAGAATAGAAAATACCATTGTTGAAGCTACCCTCTAATAGACAAAAGACATTTATGGAACCCTAATTTCATGTGGCCGACACAAGAAAATGCCTCATCTCCGCTATGTTTTGACAATACAGGCATTCAGAAACACCCACCCCAGTCAGTTAACGTAGTCCCCGAGCCTTATAAATACATTATCAACATATTCACGCCATCTCAAGAGGTGTAATTTACAAATGACTGCGAGCAGCGGCAACAGGACCACTTCTATGCCAAATCAGTCAGAGAGGCCTGGACTTACAGATTTTATCAGAAACCTCTGCGGTTTGCTCAGAATCAGCTGGGGTCAGCCCAGTCCCCAGCTTCTGCCAGCTGCAGGTCCCTCGGGCACCTCTGCCACCCCCCAAGCTCCAGTCCTCGCCGGCTGGGTCGCAGATCGCCTAAGCCTTGAGCTTCCCGAGTCTCCCGGTAAGGACTGCGCATCCCCGAACCCCACACCTGTGAGTCCTCGAGTCACGGGTCCCCGAGTCAGCTGAAAGCTGTCGGGTTCCCCAGCCTCTGCGCCCCACCCCTCCCGTCTCCTTGCAAAGCCCCGGCCAGCCCCGAGGCCCCCAGCCAGCCCCTGAGCCTCGCAGGCTCCCTGCGGGTGTCGGGTTCCCCGCAAGCTCCTGCAGCTCCAGCCTCTGCAGCTTTGGCCAACACTCTGCCCCTTGCAGGTCTCTGCAGCCCCCGGCCTGTCGGCCGGCGACACGTCCTCCCGGCCTCTGGCTAGTCTCTGCAGCCCTGGCATGTCCCCGAGACGCCTGTCCGCCCCAGCCAGCGTCGGGCTCCCCACGCCCCGGGCTGGAGAAAGCCGCCCCCGGGGCCGGGGTCGCCATCTTCTGCGCGCCGAGACAAAGCCCAGAGGGACGCGGGCGGCGGCCGGTAACTGGACCTTACCGAAAGATTGGAGGTTCTGGATAGTGGACATGCGACACTAGTGTGAGGCCGGTGAGGAGATAAAATTCCTGCGGGGGCCGCCCGGATCACCGTGTCAGGAGGCTGCAGCGGCGAGAAACGGAAATCAATGAAGCGGCGGAAGCCCGGGGCGCAGGGAGACCCGGAGGCGGAGGCTCGGCGCGAGCAGAGAGGCGGCGCTGCGGCTTCTCGCACAAAATGGCCGGCGCCGCGTATTTAGCTACGCGCGCCGCCGCCACGTGACCACACGCACGCCCCGTCCGCCCCGGAGCGCTAAGCTGGGGCCTCGGGGCGGGCGGAAGCCCCCTGCGGGCGGCCGCGGTCCGTCCCGCCCGAGGCGCCGGCTGGAGCAACTTCCGGGTACAACTGCGAGAAACGCTCCCCCCCGGGGCCGCCACTGGTGCGGCTCGCGGGGTCCGCGCCTCTGCCCCGCTGCCGCCCGCCCCGTGCCCTCCGCCACCCCGAGTCCCCGGGTTTCTTTTGCAGAACACTTGTGGGTGCCACCTGACTCTGCGGTTCAGACAAGCCCCAGGATTCGGATGCAGCAGTCTATACCAAGCTCAGCCTCGTTTGTCTCAGCTGTCACGACCTGACCTCCAGCAGAGTCAGGAGTGCGTGGAGCGAACAGGCGGCCGGTCCGCCCGGCCTCTCCTCTGTGCTCCTCTAAGGTCCAAGGTTGCCTGGTACTAGGTGCAGCAGATAAAGCAACTGTAAAGGGGAAGCTGGCACAACCGTCTGCGGACAACCGGTTTATCTATGCATCACCCACGCAGGTGGTTGGCTTGCTAGACCGAAGAAGTAGACAAAAATGTAGGAGTTCTTTATCTTTTTGTGAGCCAAGCGTATCGACCTCGCCTTGAAATAATTTGGAGGGCCTGATGTAGGATTTTAGAAGTCACAAATTGGTAACATAAAATATAGCTGTTTCGCAAGCTGTTCAATAAGATGTAGCAGTAGGTCTAATCACTACTACATTTTCCTTAAAAAAAAAAAAAAAAAAAAAAAAAAAAAAATTTTTATGGCCGGGCATGGTGGTGCACACTCCAGAGAAAACTAGAACTCAAGTTGTCAGGCTTGGCCGGGCATGGTTGCTCACACTCTGTTACCCAGAAAAAAAAACCCTATCTTGAAACACCAAAATAATATAATTATTCCTATTATTTGAGTGTATGTGCATGTGGGAATAGCGCCCACACAGGCCAGAAGAGGGTGTCAGGTCTCCCAGAACTGGAATTACAAATGGTTATAAATCACCATTGTGGGGTGATTTTTTTGTGTTCTGTGTAAAGTTTCTCTTTGTGTTATTCAAATGCTGGTTTCTGTACCAGTAGAGAGATGAGTTGGACCGGACTTTGTACTGTTATTCTTTGGCTGCATCATATTTTCCAAGCACTCCCTCCATCACCTTCTGATGGTTTACAAAGACCTGATCGGCCTATAGCAATGGCAGGAAAGGAAGGCAGGACTTCCAGCAGAGATAGGAACTCTGGGAAGGAACTAGGCCTACCAGACACAGAGGAAGAAACAAGTGTTGGGGCTAAGGACGGAGGCCAGGCCAATATAGCTGAGAATCTGCCCGGCTAGAGTGCCTAAGCTTACAATAAATATAGTAAGTCTCTGACATTCCATCTGCTGGTGGTCTCAAGTCCCATTTTTCGCCAAATGGGTCCTAGGGACGCAACCCAGGTCTTGTGCAAGAGCAGCAAGTGATCTTAAATCCCGGCTGTCTCAAGCCCCATTACTATAATTTCACAAAGGCAATACACGTCTTAAGTGTATTGTGAATGTTTTGATGACTTCTAATGGCAGACACTGGCCACTTCTAACACCTCTATGCATGGCTGCCTATTTCTGCGAGGGAAGGAAGTGCTACATTTTGCTTAAAGGATAGTAGAAAACACACACATCCCCTCCCCCACCCACCAGCCAAATTGTAGGACATTACTTATTCAGTTTTATTCATAATCCATGATGTGAAAGACACTAGATTAAGAATATTTGAATTAGCCAGGCACAGTGACACACACCGGTAATCCCAGCACTCAGGCAGGCAGAGGCAGGCGGATCTCTGTGAGTTTGAGGCCAGCCTGGTCTACAAAGTGAGTCCAGGACAGCCAAGGCTACACAGAGAAACCCTGTCTGGAAAAAAAAAACAAAACCTTGAGTTAATAGTCTTTACCACATTGTGCTTTCATGTGTGTTCTGGGCTAGAACTCAAGTTGTCAGGCTTGTCCAGCAAGCCTGAGCCACTTCACTAGCCCTGGGGTAATTTTAAAATCTATATCTATAATAATCTATATCTCTATATAATCTATATAACATATAGACACTTATCTATATCTATGTTTAAAGTTATAAAATTAAAAATTATAGATATATATATTTTCCTAATCTAGTAACATTAATTTCTAAGTGACGTGAGGCAGTCTACAGAAGTGCAGAATACACACAAGATATATTTGTTTCCCCCTTTCTTTCTAGATATCTGTCACTACTCTGTATTACATGGTTTCTGAGCTGGAGCCAAAGGTGGTGGGCCAAAGAAAAGCTTTTAAAGAAACACAGAAAATCTTTTAAAATGTTCTGAAAACTGGTGCTGGAGAGATGGTGCAGGCTTGCTGTTCTTTCACAGGCCTGCAGTTTGTCTCCCAGCACCCACAGGGGCCAGCTTACAGCCGCCTGTAACTCCAGCTCCAAGGGCTCTGGTGCCCTCTTCTGGACTCTGTGGGCTCTGTACTCATCTGCACATCACACACACACACACACACACACACACACACACACACACAACGCATGCAGGCACGCACCCTGAAATCTTCCAGGTTTCACTGTCATCACCCCATTAGTAGAATGTACTCTGCATTAGGAGCAAAGCTTGCTTCAGAAGTATCCAAGCAGAGCTACAACATTTTTAGCCAAGCAAAAACAGAAATTCAGGTTCAAGGCTCTTCTGACTCTGGCTGCATGGGCTTTGTCTTTAAGCCTCTGGTGTACAATGCGGAGCCTCTGTTCATGAGAAGCATGGAGTTCTGGCAGTATAGCTGGTCTAAAGTATAAAATATGTTCGGACTTCTAAAGGCTTAAGTCTACCTGCTCACTTTTACTTTAAAAGAACTTAGCTACTAGAAAACTTCATATACACATAGTTTAAATCTGATTTCTACAAGAGAATGTTTTTTGAAATTTGGAGAATTTCAAGTTTTTATAAAAAGGATAAACTGAAGTATTTAAAATTGAGTGTGGGGCTGGAGAGACAGCTCAGAGGTTAAGAGCACCGTCTGCTTTTCCAAAGGTCTCGAGTTCAATTCCCAGTAACCACCTGGTGGCTTACTACCATCTATCTAGTGAGATCTGGGCCCCTCTTCTGGCATGCCTGCGTACATGCAGGCAGAACTCTGTATACATAATAAATAAATAAATAAATAAATAAATAAATAAATAAATAGATCGTTTAAAGACATAAAATTGAGTGTGTTTGGCTTTAAGTGATAACAGTGTGGGGAAGGAGCATAGATGGGTCCCAGAAAACAGTTGACTAAGGAGATGAGGGAAGAAAAAGGATGATAGCTGGAAAGGTAGGTTCCTGGGGTTAGAGGTAGACTCCAAATCAGGGCGTTAGTACATAGCAATATCATACAGGACATCAGCCAGGAAACCCACGTGTCCACAGGGAGAGAACCTACCGGCTGTCCGGGAGGAATAGCTTTGCCTGGCTGATGGTCACAGGAGCTGCTTTTCTTGGTCCCTCATAAAGGGGACACTGTGATGTAGCTGCCAGCACCCAGGGGAGGGTGCTGCACTCAGCCTGCAGGGGGGGCGGCAGCAGGACTCACTCAGCTGTGTCTGGTGGTCACGGAGGCACGGTCTCTGTTAGAGCCCGGGGCCCTGACTACCCAGAGACTCGTGTCCAGAGATAAGCGATTTGTGAACACAACACCGGAGTGACTCAGATGTCCCTCTGCAGTGAGGCCAGTCCACATACATGCGTGGCCGTCGCACTCTGAATTCAACCTCATCCCGCCAAGGCCAAGCTGCACTGGCTGTTCCTGGTTAGGAACTGAGCACACACATACAAGTTAAGAATTTGGCTGGAGCCGGGCGTGGCTGCGCATCTTTTAAAGCCAGCATGGCAGAGGCAGGCGGATGTCTGTGAGTTTGAGGCCTGCCATGCAGAAGCCCAAGATCCGTGTAACAGCTCTGCTTCCCAGAGCCACCGGTCCTGGCTCCTCTTTCTCACGGTGCCCCCCACCCCAGCTCCCAAGCCTGTTGCCTAGCTTCCTCTGTCTTCTTATCTCCTCAAGCCAGAGAACTAATGCACCTGGCTCCAGACTGGTTGCCAAGAACTTGGAAAGAAAACTCCACCCACCCTGAAAGAAGTATCTGATTACTGTTAATTAAAAATTATTTTTATTATTTGTTTTTTCTTTTTTCAAGACAAGGTCTAACTGTGGAGCTCTGGCTGTCCTGGAACTCACTGTGTAGACCAGGCTGGCCTCGAACTCACAGAGATCCATGTGCTGGAATAAAAGGTGTGCGCCACTATGTCTGGTGCTGTGTATGTGCGTGTCTCTGTGTGCATGAGCGCCTGGGTAGAAGACAAGAGGACCACCAGACCCCTCTGGCTCTACAGTTATTGCTAACATGGGTGCTGGGAATCAGACTCTGGTCCTCAGCAGGAACAGTGCCTGCTCTTAACCTCTAAGCCATCACTGCAGCCCTAAATATTTGATTATTTTTTTTAAAAGATTTATTTATTTATTTATTATGTATATGATGTTCTGCCTGCATGTACACCTGCACAACAGAAGAGGGCACCAGATCTCACTATAGATGGTTATGAGCCACCATGTGGTTGCTAGGAATTGAACTCAGGACCTGTGGAAGAACAGCCAGTGTTCTTACCCTCTGAGCCATCTCTCCAGCCCTAAATATCTCACTATTATTGCCAAACTTTTCCTTCAAGCTCTAATATCTCCTGGAACTATAATGAACTGCATGAGTCTAGAGAACTTTTGCCTGGAGGCTGAAGGCTGTCCACTTGAAAACAAACCAGGCAGCCTCCCTCTTCTTCTGGCCCCAGGCTCCTCAGAATGGGCTCTTTGTGTATTTCCTTTCAGTCATAAGAAAATTCGAAGCACTTAAGAGCAAAAGGACCATCTCCCCTGGTTGGGCCTCCAGGAAAGTGTCTTACCCCCTTGGAGTTGGGAACACTCTGGGGTCGCTGCACCGGAGCAATGGAATCAGCTTTCCAAAGCGGCAAGCCTAGCAGTCTGGGGCCTCTGGGAGGGCAGACACAACAAGCACCAAGGCACCAGCTTCTTCTCGGATCATAGCCAGGGTCTGTGATCAGGGAGACCAACAGCTGAGGGTTAAAGTTAGGTTTCCTCGGGGAGCCCTGTTCCTGGTGATTAACCACGTGCATAGAACAAGTAAACAACCAAACGGCCGTCTCTCTGTCCGGTGTTCGGCAGGATTCTGTAGGGTCGGGAGACACAGAGATGAGAAAGCCGGCTTCCTTCACTGTGTGAGACGTGGTCTTCTCATGCTCCTAGGTCGACAAACGCCACAGTTAGAAACAGATGTTCTTGGAGTCCATTTGTTTAAATGGAAGTGCTTTAAGTCTGTTTCTTAAATCAGAAGATCTGATTAAATATTACCTGCTGTGGAGATTTACTAGAAATAAATCCAAGACCACTGAGTAAAACCAGTCTGTGTGGTGTGTGTGTGTACACCTATGTGTGCAAGCTTCTAGAGGCCAGAGACTGATGTGAATTTCCTCAATCAGTCTTCACCTTGCTTTTTGAGAGGGTCTCTCTCTCTCTGACCCATCGGCCAGCCTGCATGACCACCATGACCACCTGTGTCACCTCCCCAGGTGTCACCACATTCAGCTTTTTACATGTATTCTGGTATCCCACTCAGGCCCTCACGCCTGTGCAGTGAGCCAGGAACCGCTAATGCCAGAAGTGCACCCAGAGGGTACTGTCAACTCTGGAATGCTGGGATAATCAACACTCGGTTAAGCAGGTTAGTTAACCAGGAAAACAAGAATTCAATATGTAGGGACCGAGCTGTTTTGCAGACATGAAGAAGAGGGATTCTCCTGAGCTCAAGTTGAAAGCTTTGGCACGTGAAAGTGACACTCTAAACACCACTCCAGGAATCTCCTTTCAGTCACTGAGGTTGAAAGGCCTGGAGTCATTCAGAAAACAGGCCTGGTGACATTCAAGGACACACTGAGATCCTGCATGGGGCTCAGTCCTGAGTCAGGACTCCAGCAGCGTCCCTGAAGCTCCATTTACATCGCTTATGCACTCCGCAGAAGAGGTGCTCTCTCTCTATCTCTCTGTGTCTCTGTCTCTCTCTGTGTCTCTGTCTCTCTCTCTCTCTGTGTTTCTGTCTCTCTCTGTCTCTGTGTCTCTGTTTTTCTCTCATTTTCCAGTTCTTGCCTCCCATGAGTCCCTTGGGCTTGTGAGGCAGGGCAGGGTGTAGTCCAGAGCCCTCATTCATGACAGCTCCAGGTGCTCTCATTCTGTTAAGACTGAAGCTTTTCTTTTCTTTTTTTTTTTTTTTTTTTTTTGACACAGGGTTTCTCTGTGTAGCCTTGACTATCCTGGACTCATTCTGTTAGACCAGGCTGGCCTTTAACTCACCGAGATCTGCCTGCCTCAGCCTCCCTGAGCGCTGAGATTATAGGCGTGTACCACCACACCTGGCAACTGATTGAAGCTTTTTTATTGGCAGATGTGGACATAGCTGAGGAGACTCACCTTGCCTCACCCAGTGGTAATGACACCAGCTCCACAGTCCACTCACTGGATACAAAAGTAATTTTTTTCTCATTAGTCATTCAGTCTTCGTGTTTCTTCCATTTCTTCTTCAGGGAGGAAAGACCCAGGGCCACCACAGGGCATGGAATCTGTGTATCAAGGTCTTGTACAGTTTCTGTAGGTGAGCTGAGCTGACCCTTTCCTTTAGGATGAGGCAATGTAGTTATAACTTTCACCTTGGGATAACATACAATCACTACGATCATGATCACACAGAAAGAGAGATCAGCGTGGCCATGGACATGGCTGCTGCGGACAGCCTTGCTTGTTAACTGCTGGAGAAGACATACCCCAGGTGTGGATGGCAGTGAAGAGTTTAAGTTAAACTGAATATAACTCCATTTTGAAATAAATATCTTGACTGGGAACTGAATTCAGGTACCAGGAAATAAAACACAGAATGCACACCTGGCAGAAAACAAAGTTAACTCTCCTAGCAACAGCCTCCAGGAAATATAACAGAATAAATACTTCATAGAAAATGGAGACAAACTCCCGGTCAATAATCAATGGGAATCGGTTGAGAATCGGGTGGGAAAATTCTCCCCAATGTTTCAGATATGGTTTAGAAAAATAACCATTGTGATTATATGCCTTAGCCATTGTGATTATGTGCCTCAGAAAAGGTCACCCCGCCCTGCTAAACTTCACCCAGTTCTGTAACACCAAGGCTTGTGCCCCCTTGCTTGCTGCCATGGAAACCTCCAGCTCACAGACTTTCCCTTTAAAAATCCTGTTCGCTCAGAGCTCGGGGTCCCACTTCTCTACTGCTGCATCAGTGAGACTTGGGTCCCGAGTTCAATCGCTCTCGTAATAAAGCTCTCTTGCAATTGCATAGAGTCGTCTCCTGGTGGTCTCTGAGGGTCCCGTGAACCTGGCATAACAGCACCGCTTCTTGGGCTGGAGCCTCACTGTGGAAGAATGAGGCAAACTGCCTCACACGAGCAAACGTGGCACCCGCTGCCTCTCTGCTCTTGATTGTGGATGTCATGTGACCAGGAAGGCCCTCACTTCCCTACTGTAAACGATGTAACCCGGGATTTTAAGCCCAATAAATGCACGGCTCTCCAAGCTGCTTTTGGTCAGCGTTGTTTCTGCACAGCAGCAGCAGGAGTCTAGGACGAGCCGTGGCCGCCCGAGGCCCACGCTGTGCTGGCGTTCTTGGCACTGTCATAGCTGCCCTGGGTTCTTTTCTTAGCCATTTCAGCAGGAGCCTTGCTATCGATCCGGAGACAGTTTTAGATGGAGCCACCAGTTATTTTTGATGATATACAATATCCTCATATTACGCTTTGTCCATCACAGTGTTTACTCCCAGACCAACTGTGCCCATCTGGCAAGAACACGAGGCTTTGCCCACAAACACACGGAGAGCCAAGCCAGTCACCAGCCACTGGGCACTGCCCACATACACCTCCAATTCACTGACTCCGTGAGCTCGCCTTGCCAGTTTGTTAGGCTGCCGGCTCTGCATTCCCACCAACTTTAACAGAATCCTGCTTTCCCGGAAATAACTCTTTCTGTTAAATGGATCCATGGTTGCTGGTGGAACAACTGTAGCTGATGTTCATGTTCTGTTTCTAATTTGATATTCTTTTTAATTCACTGGGAATTCCCTACAGTATCCTGACGATATTCTGTCTCTGCTTCCATGATGCTTCCTGGAACGTAGGCATAGGGCTTGTGACGTCTCTATGGGGGCCGGGCAGGTACCTGACACCAATCGCTCTCAGCATTTTGGGAAAGCCAAGGCTTTCTCTAATGGTCTGATGGTCTTCAGCTGCAAAAAGAAGCTTCTGTGATGAGGAACGAGAGCTGTGCTTTTCTGCGGATAGAAGGATAAATATTTAGAAGGAAGTTGGGAGCAAGGCTGGTTTAGGAAGGTGACAACAGAGGGCTCCCCACGCCTCACTAGCCATGGATACCTGACTGGGCTAAGGGAACAGGCACAGTGCCATCCAGCGGACATCATTAAGGAAGAGAAGCAAGCCATGTAAAGAAAGCCGAGCATCCTTGAGGAACAGGTAGGTTACAGAGAGTGAGGAAGCAGGTTAACTGAAAAAGCTCTACCCTTCAGTTCACTCACACGGATGCTTGGGGTGCAGGCCCTGTAAACAATGTCCCACCCAGCAGAATCGGGAGAGATCGAGCTGCCGGGACAGCAGTGGCTCAGGGGCACGCCATGTCGTACTGGACTGTCATTCCTCAGAAAGGTCCAGGCAGCATGCCGGGCTCTACCTTTTCAAGCTTTTTTCTCTGGAACCGCAGAAAGGGATGTCGTCTGGCTTCTTCTCACCAACAGTGAAGAGAGAAGACCTTCGCCCTCTTAGAACTCACGCGTGCCTGTCATAACCACCCAGCCAGGAAAGCCCAATACGGCTCTTCAAAGCAAGTGCATTGTTCTCTTTGTAATTCTCTGTCGCTGAACCACTCTCAGAAGAAGCAGACGGGAGGAGCCTGTGTTCATGCGTGAGCTGTGAACACAAGCAGCGTATCGAAAGCTCAGGGCTGCCGTGCGTGGCTGCATGCTGAGCGGCAGCAAAGGCTGCAGTAAGTCCATGTGCCACACAGAGGAGTTTAGAGGTCCTCGCAGTGTGAATCAGGAAGCACAGAGGATCTGGGGCGCAGCTAAGTAGAGAAGAGCACTTGCTGCTTTTCCAGAAGACCCTCGTTGAGTTTCCAGTGCACGTGGCGGTGGCTCACAACAACCTGTAACTCTGGCTCCAGTTGATCCTGTTCTGGCCTCATGGGCACCTGTACGCATGACTGTATACCCAGGTGCATACATGTGCACTAAATAGAATAAGATAAATCTAAAATGTGTAGAAGAGCTAAGGAGATGGCCCAGCAGGTGAAGTACCTACCTACCTACACACACACACACACACACACACACACACACACACACCCCTCTCCCTCATTCTCCTACCCACACAGGTGAGAACTTAAGTTATCATCTAGATTCTCAAGCTCCCAGACAATGCACAACCTCCCACACTGGGGAGAGAATGCCCACGCCTCAGCTGGCAGGGAACCACGGACACCGTTACAGAGGCAGACGAGAACACACATGCCTACAGGAACACCCAGGGGTGTGGCTTTGAGACAGGAGGCACAGCTCTGTGACCCTGAGCCTGTCTCTAGGCAGCACTCTAACTCAGTGCTGACTGGAGTCTTTCTCCTCAGGGCATGCTGAACTTTTTGAACTCGGTGTTTTGTGTCTCCTTGAAACTACATACCTAGTGCCAGGAACTGTGCTGTGGGCATGAGGCATGCTGACGGCCTCAGTGGAGCAGCCTGGTTATAGCAAGTGCAGAGCCTCTATCAGAATGTCCCGGGGGCACCACCATGATCCTCATGGTCTTGCCAGCGAGTCCTTCAAGCTTCTTGCTTCTGCTGCTATATTGACTGGCCATAGCACATGTTCCTTGTTTTTTCCTTATACTGGGCTGCCTTTCCCTTCATTTCCTTTTTCCTTCCTCATTTCCCACGACACTTCTCTTTCTATGATCCTTCCACCCTCCTGCCTGAGCTCTCTCTCTCTCTGCTTATGCATGGTGTAGTTGTTGCCCTGTTCTGTGCTACATCAGAACAAAGACAGCGTGTGGAGAAAGTCCATAATGGCGGGGGAGCATGGCGGCAGGAAGACGGAACAGGAAGCCGAGAGATCACACCCTCACAGAGATCACACCCTCACAGAGATCACACCCTCAAAGGCAACTGTGAGGAGAGAGCAAACTGGAAGTGGCCTTGGCTCCCCCCCAAGGCTCCTCCTCCCTCAACAGCGCTACCAGCCATGCACCAAGTGGTGGACCTCGGAGGGGATTTCTCCTCCACGCCACCACGCATGAGCCCTCCGTCCTCACCTTTAGTGTGTATGTATGTTCTGTGACCTCGGTGTGTGTTAATTTTTAGTTCCCGCCACAAACCTTCAACGTGGAGCTCTCTCACATTGCCCTCTCTCCCAGTGGGACCCAGCTTCTCCCTGGTCTGTCGCCCTCCCAGAGGAAATCATTACCCTCTGGTTCAACAGAGAGAAGGAGAGAAGGGGGGGCATAAGACAGCCTGGACCTGCTCAGATCTCTTCCCCCAGCTGGGCTCCACGGCACAAGGCTTCTGCACTCTTCCCACATGCCAGCAGCGACTGGACACTGAGGTAGCGAGAATGGACCTAGAAGCGCAGCTTACACTCCCCTTTTCAGCTGCCCGAGGCTGTGTGATCCGCCCTCAGCGAGGTCACCATGATGATAGTGACTGTTTTCTCTGCTGTCTTTGTATCAAGTAGTGAAATGTTGGCATTTACTGTGACTGTAAAGAGGAGTAAAGGCTAGAGCCATTGTGTATGGAACCCGCTGGGCGTGGAACCCACTGCACACGGAACTACCGCACATGGAACCCGCTGCACATGGAACTACTGCACATGGAACCCACTGCACATGGAACCCGCTGCACATGGAACCCGCTGCACATGGAACCCGCTGCACATGGAACCCGCTGCACACCGAACTACTGCACATGGAACCTGCTGCACACGGAACTACTGCACATGGAACCCACTGCACATGGAACCCGCTGCACATGGAACCCGCTGCACACGGAACTACTGCACATGGAACCTGCTGCACATGGAACCCGCTGCACATGGAACCTGCTGCACATGGAACTCGCTGTACACGGAACTACTGTACATGGAACCCACTGCACACGGAACTACTGCACATGGAAACTGCTGCACAGGGACCACTACACACAGAACTCATGCACATAGAGCCACTGCACATGGAACCTGCTGCAGAGGGACCCCTGCACATCAACACAAATCCACAGGCTTCTGGAAAGGCTCAGAGCTCCAGAGAAGGTGCATCTTGGGGCTTCAAACACAGCAGATTTGAATCTGGATTCAGAGTGCTCGGATCCCTCACCCCGGTCACTGGTGGTACTCCTGGAGTCTCCTAGCTAGGAAGGGCTCTGGGGGCATTGCAGGTGACCTCTCTAAAGGACAAGGAGAAGGGAGACCTGGTGGCACATGTTCTAATTCCAGCACTCAGGATAGGGAGGCAGGGTCATCACCATAAGTTCAAGACGATCCTGGTCTACACAGTAGTTCCAGGACAGCCATAGCTACACAGAGAGACCCTGTCAAAATCCATAGCTACACAGAGAGACCCTGTCAGAAACAAACAAACCAAACACATAAACAAAACACACAAACAGAAAGATGAAGAGGGACTTTCAGTGTTACACCAGGTCATTTCGGGACTGAGAGGATCTTGGGAGGAGGCAGAGTTGACAAAGCGCCTTCCTTGAATGGTTTGTGGGCAAAGGGGGTCCTGCCAGAGGAAGCCACCCGAAAATGCTGCAGCGCCCAGCCCCCTCTTGCCCAGGGTTCGGAGTGCCCGCTCCAACCGCAATTAGATGTGCACCGTCAGCGTTAGCCAGGAGGTCCGTTTGCCCTGCCATCAAGGTTGGCGCAGAGGCCAGAGAGCGGAATCCTGATGCTTCAGATCTGAAGGCGGGGCCACCTCCCTCATCTTCAGACCGTGCAGTAACGCCTGGGCACCAGGTGACATCAGCAGCAGAGGCTGTGCCCACACAGTCCTCACCCCAACACCCGGGACAGAAGAGGCAGAACCGCCAAGGACACCGGCCACAAAGTGACACATGGTTTAAAGGGAAAGAAGCGCCCAGTCCTGGGTTGCTGTGATGCCATCACCAGGCCCCAGCCCCAGCCCCAGCCCACCCGTGAGGGTGCACACGCGTGTGAATGGAAGCCAGAGGGTCGTGTCTGGTGTCTTCTTCAGTTGTGTTCCATCTTCTTTTTAAACACATGATTTCTCTAATCATGTGATTCTTTGTGTGCTGCTTGGTGTGTGTCTGTGTGCCGTGTGGACATGCAGATGCCCATGGAGCTCAGAGGAGGACAAGGAGGCCCTGAGGTGGAGTTTCAGGTAGCGGGAGCCTCCTTGTGGGAGCTGGGGACTGACCCCGGGACCTGTGCAAGAGCCACCAGTGCTCTTAAGCATGGCACCGTCTCTCCAGACCTCTCCTTGTGTTATGAGATGGGGTCTCTCACTGAAGCCGAGCTCGCTGGTGAGGACAGCCGGCCCAGCAAGCCCCAGGGCTCTCCACCTCCCAGCATGGAGTCACGGTTGTGCATGACCCACCGAGCCCGGCTTCTAAACGAGAACGTGAGCTCAGACCCAGATCTGCACGCTGTGTGCAAAGTCCTTTGCGGAAGAGCTCCCTTCGCTGTCTCCGGTATTGTGTTACAGTAGTGAAAGAAAAACACCAGCATGAGTTACTCATCCCTAATCCCAGGCAGCACGGAGACAGGGGAGAGCAAGCCCTGTGCATGGCCATCAGTCACAGGGGCGGAAGTGACCTCAGGCTGGAGCCAGAGCCAGCACAGCCCACCCCGTTTCCACCCTCTCCAGCATCCACGCAGGACAAATGGAATCCAGTCCCTCAAGACCTCGGGCTAGTGCAGGAAAAAGCTGTGTGAACACGCACATGCACGCACTCTCAGGATTCTCTCACACAGGACACACGTGAGAGAAGGAAGAACAGAAAACCGCAACAGAGCCACCAGCAGAACAGATCTGTTCCCAGAGGCCCCCCGAAGTGAAGCCGGGTGCTCTAAGTGTGCCCCACAGCCATGACACGCCCGGGGCTACCCCGCCTCAGACCCGTCAGATCAGAATGTCCCAGCAGGAGCTGGCCTTCGCTCCTCCATCTCTTCCAGACAGCCCTGATGAAAAACAGCCTGCCTTGCATTTAAAGACGTGGTTCTACCGAGTCGGAACCTTTGATCACTTCTCTGAAGGTCCCAAAGCGTGTGCTTTCTGTTGCTGGGATGAACACCAGGGCCAAATCAGCGCTGGAAGGGAATGGTCTTCCGGCTCACAGTCCCTCCTGAGGGGAGTCGGGGCAGGCTCGGAGGGTGGGACCTTAGAAGCCTTTGGCTGGCTTGCTCCCCGAGGTTTGCACAGTCTGCCTTCTTAAACAGCCTAGGACCACCTCCCACGTCAATCATAATTAAAAGAATGCCCCCAGCCAGGCCTTTGGTATCAGGAGGCTGGAGGGCAGCCAGGGTGCCATCCTCAGGCCTGGCGAGCTTCTTTTCTGAGCCAGGGTCTCTCCCTGGCCTGGTGCTCACCAATCAGGCTAGGGGCCCGTGAGCCCCAGGGATCCGCCCCCCCCCCGTCTCCACCCCCCACTTCCCTTTTCTAGCTTCCCAGAGCTGGGATTACAGGAGCGTGCTCTGGGGACTGCTGCCGTCAGGGCTTTGCCAGCGGAGCCAGCCCCCACCAGGCCATCACTGCTTTAGCCACTCAGGAGTGAAGAAGCCAGGCCTGAGGGCATCTGCTTACAATCCCAGCACCCAGAGGGCAGAGGAGGGCAGATCTGTGACCTCAGCCAGCCTGGCCTGCACAGCGGGTGTGAGGCCGGCGGGGCTGCACAGTGAGACCCGTCTCAGGGACGTGCAGTGGCCTCATTTCCCTGATGGTGACGACCCATCATCTGTTTCAGGGGACCTCCTGGGCCTGGGAAGCATCGCTGTCCTGGGCACCCTGGCTCTCCATCATCTTCTGTGACAGTCAGTGAGAGGTCCCCCCTTCCTGTAACACTGATGAGGGGATTCTCTGCCAGCTCCCCATGACTGTCATTGGATGGCAAACCCGGGACCCTCGAAGTCCTGTGGGCTTCTGTTTGGAGGACACGGGCATCGTGCCAGCTGCTGGTTTTGTCCCAACAAGCCGTGTCCTCCTTTGTTCTCTGCCGCTGTGGTCAGCACCATGGCCTGAAGCATCTTGGTTTACGTGGCTTGCACATCCTGATGGACCACAGCGCCTCAGTGGGGGAGTCAGGGCGGGAGCCGTGGCGGGTGCCTCTTCCTGGCTGGCTCCTTGGCTTTCTCATCCCACCCAGGAGCACCGGGTCAGGGGAAGTGCCATCACAGTGGGCCATGCCCACCACTATAGCCATTAACCAGGAAAATGCCCCACAGCCCGGCCCATGGGGCCAGTCCAACAGGGGCAGTTGTCAGCTGAGCTGTTCTCTTCCCAGACAGCTCTAGTTTGTGTCAAGCTGACACAAACCGAAGCCGCAAACCCTGGGTGTGATTCGGCAGAACTCCTGCCCTGCACGTCGGGGCAGAAGCTTCCCTGAGAGAAGGCCCTTGGCCCACCTCCCCAGTGTCGAGGCCACAGCAGCAGAGGCGTGTGATTTCGCCGTGAGACCCCACTGGCCATGGATCACACTCAGCTGAAGCACGCTGGCGATCTCGAAGTTGTCGGAATGAAATGTCACCTGCATGGATGAGAGGGCTCAGAGACAAGTGAGCAGCCAGTGGTGGCCTGTGGAGGTTAAACCCTCTTTCCAGTCTCCTGTTGCCTAGCAGGGCAGTTAGGTGTGGACAGGGAGCTATTTGCCCAAGTGCCATTGAATGCCCAGCTTCAGCTGGGCACGGTGGGGCACACACACACGCCTTTAATCCCACACCCAGGAGGCCAGCCTGGTCTACAAATCGAGCCCAGGACAGCCAGGACTACAAGAGAAACCCCATCTGGAAAAGCCAACCAAATAAGTGAGTGAGTGAATCCAGGCTCCTCGGCTCCCTGGCTTTCCTGGCATTAGTGGCCCTGTGTGAAAGGAGGGTGGGTGTGTGGTCCTCACCCACGGGAAGGGGCTCATACTCTCCTGATTCCACTGGAGCTGTGATGTCCTGGGGGCAGGCGAGGCTTCTGATGTCAGTTGGGCACCTCCCTTTTCTCCCCGGCTCCAGCGGTTTTAAGAGCTCCCCCCAGGGATTCACAGCATCAGCGCCACTTGGGGACACTGTGAGAGAGACAGCACAGGGCGGGGCCAGTATGGACAAGCCCTCGGTGATGCTAAGTATGCCTGAGGATGTCCCCTGCATGACTCTCCCTCAGGGGATGACGGACCCAAGACACACCGTCCCCAAAGTCTCAGTGACTCAGTGAGTTTACTGGGGACATTTGCTGGAACTCGGGGAAGTGTGATGCATCAGCCAAAGACCCGGGATGCTGTGGGTGAAAGCTGAGCATGAGGAGAGAGATGAGAGACACGAGAGGCAGCTCCACAGAGTCTCTCCTCTCCCGGCGACAGCTCACAGCTTCCACGACCCAGAGAAGCCTCTCGAGCCTCGTCCCGACCCTTGCAGGTTCCTCACACACCTGTCTGCCCTCCCAGAGAGGCTCAGCTTTGAAGGTCTGCCCTCCCAGAAAGGTTCGGCTTTGAAGGAGCAGCTGTATTTCAGCAGTGTCCGGGGGGTGAGAGTGGAGGCTGTCGGCATTTGGGCTCTCCACACACTTGTTCTTTCCAGGTCAATAGAGGGTTTCCACTCCCGCCTGTGGATGCACGCACCAATGCCCGGCTTGTGTGTCCTGGGCACAGCAGGATGTGCAGCCTTCCAGGCCACTGAAAGATGGGAGGGCGACCCTCCAGTGTCCACAGAGGCAGGTCGGCATTCCCCACGGACACCCGGGTCAACGCCAGGGTCTCACCAGCTCGGCAGCCTCACCCTTGGCACCGTGAAGCATCTGGCTAGAGTCGCCCTGTTCATCCGATGCTGCTCGCAGGATCCCACTGCCAGCGGCAGGATCCCACTGCCAGCGGCAGAATCCTCCGGCACTTTGGTCGATTGCCCACATGGGCTGGGGAGGTGGATGTGTCAGGCCCTCAGGAGGCGTGCGGCTCTGAGCTCAGATTCCCAACGCCCCAGGAAGCAAAGCAGAGAGCCAGTGTGCAGGTGCACACCTGTTATCCCAGTGCTGGGGGGACGGAGAGAGAGTAGTGTGCTCCGAGCTCTCTCCTCAACCAGCTGTAGCAGGGAGCTCAGGACCAGTGGGGGGAGGCCTCAAAAGTAAGGTAAGGTGACGAGGATACCCCGCATTGACCTGGCATTAGCCTCCACATGCAGACCAGGGTGATACATGCACTCCCTCACGTGTGCATGTGGATAGACAGGCAGGCAGATGGCGGGACAGAGAGGCCAGATGTTGTCTGACTATCCATGAGGCAGAGCTAAGGACAAAGCGGAGCTCCCCTCGCCTCGAGCTGCTGGCCGGCCTCGGGGGGGGGGGGGGGGGGGGGGGGGGGGGGGGGGGCGGGGGTGTCTGCTGGGAGCAGGCATCTTTCCACTGTGGAGAGAGAAGCAGTGTGCTCAGACACGAGTGTGGGTGTGCATGTGTGGGGGTGCATGTGTGTGGGTGTGTGTAGAACTAACAGGCAGGACACAGACACCTAAGCTCTTCTCACCAAAACCAGCAAATGAACAAATAAACACACACACAGGACCTGTTCTCTTAGTGACTTTTACTGCTTGGTCGTTTCTCTTGACAGTGGTTCTTGGCCGAGTGTGTGAGACATGAAGGCAGAAACCCGAGAAGCCGTCAGAGACAGTGTCCTCTCTATCCCCGTCTGCTTAAACCATCAAAATATTTCATTTATAAAAATTAATCTAAATATAAATATTGACACTAAAGATCAAAATCACTGGATGACAAAATAATTTCTGGAACTATAGCATGTTTATGGTTTAAATAGTAAATTAAATCTTTGTACTTTTTGGCACAAGGAAACCTTTAGAAAAGTTCAAATGCCATAGAACAGGCTTTTTCTTCATCATTATAATGTTTTTGCAAGGCTTACACAGTACACACTTCTCTCAAACGAAAACTGAGTGTTTGAACGCTGTTAGCACAAAGGTGGTCTCGAGGCCTCCGGAGGGGAACGTCCTGTTTCAAAGTCAGATCTTCCTGTTGTTTTGCTTTTAAATTTTGTGTGAGTGTGAATCACACCCATTGGATAAGATGACGAAGGTTTACTGTTTTCGTGGAGTCCTTTCTCTGGGTGACACACACATCAGCAGGAGCATTATGGGAGATACAGGGGTCACCATCAGCAGCAGGCACACGGGGGAGGGGGGGCAGTTAGAGCAGGTCTGGGTGTGAAAACAAGGCCAGGCTTCTGGGGATGGGGCATTCGGGACAGAACTAGCTCCCGGGCGTGGCCTCAGCGAGCTCACTTGTCTGGCCATACAGGAAACCCGAGTGCCCACCCGAGGGGACATTGGGTAACGCTGGAAGCCAATGCCAGGTCCCTCCCTCCCCAGCGCACCGGTGAGTCACAGATCCAGGAGGCCAGCGCTAGAGACGGCAACAGCAGCCTGAGTCCGTCTGTGTGTGTCAACACTCTCACGCACTCACGCCAGCCCGTCCGCTGGAACACGCAGGGACAGTGTCCCTTCCCTCGCTCACCACCGCCCTTCCCCCCACATGTTCCCTTGCACCGTCACCATCGTCACCATCGCTGAAGTCGGCGGGAGACACTCGGGAGGAGGGACGCGCTTCTGTGCCGTTCCGATTTGCAACCGTCCATTTGCCCACACGCCCCCTCCAGAGTCTGTGTCCTTTACACCAACAGTGACATTCCTCGGGCCCCTGGGTAAACCCGTGCAAGAACCCTAATTCAGAAGGAGACCTGGCTCTGAGGGACCTGGGCGTGGCTGGGGGGGGGGAGGATGGGAACTCAGTGTGGCCGAGCGGAGGGAGGAGTGGGGGTGGGGACAGGGCGGGGTGGGGATTCCAGTGAGACCGTTTCCAGCCCCCCAACCCCAGCATCTGTTGGGCCGTGAAAAGCACGGTGACGGCCCCACCCTCCTTGCACGAAGCCACTCTCCCCTCCGACATTTTTCTTGGATGGAGCTTGATGGGGGTAAAAAGATCAGAAAACACACATGGCCGGTGAAGGGGACACACACAGGCACGAGGGTCTCTCCCGGAGCCAGCATCGGGATATCGGTCTTGGTTTCCCGGAGCCTGAGGCGGGCAGGCCTGTGCAGGCCTGTGCAGCCGTGCATGGCCTCCGGCCTCGGCGGAGATGCGCACAGTACTCCATGGCTGGTGGTCAAGGCACTGTCGTGGACGCCGGGCAGTGGCTCACTGGCTGTGCACATCCGGGCGTGTCAGTGCGTCCCCGCTGGCTCAGGGGCGGGCTCCTGGGGGTGAGGACAGCGGATGTCAACAGCTGTGTGGCACACCAGCCACCCGACCGGGCGCTCGTACCCGCACTGTTACCCGACATGGCCGGGCCATGACCTTCCCGCTGGTTTGCTCACAGCCCACCCTCCTCCTTCCTCCCTCCCAGACCCCAGCCTTGCTCACTCTACTGAGTCTGACACGTGAGCAAGCAGCCTCAGGACCCACCACCGAGGGCGGGCACACTCCTGTGCCCCAGACACCGCTGTGGCCATGGGAAGAGCAGCTCTGAGGCCTCCTTACAGGTGTGCGTGTGGGTTCTGCTGCCGTGGAAGCTGATTCATCAACAGAGGCCTCGAACTGTGCAATTACCGGTTGTGTGCACACTCAGGGCGTGTGTGTGCGGGGGTGGGTGGGCAGAGGCTGGCCTCCCGCTGTGCGATCACAGGTGTGTGAGGGGGTCAGGGGCTGGCCTCCCGCTGTGCGATCACAGGTGTGACACACAGCATCACCCCCTCGTGTGATTCCCAGAGTATGAGTGTGACCCTCTGGCAGGTTCTGGGCAGCTGCTGACTCTGTTTAGGAACGGGCACTGGTGGCTGGCACACTTACAGATGCACACAGACCACTCAGGGATAAAAGCCCTGACACACCCACCAGACCTGGCGCAGGCACACGGCCTCCCGGGCTCTCTGGGGCAGAAGGAAGGTCCCGCCCCGGAATGGAGGTCCCAGCACGGGGCACACGAGTGTGAGGCAGAATATTTACCACCAAGCCCGCCGTGCCGCCCTTCCTGTCAGGGGCCCTGTTTGTGCAGGAGCCTTGCACGAGGAAGCTGCGGCCGAGTGTCTTCGCAGGGGTCACAGGAGACGCTTCCGCTGTGTCAGCTGAAAAGGGTACAAGTGGCAAGATCAGTGCCAGTGCGTGAGCGGAAGCGCCGTGGCCGGGCACGCGAGTGCTTTCCTCCCCGGCTCTCCTGGGACTCTGCTCACAAACTACCTCACACGGGTGTGGCACACTGCTTCAGGGGACCCAGGTGGGTGAGAGGGAGGCCTAGGGTGGATGCCAGCACCAAGCGTGTAAGCCAGGGCTGCTGGGCTCAAAGGCCACCGGCCCCACAACACTCTCACACACAGGAACTCTTGTGCACTACCACACGCATACACGGATCCGCTCGCAGCACACCGCCTCACACACTCACAGAGGGCCTAGCACAGCCCTGGAGAGAGGGCCCGCTGGGTCTGGTCCTCACACGCCTTCACACGCGGGGCCTTGACTTCCTCCCACCATTGCAGTCCTAATGCCACACACCTCTCACAGGAGGGGCCGGCAGCTTCCTCCTCTGCTGCCTCGACGTGTCGATGGTTTGCACCTACGAACAAACACGCTGTCAGTGCAGCTCTGCAGACTGGGGGCGTGCAAGGCTGTGCGGGAGGAGGGGGCGTGCAAGGCTGTGCGGG